>OX459002.1:11085204-11685204 GCA_949774965.1 Diarsia brunnea | reverse complement strand
ACATTTTAATATAAGAAAATGGTTACAGTGAGTCAATCGTAAAAGATAAACATATGCTGTCGCGGACTTTTTTTTAGAACTTTTAAAGAGGAACAATTCCTTGATACATGATATTTACGTAACATAAACCGTTTTCGCAGCGCACGCAACGGAAGCTCTCAAAAAGGAATATCTTTTCCCGTTTTTGCAACATTTATCATTTATGCTCCGCTCCTATTGATTGTGGCGTGATTCCGCGTGATGTTATATAGCCTAAAGCCTTCCTCGATAAATGGACTATCCAACACTAAAAATTTTTTTTAATTCCAACCAGTAGTCCCTGAGTTTACCCCGTTCAAACAAACAAATAATCAAACAAACAAACAAACAAACTCTTCAGCTTTATACTATTAGTATAGATAATATGGATGGTTGAGTTGGTTTTTGAGAGCTTCCATTGCGTGTGCTGCGAAAACGGTTTAAGTTACGCAAATAATATTATGTATCAAGGAATTGTTCCTCTTTAAAAGTTCTAAAAAAAAGTCCGCGACAGCATATGTCTATCTTTTAAGATTGACTCACTGTAACCATTTTTTACTATTAAAATGTTAGGTTTAAAATAATGATATATTGCGAAGCTTATTTAACCCGTATGGTAATCTATATCTAAATAAATGTGTTTGTTAGCACGGAAATTTAATATAGAATATTTGTGCTCTTAACTCTATACAGTTTAAACAAATATCTTAGAAGATATCGCAATGTAAAAATATCCGCGCGACAAATTAATTACGCGCGGCTGTCAATCGGTCCGGTGCGGTAGGTTAGTGGGGATTCTGGCCTCCGGGGGCTCCGGAGAAATTCAAAATATTTACTGCATCATAATGTTTACAAGTACAAGGTGTTACTGTATATTTAACAGTAAGAGATAGCTAGATAGATACTAGATAGATGCTAGATAGTAATTGTCACTTTAATAATAAAATCGAAGCCAGTCTGAACTAAAAGGTATTATAAAGAGGAAAGGTAAGATTTTTTGTTTGTTATGACTACGATTTAACTAAAAATAATATGTTGGATAGTCGATTTATCGAGAAAGGATAGGAGCTATATTAAGTGACGCAGATGAAGTTGCGTGGGTCAGCTAGTATCTAAATTATCATTAACTTCTGCTTTCTCTTGTTCTTCTTCTTCTCCTCTTTCTTCTTCTTCTTGTTTATCTTCTTCATTCTGGGTTTCATCATTTTCAACCCTTGTCAATATCTACAGTTATTCAATAGTTTCAAATTGAACAGAATCATAAAAGATCAGTGGAACAGACCTACCGGGAAAACCACATTAAAAAAAACGCGCTAAGTATACTACCTCAAAGGTGGTGGCGTGGAAACGTGTGCATTTTATGACGATTACAACTCTTTCAACTTTTGGAATAGTTATATCCCAAAAGCGGTGGCTCTTAGGAAAAAAAGTATTCAAACATTTTTATAGATAATTATCTGATCTATAATTTTTGTCTGAGCTAATTTTATGATAAAACTTACCATTTTGCTGAAAATCGTGAAAAACCCGTTTTTGTAACCTTTGACCCCGAGTAAATTTTTTTGCACGTGATGATGAGGACTTTTCACATTTCCTTTATAATACCTAGTGTATTGAACAATCCTACCAATATTCAGCCAAGTGGGAATTTTTGTAACCTTGGATGTCTAAATTGACCGGACTATAGTAGACTAGGTAGAGTAGTAGGTAGGGTGGTAGGTAGGTAGGGTAGTAGGTAGGTAGGTAGGGTAGTAGGTAGGTAGGTAAGGTAGTAGGTAGGTAGGTAGGGTAGTAGGTACGTAGGGTAGTAGGTACGTAGGTAGGGTAGTAGGTAGGTAGGGTAGTAGGTAGGTAGGTAGGGTAGTAGGTAGGTAGGTAGGGTAGTAAGTAGGTAGGTAGGGTAGTAGGTGAGTAGGGTAGTAGGTAGGATAGTAGGTAGGTAGGATAGGAGGTAGTAGGTAGGTAAGTAGTAGAATAGGAGGTAGTAGGTAGGTAAGTAGTAGGTATGTAGCAGGTAGGTAGGCAGGTATTATGTAGGAAAAAGGGCATAGCAACGCATGCGGGTACAGCTAGTATTATTATAAATGCGAAAGTAACTCTGTCTGTCGCGGTTTCACGCCAAAACTACTGAACCGATTTAAATGAAATTTGGTACACAGATAGTCTAGAGCCTGAGAAAGGACATAGGCTATTTTTTAATGCAAAAAGGTTGCAATGGTTTTAAGGAGTTGAAAGGCGGGGTTGAAAAGATTACTTTTCGTCGCGATAACCGACATCCACGCGAACGGAGCCGCGGGCATCAGCTAGTATTATATTAATTTATTAAATCAGGTTAATAGTATTCAAAATGATTTCATACTGTGATTTTACAGAATACTGCAATGATCTGGTTATTTTAAGATTGCAAAGGTCAGAAGGCAATTCATTACACATACTAAGTGACGACTTTGTACATAGGCTGTTTTTAATCAAAATGATGATTGCAAATAAGCATAGAAAACACCAGTATAATAAAACCATTGCATTTAATTAGGTATGGACATTATACTCCAATTTTGGTTTTGATTTAATACTTCAGTACAAACTATTGGTATTTATAAACCACCAAATATTTATAAAATTGATTCATGTACGGCAGGTAATAAAAACCTAAATTCGTGTGACTAGTCTATACTATCTATACTAATATTATAAAGAAGTAAAGTTTGTGTGTTTGTATACCTATTTGTTAAATTGTAAGGGGTAATCTCGGGATCTACTGAACCGATTTCAAAAATTCTTTCACCGTTGGGGAGCTACACTATCCCCGGGTGACATAGGCTACTTTTTATCCCTGTATTCCCACGGGAACGGGAACTACGCGGGTGAAACCGCGTGACGTCCGCTAGTTAAAAATAATTCGATACGGATAAAACAGATTACGGTTAGGCCGCATATACGACTATCCGAATCCGATGATCAAGTTAGCCGATATTCCGCCGAATAGTCATGGAGCCGGAGCGTCTTGAATTTTAGATCCTTTCTAGATAAAATAGATTGGATTTGGCAAAAGCCCACTTGCTTGCTAAATGAAATTAGTCGAGACAATTTTATAACAATTCTAGCATATGCTCGCGGCTTCGCGCGCGTGGACTCGATGCGGGGACGGGATCGTTCAACCGGGATAAAGGTATCGTATGTGTTAATCCAGGTTATAATCTGTGTCCATCCAAATCCGTTCAATAGTTTTTTCCGTGAAAGAGTAATAAACATCCATCCATCCTCGCAATCTTTCGCATTTAAGAAGAAGCTTAATTAATATTCAATTCGATAGCAGCCTATTTACTATGCAGTATCCGGCCGGATAGTAATATTTCATTACATAAACACGCAAAAGTTTTTTCATATACGCAATGGAGGATAAAAAATGTTTTAAAGTTTCAAATGGGATTCCCAGTAAATACAGATACTAATAAAATATTCTTATCTGTAAAACATAGTATCCACTGATTCCAATAGCCATAGGTACAAAGAAAGATTATGCATCAGTCATGTCAACTGGAAGTAGATTATAATTTGAGCTGTATCCTCAATTTTTCTCAAGTGTATGACCATAATCATTTTTTACTACAGACTACTAAATACGTGTATAAATTAGCGATCTACGATTTGGTTTTTTTGTTTATTTGTGAGAATTTTCAGTGAGACATCTCAAAATTCCACCGAGATTAGTCACATTATATCAATCCTTTCAAACAATAAAAATACTTTTTTGCAAAAAAAACCCGACGACCGAAAACAAAAAAGTTTTTTTATTTTACAATTTTTAGTTGTAATATCCTATACAAATATTTACTATACATTTAACATTCAACCAAGTACCCTAACCCTTAACCTTCAAGATTCCCTTATTATTGGTTTCAACTCCTTACCGTTTAGGAGTAGAGTACCTTCCATAATCAGCTCACCTAGATAACCTGAAAGAATACAACCATATATACGTCCCCATAATATTTTACTAAAGAATTATGCTCCAACTCCTAACCGTTAAGGAGTTATACCTTCCATCATCAGCTCATCAACATGAAGTGATGACTGTTAGATGCAAATACTTAAAAAACTTTAGAAAAAGTACGAAACACGTAATACGAAAGAATAAAGAAATCGAGGGCAACCCTCAAATTGTATAGGCACCTATACAATAGGGTAGTTAACTGAAAAAATCAAATTAGTCCGTCAAATAGATTTCCGTTCCTTTTTTCGCGTAAACAAACAATGAAGACGATACAGTACTTTGAAAACTCGTGTGACGTCATATTCTAAGACATTAGTATGACATTTTTTACCAGTGAGTGACGTCACAACCCCCCACTCAAATCTTGGATCCGTTTTATTTTCGTAATTTTTTATTGATTTCATAAAACAAAAAATACGTATCCAATATTTCTCGATAATCTAAATGTCGGACTAATTACAATCATATTTTTTTTAGTTAGTAAACAACCCTATTTGAGGGTTGCCCTCGATTTCTCTGGGTTAGATTTTTCATCAGATCCTGATTTTCTTATCATGGTACCACCCTTGGGATATCTCCTTTTCAACAAAAAAAAGAATTCTATATATCGGTTCAGGCGTCTCTAAGTAATCGGTGAATATACATAAAAAAAAGATTGCAAACCTCCTTTTTTAAAGTCGGTTAATGAGATTTACCTTCTATCATCATGCAAACTAATACCCTGAAAGAATACAACTATCACTTCATAAGTACGTATAGTTTTGAAAGAATTTTCTATCAACTCCTAACCGTTGAGGAGTTGTACCTTCCTTCATCATCAGTGAATCCACAAGATGTTACGATGACCACACGCAAATACTTGAACAGGTTTAGAAAATATATGAAAATATCATAAGTGCCTATAAAGTTTGAGGGTTGCCCTCGATTTCCCTGGGATCCCATCATCAGATCCTGACTTGGTGACAATGGGACCACCTCGGGTCAACCTGATGCCCTGAAAGAATACAATTATCGCTCTATAGGTGAGTATAAATAAGAAATAATTTTCTTTCAACTCCTAACCGTTGAGGAGTTGAACCTTCCATCATCATCAGCGAATTCACGTGATATTATGATGGTCAGACGCAAATACTTAAACAGCTTTAGAAAATATATGAAAAACATTATATGTGCCTATAAAATTTGAGGGTTGCCCTCGATTTCCCTAGGATCCCATCATCAGATCCTGATTTGGTGACAAATGTGACAATGGGACCATCTCGGAGTATACCTTTTCGAACACAAAAATAATTTTGAAAATCGGTTCATTATTGACGGAGATATGCGATAACAAACAAACAAAAAAAGAAAAGAAACATACGGACGAATTCAGAACCTCCTCCTTTTTGGAAGTCGGTTGAAAATGATTTATTATGCAGTTACTTGAAAAAAGAAACTGCTAAAAAAAAAAAAATATCGAAAATCTATAGTGGTCGTGCCAGAAAGGTTCTACCTAGCACGACCATGGTCGATATGTTACTGCAGCGAAAATATGTGAGTACATTTTTTAAAGTCATTAGTACAGTAAAGTACACATTCTTTCATGAATATGTACCGCATTAAAATTAAGGTAATCATCCATGGTCGTGCTGGAGAGGATCACACTTCCTGAGTGTGATCCTCTCCAGCACGATGATGAATATTTTCGTTTTGATTTATAAAAGATTTTATTGAATGGACGCTTAAGACTAAAGCAATTTGTCACAAATTACTTACTTTTTAAACCACTAATTGCCGCACTCAGAGTGCTCTAATGCCAAATTAAGCCGTCCCTTAGTAAAGATTTAAAATTAGCCACACTCAGAATGAGTTAGTGATTCATTAGTAGGCCTAATGAACCACTAACTTTAAATGGCGCTCAACTTAATGAGTTATAGTTGTATTGTTCTATTTTAAACTCATCTATTTATAAACACTCAAGGAAAAATATGAATCCTGGGTATTTATTACGAAGTAGGGTGATTTTCAAAATTTTTGTACAGTTACAAAAATGAAACAAAAATGAATATCGTTACAAAATTGACCAACGTTACAAAAAAATAACAAAAAGGAAATATTAGGGCAATTTCACAACATTATTAAAACAATGAAATCAGAGCTTAATTATTTATTGATAACATAAGCAGTCTCTTGAATTACAAAATCAGTCTCAGAATAAATTGTGCATTCCGTTTGATCATTAAATATTAATGTTTAGCCTACAGAAAAAGAAAAAAAAAAATTAAAACATTAAAACATTACACTGTATGTACGAAGTACAATTGAAAAATTAATTCCATTATGAAATCGGGTTTACTTCATATTTGTTACATCCTTTTTGTTACGCAACAAAATTATGTAACAAATCGTTACGAAAATGAAAATCAACGGTTTGTTGAATAACGACCTTCAACATTTGAAGGTTAAAAATAATGTTATAGGACTTGTCTATCTCGTTAATCAAATGGAATCAATATTACTCTTTGAATTTACGCAAAAATAGTAAAACAGAGACTTACCGTTGTTTTTATAGCTGATCAACTAAAATGAAAACTTTAATGTGGAAAAAACACTACACCGCAAGAAACATACTTTTCACAACAATGGCACCTGCAGATGAAATGGCGGAGTAATATTTTGCTGTCATCTGATTGGATGTTCTTTGAGAAAAAAGTGTAGCCAGTAAAGAATCTCAAATATCTTCTAATATTTGTGTTACAATAATGATCAACAAAATGTAATGAAAGGTAAGATACATTTTAAAAGGCTTATATTATAATTATTACATTAAGTTTTTTACTTAAATTTTGAATAATTTACATAGTAATTACCCATTAAGATATTGCGCAAAGAGAACTTATAATAAAGTGAGTATTTTAATCTTTATGCTGGTTTTTGTAACACGCTTTCGCTTAGAGACACGAGGTAGATGTATGGATATACTATGATACTAAGAGCATAAATGTCATATATTTCAGACAACTTATTTTTTTTTTAACTAAAATTTTGAGATCCTTCTCAATAAACTTTTATTTAATGATAAAAAAAATAATTTGACCGTTTAATATGTTATGCCTGGACAATATTCCGCGGGACGTTTTCACGTCCCAAAATGTACATAAATTTTGAAAATCACCCAGTATTGAATTGGTATCTCTAAATACATATAAAATTTAATTATGGTGTGTTTGTATGAAGTGATACTATTTATGTAAGCTAATATTTTACTAGGTATACTGCTATTTAATACTTACATTTATAAATAAACATGTTTTCAAGGAAAACTGAAATCAATATGTAGGTACTCAATTTTATTTATTATAATAGAAAAAAATAAATAGTAACTTAATGAGTAACTTGTGTAATAAAACATATTTTCACCTCAGCACCTCAAACAAGCAGGTTTTGCTGTTCACAGACAGTGAGCAAAATTCGATTTTGCTGCGAGCGTGAGACAAAGTAACTTTTTAATTTTTTTTTTTAATACCGAGAACTGTGCAGGTCTACTCACAAAATTCGAAAGATTTCAACTTCGTTTTGTTCTGTCACTTTCACTTTGATACGAAAAAAGCGAGAGATAAAAACAAGTCAATTCGAAATTTGATTTTCAAATTCCATATTTATTAGAGGCATAAAAAAGAAACAAACAATAAAACGTTCAGATACCGATATTGTAAATCGATAACCGTAATATTGTAAATCACGTGATGAAATGAATAATTGTTATATTTCGAATAATCGAATTATATTTTTTATATTTAAATCAAGATGAAGAATGTTAAAGAAAAAAATACGAAGTTTATCATGTAGGTATTTATTTATAGTTTTAACAATTTTCAATATTGAGACAGAATACCGCGTGTAGTTTCAGAACGAATTTAAAAAAAAAAGCGGGATTCAAATTTTTATTGTTTTATTCTCTGTTACGCTAGCTACAAAGTACAATAAAATTTGGATAATAAAGTAATAATAATAAATAAATATGGGTGAGTCCAGTGACGAAGTCTGCTATTTAACACCCGAAGAATTTAAGAATAATGTAAAAAATGCAGAATTAAGTTTCCTGCCTGAAAAATATCTGAAAGCATACCATGTCTTCAATGAATAGAGACTTAGAAAGGGCGCAAGCAGTTTTTCGGAGACGGTGTTGCTATCATATTATTTTTTAGATTTATCACAGACGAGGCGATCATCTACAATGTGGAGTTACTCAATGTTGAAAGCTACTTTAAAAACAAAACTTATCGTGCATATTGAAACATACGCAAAACTCGTATCTTTTCTAAAAAGAATGTCAGTTGGGCATGGCAAATTTTATTGAATTGGTACCTCTACCTACAATGTTAATTATTTTGATTCACAATAAATAGTTATTTCAATCTATTCCTGTTTATTATTTTATCTCTTAAAGTGTTCTCGCTGCTGAAGTGAAAAGTAATGTGTGTTACACGAGAGCAAAGTTTTTTTGTATCTCGTGCCTTTGAATCCCTCGCCACACTCAGGATTCAACTTTAGAATCACTCGCTACGCTCGTGATTCAACTATAGAATCCTTCGCTTACTCGGGATTCAAAATCAACACTCGCAGCAAAAACCCACTTTGCTCTCTTGTTGCACAAATAACTATTTCAACACACTTGCTCATAAAGTGACTCTAATTTCACCACAATTAGGCATATAATGACACCTGTAATCAAACTGTGAATTTTTCAGTACATACACACAAGTGAGTTATAGGTTTTTTTTTTAATTTTTTTGGTTGACTTGCTTTGTTCTTAAAAAAGTTTCGATACTAAAAAGATTGTGTTCAATACTACAAATAAATTATTGTACCTTTTCCTTGCTCATTTCATGCATTTTCGAATTTAAATAGATAATTTCAACTTGTATATATGTTTTCAATAAATAAAACTTTTGTTTTCTCTGTATTAAAAAAAACTTTGAATTCCTCATTTTGTACGTGGCTAAAACGCTATCCGCAAAGAGCAAAAAAAAGAAACCTCATTATTTTAGGCTATGGCCGATCGCCATTGTATGCGCGCGCTGGAAAACTGATTAATTTTTCCCGCCATGGCGAAATTTTTTTCACAACTCATTTTAACTGTGGAAAATGTTTTTTTTTCTGTTATTTTTTTCACAAGTGTGTTGAAAAACGTCGTATGATACACGTGTGTATCGATGATTACCGTCCTCGGCTCTCTTAAGACCCTCACCTAACGGCTCGGGTCTCAATGGCGCCTCAGCGGTAATCACCAACGTTACACACTTATACCATAATGTACTATTATATCATTGCAATTAGCCCTCCAGTCTCAAATATTTTCAGCATTAAAATAGGCCATCTTTGTAAAGAGTCCTGGAAAAAGTTAGTTGCTTTTGGGGGTGTCCGATGTTTCCACTGCTTGTTACTCTGTCAGGGGTGTAGGTAAGTTCCTGTCGGGGCTGCAGGTTGTTCGAAAGAGATACCGCGGCCTCGACACAAAGGGGTAAGAAGGAACATGGGTGGTTTTTAGTCAGTAGAAGTCTGTCACTCCCTACCGCTATGCCCAGAGCGGAAGGAGTCATTTGATGATTTCCCACACTAAAAAAAAAAGGTTTGTGTGTCCATCTATGCGTGTATGGTTCGTCAAGTGATTACGTCACAGCCGGCGTCAAGCCCTATTTTGCACTTTTTTAATCACTGCGACCTGAGCCACGTGGCCAATTCCACAATGTCTGGCTAAATGTTTCGAAAAATCGAGTATGAATTAAGATTTTCAAATTGACTACTGCTTAATTAGATAATAATTATCGGGTAGTATTTAAACGCAAATCAAAAAATATCTATCTAGATTACTTTCGCAAAATATGCACAGTAATGCACACCAGATTACATTGAAATTGTAGTCTTGTTATCAAGTTTCCCTATCGTTTAAGTATACTGGGTAAACACTTCGTATATGATGATGATTTCTGTGTTGCTCTTCACTGAACTACGTGTTACTGATTCCTAGTATCGTTTTTGTTTGTGTCCCCAAGGTGAACGTGTCGTGGTGAAGGCGACGGCATGTGGCGCGGCGCGCGGTTGCTTCTACTCGCGGCGCTGAGCCTCTTGGCCGAGCCTTCGCTGGCCGCCAACAAGCAGTTCAACCTTACCATCGGCTACCTCCCCTGCCTCACCGGCGAGCTGCGCGACCGGCAGGGCCTCACTATCTCCGGGGCACTCTCCATTGCCCTCGAGGAGGTCTGTTCCCATTACTACCCATTACCATAATTCAGATAATACCCGATATGATTACCCATAAAAATAAATCTAGGCAAGGTCGCTGTGGATCTTTCCATTAGCCTCATATCGCATACCGTGTAATATTTTTAGCATCACATTAAATCACATGGCCTGTAATGTTAAACTGATTCCAATGCGGTTTCGAATGATTCATATTAGTGGAGTGCCGTAAGGGCTAAATATTGTAAAATCTCGGAATCCAGGGCCGGTCAATGAATCTTCATAAAAACTTTTGGACTGCATTAGTAAAAGCCCAAATAAAAAAGTTAAAAAAAAAAAATTGCGGGCTCTTCATTTTTTTTTTTTTCAATTCAACAATGTACTGAAAAATGAGTAGGACAAGGGAAGAAAAAATGTTTAGAGCTAATAAATAATATTTTCACCGTAACTTTAATGTTAATTTATTAATATTTCGCAAAAAATAACGAGTTACAACAAAAAAAATAATTAAAACGTATCTATTTAATACCTTAATACGAGCAATTCTTGTAATATAGTATAATCTGAATCTCGGATACGGCTCCAACGATTTTCATGAAATTTAGTATGCAGGGGGTTTTGGGGGCGATAAATCGATCAACCTAGGTTTCATTTAAAAAAAACACGATTTACCAAAACAACCAAACAAATTTCGGTCATCCAGGTACTATTATTATACATTTTAACATTATTGGTGTATTGTTGGTGAAGGATTAGTACCGCTGCACCGCTTTGGTGACAACCAAAGCATTCTAAATTAAAAAAAACTCGTGAGGATAACTTGAGTTTAAGACCTCCTGCCAGAGGCATAGCTTACTTATATTATAATTGTGAAAGTTTGATACCTACTCGTTCACGCAAAAACTACTGAACGGATTTGGTGGAAAAATATCGCATATTATAGATGGTTTACAACCTGGATTAAAACATAGGATACAATTTATCTCGGTAGTGTGATCCCGCGGGGCCATTATCGAACTCCACGCGGGAGAAGCCGCGGTCATAAGCTAGTAACTGATATACTATAAGTGACTAATCCCTAAGTACACCTCCTGTGGGGTACGGAGCTCAAAGTAGTAGGAAAACCAGTACACTTAAAAAGGAGAAATACAGATATCCGCGGTCCGACCCTTGCAAGAGCCAGCATGCGATGCTGAGACACCAGCCCCTAAATAATCTCTCTCAGATTCAGCCTGTCCTTTTGTTGCCCCCCCCCTCAGTGACATCCTAATGTATAGTACCTGGACGATCGAAATTTGCTTGGTTGTTTTGGTACATCGTGTTTTTTGGGAAAGAAACCTAGCTTGATCGATTTATCGCCCCCAAAATCCCCTACATACAAAAATTCATGAAAATCATTGAAGCCGTATCCGAGATTCAGATTATATTATATTACAAGAATTGCTCGTATAAAGGTATTCGATAGATACTTTTTAATTTTTTTTTTGTTGTAACTCGTTATTTTTTGCGAAATATTAATAAATTAACATTAAAGTTACGGTGAAAATATTATTTATTAGCTCTAAACATTTTTTCTTCCCTTGTCCCTTTCATTTTTCAGTACATTGTTAAATTAAAAAAAAAAAGAAGAGCGCGCAAATTTTTTTTTTAACTTCTTTGGGCTTTTACCAAAGCAGTCCAAAAGTTTTTATGAAGATTTATTGACCGGCCCTGGATTCCGAGGTATAAATCTTACGGCACTCCACTATATTGTTACGAGCTGGGTATGGGATAAATAAAAACACTACCAATTAAACACACGAAATAACTTTATTAAACACAAAACACTAAATACACAATCACTTCAACACTACTGAACACTTTATCGCACTAGATAACTCTTCGAACCTTCCGTTGTCTCGCTTTAAAAGTAGACTCCCTGCTCCGACCTCTGTTGGTCCTTTTATACTCAAACACACAAAAGAAGTTCGAGAAAATTCCCTATTATTAACTAAAAATGAATACAATATTCACAAAGAAAAATAACTAAAAAATAAACTTAAAGATAAAAGGACCAACAAGGAAGAAGTTACGTTACGCACTCGGCATACTGTCGAAATTACAATGGCAATTATGTCGCCGACGCCCGCCGTGCTGACCTTGTAAACATAATGGAATTATACCTACAGAATGTACTGGAGTGTTTTAGACACTACACAATTATAAGCGAGGTTTCTTGAAGATTCTAGATGACCGACGTAACACTGCCCCCTCCTTAGACATGCTCGTCCCGAGCATCATTAGTCCCGTAGTATCGCGCCAATCGGTCTACATGCACAATCTTAGGCGCACCTCGCGGACCCTTCTGTATTCGGTAGGTGACATCGTTGATCCTGGTCACAACTCGGTATGGTCCATCCCATTTTGCTTGCAATTTCGGAGACTTTCCCTTGCTCCGCACTGGGTTATGCAACCACACCAGCGAACTTTCGTCGAAACCACTACTGTTTGCCTTCCGGTCATAACGAGTCTTCATCTTCTCAGACATCTGTTGTCCGGATTGCCTGATATACTCATACACATCATTTAACTTGTTACGCAGGTCATTCGCGTAATCCGTTACACTGCGTGGGACATCAGGGGGAGTTCCAGTGATTAAATCTGCAGGCAATCGTAATTCCCTTCCAAAGTTTGCGAAGGCTGGAGTTACGGTCGTACTTTCGTGAACTGCACTCCGATAGGACAGAAGAAACGGCTGTATGTGTTTGTCCCAATCCCTTTGCCTGCTTTCCACAACTTTTGCCAGATATCTCTCCAATGTTTGGTTGAATCGTTCTACCATTCCATCGGATTGTGGGTGGTAAGAGGTGGTTCTGGTTTTGTGTGTACCCATCAATCGACAAGTCTCCTGGAAAACTTGCGATTCAAAATTCTTTCCTTGATCGCTGTGAATTTCTAAGGGTACTCCAAAACGACAAAAGACTTCCTGAACCAATTTATCTGCGACTGTAGTAGCTTCTTGGTTAGGAATGGAGAAGACTTCTGGCCATTTTGTGAAGTAGTCCATGACAACCATGAAGTACTTGTTTCCGCTGTCACTTTCTGGAAATGGTCCCGCAACGTCCAGTGCTATCCGCTCCCAGGGGGCTCCAACGTTGTACACTTTTAATGCACCTCTGCTACGTGTGTGGGGTCCTTTTACAGCCGCACAGCTGGTACATTTGCGACACCAGTCCTCCACATCATCTCGACAGTGGATCCAGTAAAAGCGCTCTCTGATCTTCAGTAGAGTCCTTTTTACCCCCATATGTCCTCCCGAGCATCCATCATGGTAGAGCCGTAAAACATCCGGTACCTTAGCTTTAGGGACAACCATTTGTAGATGACAGCTGTCCCCTCGAGCGTTTTCCCATTTACGACATAAGACTCCGTCCTGGATCTCGAAGCTGTTCCATTGTGCCCAATAACTTTTCGTGATGGAACTCATCGCAGCCACGTCGCTCCACTTGGGCTTCGGAGCACCAGCTTTAATCCAGTCGAAAATTGGCTTGATGTCCGGGTCATTTTGTTGAGCATGTTGTAGAGTCTCCTTCCATTCATCGCTGAGATCCGTTCTAAGCATCCTCACAGGCACTACTTCCTTAGTCTCTTGCCTGGCACAGTGCTTGCAGTCTTCAGGACAAGGTCTTCTTGACAAGGCGTCTGCGTTACCGTGAGTTCTCCCACTGCGATGTTCGGTTACGAAGTCAAACTCTTGCAGTAGTTCAATCCATCTCGCCACTTGCCCCTCTGGATTCTTGAACTGTAATAGCCACTTCAATGCAGCATGGTCGGTTCGTAACTGGAATTTCCGTCCCAACAAATATTTACTGAAGTGCTGCAATGTCTGCACTACAGCGAGCAGCTCTCGTCTCGTTACGCAGTAATTTCTTTCCGGTTTGGATAAAGACTTGCTGAAGTAAGCTACAACAACCTCCTGATTTCCTTTCCGTTGAGATAACACGCCCCCAATTCCAGTATTACTTGCGTCTGTGTCGACTATAAAGTCATTTTCAGTGTCAGGATATCCTAAAATAGGAGTATTGCACAGACGTCCCTTTAATTCTTGAAATGCGGCGTCGCAGTTCTCGTCCCAACAGAATGGTTGCTTTTCCTCAGTGAGTTTGTGTAGAGGTTTCGCAATGTCGGCAAAATTCTTCACAAACCGGCGATAGTAGGAGCACAAACCCAAAAATGCTCTGACCTGTGTCTTGTCTTTCGGCACTGGCCAATCCTTGACAGCGACTACTTTCTCTGGATCTGTTTGAACACCTTCCCCCGAAACTATGTGTCCTAAAAAGTTCACTTGTTTTCTGAAAAACGAGCACTTCCTCGGACTCAACTTCAGGTTTGCTGTTTGGATCTTCGACAGCACTCGGTCGAGGTTTTTAAGGTGATCTTCAAACGTACGGCCCACAATGATTATGTCGTCTAGATAGACAAGACATGCATCCCCAATCAATCCGGCAAGTACTTGCTCCATCAGCCTTTCAAACGTTGCAGGAGCATTACACAATCCAAAAGGCATAACTTTAAACTGCCACAACCCTTTTCCTGTTGAGAATGCAGTCTTTTCTTTATCCTTTGGGTCTATTTCGACCTGCCAGTAACCACTTTTCAGGTCTAGTGTAGTAAACCACTTCATTCCCGTCAGCGTATCCAGTGTGTCATCGATCCTAGGCAGTGGGTAGCTGTCCTTTTTCGTGACGTTGTTCAGTCGTCGATAGTCCACACAAAAGCGCATACTGCCGTCCTTTTTCTTTACCAGGACCACAGGAGAACACCATGGACTGGATGAAGGCTCTATAACACCGTCCTTCACCATTCCCTCAATCATGGTTTCCACTTCTTTTTCCCGTGCAACTGGCAGTCTCCTTGGTCGCTGACGGATAGGTAACTCGTTGCCTGTATTAATTCTGTGCTGAACCAGTCCAGTTCTCCCTATGTCAGCATCATTCGTAGAGAAAATACCGGCGTACTGAAATAACATCTTCTTAGCCTTGTCCATTTCTCCTTCAGTTAAATGACAGTTTTCTAAAAGCGTTGACACGTCAAATTTTGCACTACGAGTTTGATTTCCGGTAGGTAGATCTTGCAATTGACGCATCCAAGCTACTTCCTCGCAAGTGCCGATCAAAGTGCCCTTCTTAATCACTTGCTCCTTGTCACTTGGATTCAGGATGCGTACAGCTGAGATGTTGTTAGCCTTTACCAGAGTTCGTGCCATCTTCCATGAAAACTCATTGTTCACCCTTTCTATCAGAACACTTCGATTTTTGTGTCCAGAGTTCTGTGGTAACTTGACTGGCACGATCGTTTCTGATCTGCGAGGTAGAACAATTTCCTTCAAGCAGTACACTTTCCCTGATGGTGCACCTTCCATGAAGACTTCCTCGGAACCACATTTCAACACTCCTTGGTCAATGTCGATCTCACAACGATATTTCCGCATGAAGTCCAAGCCCAAAATGCAATCGTCCACTATGTCGGCCACGATGACATTGTGCCGGTAAATTCTACCACCCAATTTTAACTCCACCTCCTTCTTGCCTCGGACGGTTATGTGCTGACCGGTTGCTGTTAGTAATTGTATACGGTCGTGGTTATTGAAGTAGTCCCCAAGAAACCGATTTGCTAGGTGTGAATTGACGACCGTGTGAGAAGCTCCAGTATCCAACGTCAGTTTGCATGGAGTTCCGTTGACTTCGCCCTTAATGGTCAGGCTGTTCCCGTCATGTGCTTGTGAGATCGAGATCCTCGGGGCTCTTTCAAAACCAGCCAGCACCGTCCTGGCATTTACTCGTTTCCCTGCTGTGGCTGTGCGGTCACTTCAGCCACATTTCCCTGCTGGGGTTGATCTTCTCTTTGTGAGCTGCGCTTAAGACAGCTTGATCGAAGATGACCCCTTTCTCCACAAGTGTAGCACCTAGGGCTGTATCCTTGCGGGCGGTCGCGTACAGGTGACGCTACAACCTCCCTGACACGGTGCGTACGGTGGTCCTGCCTCACTGCCTCTACTTCTAAGGCATGGGCCAAGGCGTCTTTCAGCGTCTCGTGATGCCCAAGTCTCACAGCGGCTCTAACTTCCAAGTCGCGTATTCCATCTACAAACGCCTGTACCAGATTTCCATCAATAAGGGCAGGGGCGGACTGGTATGCTTTCCGAACCAGCTTTTCAACTTCCAGGGCCCACTGCTGTAGGTTCTCGGCACTACGTTGAACACGATCCTTTAATTTGGCACGATAGACGTGCTCCAGGTGCGCGTCGCCGTATCTAGATTCTAACCCCTCCAGCAGCTGTTCATAGGTCACATCCTTGCCGAGTGCTTCAAGAATGGTAAGGGCTTGGTTTCGGAGACCCAAGGTGAGCGCTGTCATGGCTTGCGCTTTGGTCCACCCATTCGCCTTCATAACGGCCTCAAATTGGATTTTATAGGCCGACCACGAAGATGTTCCGTCGAATGGCGGCACTTTAAACCCACGCACCGAAGGTGCAGCAATCACTGAAGTCACAGCCCCTTCTCCAACCTTAATTTCACTCAAGGCCTTCTTCACATCAGCGATCTGAATTTCAGCCTTTGCGATACGGTTGTCGTGCTGCTGTACCTGCTCCTTCATCACGCTCAGCTCTTTGCCAACTGATGCGTGAAGATCTTTAATCAGGAGCATCTGTTCCTCTTGACGGCGAGCCTGCTCGTCCTTATCCCGTTGCAACTGTTCCTGCAAATGGCGAGCCTGCTCCTCTTGACGGCGAGCCTGCTCCTCTTGACGGCGAGCCTGCTCCTCCTTGTCCCGTTGCAACTGTTCCTGCAACTGGCGAGCCTGCTCCTCTTGACGGCGAGCCTGCTCCTCCTTGTCCCGTTGCAACTGTTCCTGCAACTGGCGAGCCTGCTCCTCTTGACGGCGAGCCTGGTCCTGTAGCAGCGCCATTAAGGCGGACAAGTCAGGCGTCGCTAATGCTGGAGTAGCTCCAGATGGGCCAGCGACTGGCTCTGATGTAGGCTGGACACCGCCCGGTGTCTGTGTCGGGGATTCTCCAAATCGCCTCTGGTCCATACCCTGCTGTCGCTGACTCCTCGTACGGATACTATCCGTGTCGTCCTTTGGTAGAATCGGCATTATTTATCCCTCACTTCTGACACCAAATTGTTACGAGCTGGGTATGGGATAAATAAAAACACTACCAATTAAACACACGAAATAACTTTATTAAACACAAAACACTAAATACACAATCACTTCAACACTACTGAACACTTTATCGCACTAGATAACTCTTCGAACCTTCCGTTGTCTCGCTTTAAAAGTAGACTCCCTGCTCCGACCTCTGTTGGTCCTTTTATACTCAAACACACAAAAGAAGTTCGAGAAAATTCCCTATTATTAACTAAAAATGAATACAATATTTACAAAGAAAAATAACTAAAAAATCAACTTAAAGATAAAAGGACCAACAAGGAAGAAGTTACGTTACGCACTCGGCATACGGTCGAAATTACAATGGCAATTATGTCGCCGACGCCCGCCGTGCTGACCTTGTAAACATAATGGAATTATACCTACAGAATGTACTGGAGTGTTTTAGACACTACACAATTATAAGCGAGGTTTCTTGAAGATTCTAGATGACCGACGTAACAATATGTTTAAATTCCAGACGATGTAATTACACTCAGTACTTTTAGAAGTATGAAATGACACTATAAATTCGGTTGGACGCGTACAATGATAAAACTTTATTTGATCTGCTCAAAATCATATCTACATTTCCGTAGCTTTTTTTAGCTCGAGGGCAAACAAGTTGAGTTAACTTTTAGAACACCTCGTACATTAATAAGCGTCCTATAAATATCTATGCGTTACTATGTGGTTACAGTTATTCCACAGGCAAGTAGCGTTTAGCGTTTTATCCTTGTTTTAGCAAGCATAGGTCATGGACGTACCAGGAGAGTTATAAAACAGAAGGTTTGTTGAACTCACTCGAGGGGGAAATAGGCCATGCATCCTAGTTTTAATAATGAATTCACTGTTTATTGATAGATTTCTACAGATAAGTGTTTTCCTTCCAGCTGAACAACAACACGGAGTTGCTGCCCGACGTGCACTTGTTGCTAGAATGGCACGACACGAAGTTCGACACGCTGACAGCGACGCGCCTGCTCACGGACATGAGCTGCTCGGGCGTCGTTGCCTTCTTCGGGCCCGAGGGCCGCTGCCACACCGAGGCGATCATCGCACAGTCCAGGAACTTGCCCATGATGTCTTATGTAAGCATTACTGCTCCGTTGGTCCCGCGGTCCTGGGTTCGATTCCTGGGTTGGGCAATAAAGTGATATTGGGTTTTTGCATTAGGAACTTCTTGGTAGCAGCCCGGAGTTTAGAATCTGCCGGTATGACACCCCCGTGTCTCGGATAGCACGTTAAGCCGGTGGTCCTGCGCCTGACCTCCCTCCGGTTGAGTCGGATTGCAGTCAGAATATCTCCCGCTGAGATTGGCCGCCGTGACCGAAAACGATCAGAAAATGTGACCATAATGATGAGATTTTACTAAAAAGTAAGGTTATAATTAGAGTTATAAATCGCGCGATGTAAAACGTAAGTTGTTGGACCAGCTTGTTGTCGTAACTCAACATTGAAAAAAAATAAATTTAAGTCAATCGATTCGCTCCCTCTAAATATTCTTGATGGAACTTCTCCCATCATCCATATAATAGAGGGAACCGAGAGACAGACAGAGGTGTACTATTAGTTGGCGGCGGGTTGTTCGAAAGAGATACCGCGGCCTCGACACAAAGGGCTAAGAAGGAACATGGGTGGTTTTTAGTCAGTAGAAGTCTGACACTCCTACCGCTCTGCCCAGAGCGGGAGGAGTCGTTTGACGATTTCCCAAACCCCAACAAAAAATAAATGTGCACTATGAGGTACAACTGTGTCTAATCCGCCGTGGCTTTATATGTTACCTCATGAAAGCAGACTAACCCCAAGTGCTTGAGAAAATATGTATTTAACACTCAAAGCTACATAGTAAAAAAACAGGTTTTTTTTAGATTTTGGCCGAACATCCGACCGGGCATAGTTTATACTCGTATGATTTGAATCGGTCTGAAGAGGTGAGGCATAAAAATATGAAATTAACGTCACATAATAAAAGCTTAGTAAAATATTCAAAACGCGGCGGTATCCAATGCGGCTTTTAATTATTTATTTAAATTTTAAACCTTATGTACAATAGTGGTACATAGGCGGACTTAACGCCACAAGGCATTCTCTACCAGTCAACCTTTGGGTTGAATAAAACAAAATTTCTAATAAAGGACTTCATGATTCAGAAAATGTATATACATACTATATTGATATTATTACACATATATAATAATATATAATCAAAATAAACTAATAAATATTTTAACAAATATCAAAATAAAACAGACCGACAAAAGAGTGATCTTATAAGGGTTCCTTTTTTACCTTTTGAGGTACGGAACCCTAAAAACGAGAAGCTGAACTAATACTGTTACGAGCTGGGTATGGGATAAATAAAAACACTACCAATTAAACACACGAATTAACTTTATTAAGCACAAAACACTTAATACACACTCGCAAAACACTACTGAACACTTTATCGCACTAGATATCTCTTCGAACCTTTCGTTGTCTCGCTTGAAAAGTAGACTGCCTGCTCCGACCTCTGTTGGTCCTTTTATACTCAAACACACAAAAGAAGTTCGAGAAAATTCCCTATTATTAACTAAAAATGAATACAATATTCACAAAGAAAGATAACTAAAAAATAAACTTAAAGATAAAAGGACCAACAAGGAAGAAGTTACGTTACGCACTCGGCATACGGTCAAAATTACAATGGCAATTATGTCGCCGACGCCCGCCGTGCTGACCTTGTAAACACAATGGAATTATACCTACAGAATGTACTGGAGTGTTTTAGGCACTACACAATTATAAGCGAGGTTTCTTGAAGATTCTAGATGACCGACGTAACACTGCCCCCTCCTTAGACATGCTCGTCCCGAGCATCATTAGTCCCGTAGTATCGTGCCAATCGGTCTACATGCACAATCTTAGGCGCACCTCGCGGACCCTTCTGTATTCGGTAGGTGACATCGTTGATCCTGGTCACAACTCGGTATGGTCCATCCCATTTTGCTTGCAATTTCGGAGACTTTCCCTTGCTCCGCACTGGATTATGCAACCACACCAGCGAACTTTCGTCGAAACCACTACTGTTTGCCTTCCGGTCATAACGAGTCTTCATCTTCTCAGACATCTGTTGTCCGGATTGCCTGATATGCTCATACACATGATTTAACTTGTTACGCAGGTCATTCGCGTAATCCGTTACACTGCGTGGGACATCAGGGGGAGTTCCAGTAATTAAATCTGCAGCCAATCGTAATTCCCTTCCAAAGTTTGCGAAGGCTGGAGTTACGGTCATACTTTCGTGAACTGCACTCCGATAGGACAGAAGAAACGGCTGTATGTGTTTGTCCCAATCCCTTTGCCTGCTTTTTACAACTTTTGCCAGATATCTCTCCAACGTTTGGTTGAATCGTTCTACCATTCCATCGGATTGTGGGTGGTAAGAGGTGGTTCTGGTTTTGTGTGTACCCATCAATCGACAAGTCTCCTGGAAAACTTGCGATTCAAAATTCCTTCCTTAATCGCTGTGAATTTCTAAGGGTACTCCAAAACGACAGAAGACTTCCTGAACCAATTTGCGAAGACTTCTGGCCACTTTGTGAAGTAGTCCATGACAACCATGAAGTACTTGTTTCCGCTGTCACTTTCTGGAAATGGTCCCGCAACGTCCAGTGCTATCCGCTCCCAGGGGGCTCCAACGTTGTAAACTTTTAATGCACCTCTGCTTCGTGTGTGAGGTCCTTTCACAGCCGCGCAGCTGGTACATTTGCGACACCAGTCCTCCACATCATCTCGACAGTGGATCCAGTAAAAACGCTCTCTGATCTTCAGTAGAGTCCTTTTTACCCCCATATGTCCTCCTGAGCATCCATCATGGTAGAGCCGTAAAACATCCGGTACCTTAGCTTTAGTGACAACCATTTGTAGATGACAGCTGTCCCCTCGAGCGTTTTCCCATTTACGGCACAAGACTTCATCCTGGATCTCCAAACTGTTCCATTGTGCCCAATAACTCTTTGTGATGGAACTCATCGCAGCCACATCACTCCACTTGGGCTTCGGATCACCAGCTTTGATCCACTCGAAGATCGGTTTGATGTCCGAGTCATTTTGCTGGTGAGCCTGCTGTATGGTTGCCTTCCATTCGTCGCTGAGATCTGTTCTTATCCTTCTCACAGACACAACTTTCTTAGTTTCTTGCCTGGAACTCTGTATACAATCTTCACGCCAAGGTCTTGACAGTGCGTCTTCGTTACCGCGAGTTCTCCACTGGTGCTGAACAGTCATATCAGCAGCCTTTCTCTACTGTGATTGATCATCACTCGGTGTGCGTCGCTTTTTACAGTTTGACCGTAGATGACCACTTTTCCCACAACACCTAGGGCTGTACTTTTGCGGACGCTGGCGTACAGGTGTTACCCCAACTTGCATCGGACAGCTTGAGCCAAGATGATCCCTTTCTTTACCGGTATAGCAGCTGGGACTGTACACTTGCGGACGGTCGCGGACAGGTGACGCTACAACCTCCCTGACGCGGTGCGTACGGTGGTCCTGTCTCACTGCTTCTACTTCTAGAGCATGTTCTAAGGCGTTCTTCAGCGTCTTATGATGCCCAAGTCTCACGGCGGCTCTAACTTCTAAGTCGCGTATTCCATCTACGAACGCCTGTACCAGATTTCCATCAATAAGTGAAGGGGCGGACTGGTATGCTTTCTGAACCAGCTTTTCAACTTCCAGGGCCCACTGCTGTAAGTTCCTGGCACTAAGTTGAACGCGATCCCTTAACTTAGCACGAAAAACGTGCTCCAGGTGCGCGTCGCCGTATCTGTACTCTAGTGCCTCCAGCAGCTGTTCGTAGGTCACATCCTTGCCGAGTGCCTCAAGAATGGTAAGGGCCTGGTCTCGGAGACCCAAAGTGAGCGCGGTCATGGCTTGCGCTTTGGTCCACCCATTCGCCTTCATAACGGCCTCAAATTGAATTTTATAGGCCGACCACGAAGATGTTCCGTCGAAAGGCGGCACTTTAAACCCGCGCACCGAAGGTGCAGCAATCACTGAAGCCACAGTCCCGTCTCCAACCTTAATTTCATTCAAAGCCTTCTTCACATCAGCAATCTGAATTTCGGCCTTTGAAATTCGATGGACGTGTTCCTGTACCTGCTCCTTCACCACGTTCAGCTCTTTGCCAACTGATGCGTGAAGATCCTTTATCAGAAGCATCTGTTCCTCTTGGCGCCGGACCTGTTCTTCTTGACGGCGAGCCTGTTCCTCCTTGTCCCGTTGCAACTGTTCCTGCAACTGGCGAGCCTGCTCCTCTTGACGGCGAGCCTGGTCCTGCAGCAGCGCCATTAAGGCAGACAAGTCAGGCGTCGCTAATGCTGGAGTAGCTCCAGATAGGCCAGCGACTGACTCTGACGTAGGCTGGACACCGCCCGGTGTCTGTGTCGGGGAGTCTCCAAATCGCCTCTGGTCCATACCCTGCTGTCGCTGACTCCTCGTACGGATACTATCCGTGTCGTCCTTTGGTAGAATCGGCATTATTTATCCCTCACTTCTGACACCAAATTGTTACGAGCTGGGTATGGGATAAATAAAAACCCTACTAATTAAACACACGAAATAACTTTATTAAACACAAAACACTAAATACACAATCACTTCAACAATACTGAACACTTTATCGCACTAGATAACTCTTCGAACCTTTCGTTGTCTCGCTTGAAAAGTAGACTGCCTGCTCCGACCTCTGTTGGTCCTTTTATACTCAAACACACAAAAGAAGTTCGAGAAAATTCCCTATTATTAACTAAAAATGAATACAATATTCACAAAGAAATATAACTAAAAAATAAACTTAAAGATAAATAAGGAAGAACCAACAAGGAAGAAGTTACGTTACGCACTCGGCATACGGTCAAAATTACAATGGCAATTATGTCACCGACGCCCGCCGTGCTGACCTTGTAAACGCAATGGAATTATACCTACAGAATGTACTCAGTGTTTTAGGCACACACAATTATAAGCGAGGTTTCTTGAAGATTCTAGATGACCGACGTAACAATACTATGACTCTCGGCTTATAATTAAGAGCTATTGCTTTTGCTTTTATTTGGCTCTTGGGCCGCATTTGGGAACGCCTTAAGTTAATTACCTACCTAATAATCACGAGATTGCTTGCTTGTTTCAGAGATGCTCCGATTACCAAACTTCGACTTTGTCGAACTTTGTGAGGTTGGAGCCGCCTGGTGCACAGGTAAGCCATACGTTGAAGGTTTTACTACTTAAAGAGTTATAAATGGTTCTTATTATGAACCAAAAGCGAATTATAAGATAGTAGTAAACAACCTGTACCGCCTATATTTTTATTACCTATTGTTTATAATTTCCTAATTTTTTATTTATTATTGATCTACAACATGATGACACTCAGATGTCTATTACGTACAAAGTCAAAGCATTTATTTCAATTAAACCATTACCAGGTACTTTTGAATGTCAGAAGAACAATTCATAAAACTAAACTATGAGTGCAATACGTCATCCCGAAAGCCACCACGCCGAATCACACGCCGCCGAATGCTCGCAACAACGAACACTGCGAGCACGAAAGCACGCAGCGACGCACACCGCAACAACGAATGTACGAGACTCCAAATCACGGAACAACGAATGCACGCCGCAACGCGCAACCACCGCCCCGCGACCCGGAGCCCCGCGCACCCACCGCCACGGCACGCGCCGCCGCGCACATATACACATATCTGATCATCCTGTGTTATTTTATTAGGCCCAGACTTATAGCACTAGGTATATTCCTCCATTATTCTTGTTATCGTGTGGGCAGTCAGGCCTAACGACCCCACACACTTTAGTGCCTGAGTTTCTAAACCGCCTCAAGGGTAAATTATAGCTGGGCTGCGGGTTGTTCGAAAGAGATACCGCGGCCTTTTTAGTCAGTGTAAGTCTGACACTCCCTTCCGCTCTGCCCAAGAGCGGGACGGGTTATTTGATGATTTCCCGACCCCCCCAAAAAAAAGGGAATATTATAGCTGGTATTTTACTGCTCCGTTGGTCTCTGTGGGGTCCGGGGTTCGATTCCTGGGTTGGGAAAAAAGTGATATTGGGTTTTTTCATTAGGAATTTCTTATTACCCATTTCTTTCGTGCTATATTCCTCCACCAAAACTATTTACAAGCCTATATACATCACACATGTCTTCTTTTTTTTCAGGCAACAAAATCCGTAATATCACTCCTACGGTACTACCGATGGAACAAGTTCTCCATTCTGTACGAGGAGTCGTGGGTGACGGTGGCGCTAACGCTGGAGAACCACGCGAAGAACAACAACATGACGGTGAACCACCAGCAGCCGGTCATCGACCACTTCAAGTGCTGTGAAGAGAAGATGACCTGCTGCGCGCCAGGCTTCTGGTACCAGTTCATACAGGATACCAAGAATAAGACCAGAAGTAAGTGGAATAAATGGCTTTTTTTTTATTGGCCTTCTGTTACGTATGTGACGAGTCGATACTTTTAAAGCACCACGACAGGTATACCGACTTTCTTAATATGTAGGTCGAAAATCTAGCTCCGGGTTTTGCTTCGTTTATTATCAAACTGCAGTAGAGTGGGAGGAAAAACGGGACCAGAAACAACGGATCTTTTTGTCTGATGGTGATTTAAAATCAATAAGTCTTTAAATAACTTGTCATGTAGGTAACAAATCCTCTTTTGTTTTCAGTTTACGTGTTCTTGGGCTCGACTTCTGGCCTCATAGAAATGATGACGGCCATGGAATCTCTCCAGCTGTTCTCCAAGGGCGAATACATGGTCATTTTTGTAGATATGATGACTTATTCGCCTAAAGAAGCATTAAAGTATCTTATAAGTAAGTAAATATAATACATAACATACATTACATAAACCTTTTCCCATAGAGGTAGGCAGAAACTACAGAACGCCACCTGCTACGATCCTTACTCCTTTTGCCCCGTCCACGTTCATACATCTGGTCAACCTGACCTGTCATTTAAAATACTTATTAATATGTTTTTATATGAAATAACTTGTAGCTAGGTACTTTAATTTCTGCGTATTTGTCAGTATTGTTGTATAATTCCGTTTTCCTTATGTTTTAACCAAAGCGTCGTCACATTGTTCGCAAGGCGTAAACATTACAATTGCAAATCTAATTGAAACAGAAATTATGTATATTGCTGTATATATTCTGATTTATGTGTTTTGGACACGAGGATGTTACATATCATGTGATGTTCATTCACTTTTACTGCATTCTTATCATGATTGTGCACAGTCAATTATGGAGAGCTATACTAATAATGACACTCAGTACTACCTTTACTATAATAGGGAATAAGGAATACATTGTACCCTGTTGTTCTTTTATTTATTATCGTAAGGAACTAGTATTAATACGATCTGAATTGCGTGAGCGAGACAATGACAAATCATTTGCGATTCGCTCCACTGAAGACCTCAAAAGAATCGTCGCTAGCGAGAAAACCGGTACAGGTAGTGCAAATCAATGAATTTAAATGCGCTGCTGTATCATTAAGCTGTACCTTATCATTTTGCTTACTGCTTTCATGTGATGTATTGTATCCTCAAACCTACATTTTCTCAGTTCTGTGCATGTTTTGCTGTTATTTTTTAATTCCCTTTTATGCCCTGTCTGTTATCTGTTTGTTGTTAAATATTAATGCAATAATGTGTCTTCCTCAGTATAATGAGTATGTTTTATGTGTGTTGTTCCATAATTGTAAGCAACTAAAATTATGTTTAAAAAAATATTGTTACCTTCTTATTATTTTACCGTATAGTAGTGGTCTGGGCTACAAACTTAGAATTGCTGTTTCATTTATATATTCAAGGTATTCTTGTATTATTTCTACTTGTTGCAAACTTTTCAATGGCTTCTAACAACGTAACGATTTATTACCAGAACTGTAGAGGGATTCGTACGAAGTTACATACTCTTTATATGAATATACTGGCTAACGCCTATGATGTCATCATACTGACTGAAACCTGGCTGATTCCCAGCATCCAAGATGGCGAATTCATTGACGATCGGTATATAGTCTTCAGATGCGATCGCGACCGCTTTGCGACTAAAAAACACGATGGTGGGGGAGTTTTAGTGGCGGTGCTTCGGGAGTTACGTCCTACTAAGTTAACAACATATTTTGTCAACCCAGAAGTCGAACACGTCGTGGTCCAACTGCCTGCTTCTCATCACAACAAACGCCATATTATCACTGCTACATACATGCCACCGCGAATGCGAGAAGAACTATACACACAATACTTTGACATGTTACAAGGCTTAGTTAACGCTCCCACCACTGACTCATACTTTATTGTTGGTGATTTTAACCTACCAGACATCGCTTGGTTGGACCAAGGGAATCATGCAATTGCACAGGTTTCAGATACAATAGGACGAATAATGTTGAATTTTTTGAATTTGATCAATGGCTCGCAATTTAATGTCACTAAAAATAAATTAGGTCGTATACTCGATTTACTTATATCCAATGTCGATTGTCGGGCGGTATCATGCAATGCTTTACTTGATCCAGATAGCCATCACCCAGCTATTTCTGCTTTGACTTGCTTGACCACTCAATACACTCCCCTGAAATGCCGTACGGTTCATAGACATAACTTTCATAAAGCCAATTACGATGCTATAAATTATGAATTAAGTAAAATTGACTGGGACAGTAGACTCTCTCACCTCGGGTCTGAGCAAGCTGTTAACGTCTTCTATGAGGCACTATACGGTATCATCAAATTGCATGTTCCGTTGACTAGAAATAAAAACTCTTGCTTTCCAGTTTGGTTTTCGCCATCTCTCATACGAATCTTTAAAACTAAAGAACGCGCCTGGATTAGATGGAAGACATACAACAATCAATCCGATTACTTCAAATTCTCCAACTATCGGAAACTTTTCCACAGTGAGTCTATCCAATGCTATAAGAAATACATTGAAGCGGTCGAAGACAGCATTCCTAAGAACGTAAAGCATTTCTGGACTTACATCTCATCTAGAAAGGGAAAAGCTAATTATCCGGCCAGTATGTACTTCAAAAATGTTTCTTCTGATGACCCCACGGACATATGTAATCTATTTTCATCTTTCTTTTCTTCTGTCTACGAACCCTCTACTTTTGACCCTGAAAAATGGCAGCCTTCTGACAGCTTTGCAGATAACTCGTCTTGCATTTCCGATATTGACCTTTCTGTGAAAGTTATACGATTGAAGTTAAAATCTTTGGATCCATCTAAAGGTGCGGGACCTGACGGTTTGCCACCCAACTTCTTCATAAAAACGTGTGACGCCTTGTGTAATGCTTTGCATATCATTTTTAACAAATGTTTGTGTGAGGGTGTTTTTCCCGCAATTTGGAAACGTGCGTTTATTACTCCTGTTCATAAAGCTGGTGACAAGAATAATGTAGAGAATTACCGCCCCATCTCAATCCTTTCCACCTTGTCCAAGGTATTTGAGAGTCTTGTCCACAGCGCCTTGTATCCCAAGATTCATCAACTAATTATACCTGAACAACACGGTTTTGTTAAACGTCGTTCAACCGCGACAAATCTGTTAGTGTTCACGAATTACCTCTTTGAAAAAATGGATCGGCGCGTTCAAGTAGACGCTGTCTATACAGACTTTCAGAAGGCTTTTGACAAGGTGGATCATTCACTGCTTTTAGAAAAAATTGCCTTCAATGGAATTCGTGGTAATTTGCTGAGATGGTTCGCTTCTTATATTTTTAATAGAACCCAAAGAACGGTAGTTAATGGATATGAGTCTGAGCCTGTTGTTGTTAAGTCTGGGGTGCCACAGGGATCCATTTTAGGTCCTCTTCTTTTTATAATATTTATTAACGACATTAAAAACTGCTTCAAAAATTCAAATTTTTTAATGTATGCAGATGACTTAAAAGTCTATAGATCATGTAAAAATACACAAGACTGCGTACTCTTGCAAGACGACCTAGACAGGCTTAATGCGTATTGTATTAAAAATAAACTTTTTCTCAGTACTCCAAAATGTCATAGCATTACATTTACTAAAAACAAAAAAGTAATACCTTACAAATATTATATTAATACCGTACGTTTGGACAGTGTTGCGAGCGTCCGGGACTTGGGTGTCACACTGGATTCACGTCTACATTTTGACATACATGTTGATAACATAATAAACAAGGCATTTCGTATGTATGGCTTTGTCATGCGATCATCTGGTGACTTTGTGCGGCCCTCTACGTTCTTGCTATTATACAAAACTCTGATACGCTCCCAGTTGGAATACGCTATCCAGATCTGGAACCCTCTCTACGACAAATACTGCTCTAGATTGGAAATGGTACAGAAAAAGTTCTTGCGGTCTATAAATTATAAATGTTTTAATTCCAAGGCTCCATACGCGCAGTTGCTGACGCGATATGGTGTACTAAGTTTGGAGTCCAGGAGACTGCTTCTGGGTGCAATGACACTACATGGCTTATGTAACAATAAATTCGACTGTATAGAACTCAATAATCAGTTATGTTATAGAGTACCCAGAACTGTTGTCCAACGGGGGGTGCGCGTACCCCGACTGTTCCATACAGACTTTTGCAAAACTAACGCCGGAGTGCGCGCACCTCTTCGTCGCCTTGTTGAGACATACAACACACACTTCATGGAGCTTGACATATTTACCTTATCCAACCAAATGTTTAAAAAAAAAGCCATAGATATTTTGTCAAAAAGCGGTAGAGAAGGTGATAAATAATTTAATTGATTTGAATTATTTTGTATTTTGTTTTGAATTAATTTGAACTGAACTAAATTGAATTATATTGAACTGAATTGAATTATATTGAACTGAATTGAATTATATTGAACTGAATTGAATTATATTGAACTGAATTGAATTATATTGAACTGAATTGAATTATATTGAACTGAATTGAATTATATTGAACTGAATTGAATTATATTGAACTGAATTGAATTATTTGAAATAAGCATATTAAACTCAATTTAATGAAACTGAACTAAATTGAATGGAATCAATCATTTAGAATTAAAATATTTAGTAAATAATAAAAATTTAATAATTTGTTTGTATTCAAATGAAATTAAGATTAGTATAGGTTTATCTGAATTAAATACAATATCTAATGCGGCTGTTACAGAAGGCTCTGTATTCTGTAAAAAAAATACCACAGTCTGTTATTCTTTTGTTAAGACGTGGATATTGGTGTGGGTTACATGTTTGTGAGCTTTAGTTTTTAAGAATTTTTGTATTTTCTGTAGCATGTAACTGTTTTATGTCCTTAATAAATAAATAAATAAATGAATTGCGACTGTTTGAGTACGACGCAGTCGAAAGCCAAGGTCCTATAATTCAGGGTAACAGTCGCTACCGGTGCGAAAAATAAATAGAAAATAAACCACAAAATACAGGATGAACTACCCCCAAAATAAAGAATTTAAAAATTTGTAGCCTAATTATTTCTAGAAGCAACGGAGTCTGGATGTGTGCCCGGTTGATGGCTATAGGCTCGCCACATATGACATCGGACTTAAATCATAACTGGCAAAATGAGGGTGTACTATGGGGCTCTAGATTCTATTGTTCCATTATTCTTAGTAGCAGTCTTGTTAGGTACACCTTTGCCTACCATCGGGGATTACAGGCGTGGTTTTATGTGTTATGTTAAATTATTCTGAAATCCACAGAAACGGAGAACCGAACGAAGCTAACATGTCCGAACACACCGGAGTTCAAGAAGCGCGCGCAGTCCTTACTGGTCGTGGTCTCCTCAGAACCGTCCAGTAGCTATGAGGAGTTCACGAACAAAGTCCGCAAGTACAACAGCCTGCAACCCTTCAAGTTCAAAGACTTCATATTTGGGAATAAGTCTAATAAGGTAGTTGTTTTAATTTTGGGAGCTCAGAACCGTATTTGCATGAAATGTGTATCTGCCTTTAGAATCTTTATTAGTATAGTATTTGTGTCATTTATAGATTTAGCACGTGTTACCTATTCAAAATATCGTTTGCATTCATTATAGCTAGGGTATTATAAAGCTGAAGAGTTTGTTTGTTTGTTTGTTTGTTTGTTTGAACGGGGTAAATTCTGGAACTACTGGTTGGAATTGAAAAGTTCTTTTAGTGTTAGATAGTCCATTTATCGAGGAAGGCTTTAGGCTATATAACATCACGCTACAATCAATAGGAGCGGAGCATAAATGAAAAATGTTGCAAAAACGGGAAAAGATATTCCTTTTTGAGAGCTTCCGTTGCGTGCGCTGCGAAAACGGTTTAAGTTACGCAAATATCAAGTATCAAAGAATTGTTCCTCTTTAAAAGTTCTAAAAAAAAGTCTGCGACAGCATATGTCTATCTTTTAAGATTGACTCACTGTAACCATTTTTTACTATTAAAATGTTAGGTTAAAAAGAATGATATTTTGCGAAGCTTATTTAACCCATATGGTATTAATCTATATCTAAATAGATGTGTTTATTAGCACAGAAATTTAATATAGAATATTTGTGCCCTTTACTCTATACAGTTTAAACAAATATCTTAGAAGATATCGCAATGTAAAAATATCCGCGCGACAAAATAATTACGCGTGCGGCAGTCATTCGGTCCGGTGCGGTAGGTTGGTGGGAGATTCTGGCCTCCGGGGACTCTGGAGAAATTCAAATTCAAAATATTTACTGTTTACAAGGTACAAGGTGTTACTGTATATTTAATAGTAAGAGATACCTATAGTAATTCATACTTTAATATAATCTAAAGTAATATTATAAAGGGGAAAGATTCGATTTTTTGTTTGTTACGATTTAACTCAATTTATGTTGACATTATTTGTTATAAGCTATATTATGTGACGCAGACGAAGTTGCATGGGTCAGCTAGTTGCTTATAAAAAAGAGAACATGAATGAGGCAGACACCCAGGCCACTGATATTCCGAAGGCAGACCATTTGAATTTTTTTTTAAAATCTTTTTTTAATGATTCCAGAGTGTAAGCGCTGGTATAATACCTTGAAAAGCGAAATGCGCGTTAGCAAAACGTGCGATTTAAAGTACCCTGTGTGTACTATGCCCAAGGCTTTGAAACCACGGGTTTTTTGTACGTTCGCACACAGTAACTAAAGATGACACTACCATCGAAACATAAGACGCTAGTGTAGGGCGGTCGGTCTCGTCACAGCTGCACACATGCATACATACATATTTGTATTATGTACCTACACAGATTTTTAAAGATGTTTGGGAACACCTCTTAGCTGCCTCGGCTTGTTTGAATTATTATTTTGTTTTTGAATCGGAGTTTTTGACGTTACTGTGGACACTTTTATTGTGCACATCTTGCTACATCGTTCTCACATAATATACCATCTCAACATGAATGACGTAACCAAGGTTTTGTAACAATATTCTGATTTAAAAGAGTGTACATGGAGTTTCTTGCCCGTTCTTCTCCATAGAGATCTCCGCTAGGGAATGGCCAACTACAGTACATTCTAGGGGTGGGTCGTTGTCGAATTTTTGACGGACGGAACCCAAATGTTTTCCCGACGACGAAAACGGTTGCACAAACGGTCGTCGTTGCAACTGGTGTCGTTCGTCAAACGACAGCATTGACTACTGGTAATACAGTCGCTATTGTACCTACACGACGAACGTGCAACCGACTACAATTTACCGCGGAACGTTATGGATAAGGACAAAGCACGACGACGCGACGACGACGAGTGACTTTATCAAGAAAGATAGTTGAATCATTGCGTTCTCGACTTTATTTTAATAGGCGTACATTCAAAAATTGTCAGTGACATTTGTTTGTTTGTCTCGTTTTTTTTTTGCTACCGACTTCAGAAGTTGATTTTTCATCTGAAGTTTATTTTTAATTTTTTTTTGGGTTTTTGAAGTCGGTTTTTTCCATTTTAAGTTGTAATAGGTATCCTATACAAATATTTACTATGCATTCAACATTCAACCAAGAAACCAAACCCTCAACCTTCAAGATTCCCTTATTATTGCTTTTAACTCCTAACTATTGAGGAGTAGTTGTACCGACTTGTACCTTCCATCATCAGCGCATCCACATGAGATTAGACGCAAATAAATGAACAGCTTTGGAAAATATATGGAAAACGTAACAAGTGCTTATAACATTTGAGAGTTGTCCTCGATTTCCCTGGGATCCCGTCATCAGATCCTGACTTGGTGACAATGAGACCATTTCGGGAGTATACTCTTTTGAATACAAAAAAAAAATTGAAAATCGGTTCATTAATGACGGAGATATCCGCATTAATCAGCCGTAATACCCGCTTTTCCTCAAATTTGCAGACTTCAACGAGCTGTAATGGTTAAAGTCAGTAAGTAAAATGTCTGCCAATTTTTTTTTGTATTCAAGGGGTACTAATAAATCGATTTGAACTAATTAAAGCTACGAGCAAATGATTTAGTAGAGCTTTTTTATTTTACATTTTTATATCTACCTCCTGTGATAATGCAGAGCCCTGGATGTCTGCCTCATAGATTTTCTTCGTTATCAAAATGGTATTGACCACTAACCCCAGAGGCAGACACGAGCAAATGATTTAGTACAGATTTTTTTTTGACAGATTCAAAGCCCTGTAGCTAAAAAACGCAGCAACATAGGACCTTAATTCCTTAAGAAAATTCTGTCGTATTGATCCGAACTTTAATGCCTATCAATACGAAGTACGAGCAAATCATTTACTTAAATGCTCGCCAGCTCCCTAGCTATTATCTCGGAAACATAATAAGTTGCATGTAATGCGTAAATAGGGCCATACATGCAACTTATTTTATTACGCTGCTTAACCGTTTTATTTCTTGTTTGTATTGCCTCCCCTTATTATTTTATAAAATTTATGGATAAATATTTAACTTAATATAAATTGTATTAATACATTAAAAACGTGTATCTCAATTCTCAACATAATGTTCTATTTACAGTTTGTTTCCATCTATGCTGCGTACTTGTATGATTCGGTGAAACTTTACGCGAAAGCTTTGGATGAAATCTTAAAGGAAGAGACACGTACTGAAATGCTGACGATGTTCAAACTGCATGCCATTGCCACTAACGGGACGCGTATTGTCGCCAAGATGATTCAAAGTTCACCGTACGAAAGTAAGTTTGTCGCTTAATACAGTTTTTTAATAATAAATAAATTTTCGTTTTTCGTAAGTTATAGTATTATAAGTTAGTACTACAGTCGGTTTTCTCTATAGACAAAAGGCTGTGCCCCGCCATCCGCACCGATCTGTGAGGTTCGTCCCAGTCTGGTCACCTCCCCACCGACTAAGAGGACTGATTTCCCAATTGGGGCAGCCCTGTCCTGGATTTGATGGGCTTTTGAATATAAATTCCATCTTTAACTCATTTTTTTTATTTGAGTTTAAACAAATAAATAATTCATGAAACAGCCTTAACCATTTACATTTTTTTACGTAATCGGAATATCATAAATAATAACTTTATAGTAAGAGTATATGTCACTTCCCGCAGGTATATCGGGCATGTCCATCCGACTGGACGAGCGAGCGGACTCAGAGGGCAATTTCTCCGTGCTCGCGTTCAAGCCGAGCAAGTATCGCGACGGTGACGTCAACTGTTCCTACAGTATGATACCTGTCGGCCATTTCCAGCATCAGAATAAACGAGAGTTTCCTGTGAGTGCATCTTGTATGTTTTCTCGAGATAGTTTAATGATGCAATTAACGATGAATCGTCATGTGACTAATGTCGTTGTAATAAGGTTTCAGTTGTAATGGATGACACACGTTCGTGTAACATTCGTATTTTTTTACAATACAATAATGTAACGAGTTGTTAATTTTTCCAGGAGTATAAACTAAACCCTCGTCTACCAATCGACTGGCCCGACAGCGTCAAACCAGAAGACGAACCTTCGTGTGGGTTTCTCAACGAGAAGTGTCCCAAAGATTTATTTATTTATTTATCTATCACCTTACATCTATCATTACAGGGCAACCCCAATGCGATAAATGCGCCTTAATAACTTAATCCTAACTTAATTGCTACTTATAACTAATAACAAATAAAGCATTCCTTGTGAATTCACTCAGAGAACAACAGAATAAGATGATTCTAAAATAACGTCTCTGGTGGTCGCGGGCACGTTAGCCGTGACTCAATTGGGATAATCATTTAATGTTTGGTATCAAATGAAATGTCATGGCGAGCACATTACAAAATATATATCTATGGTTAAATTTAGGGATGTCTCGATACGCCTTTTTGCCGATACGATACCGATACTTTTATAAAAATATCGGCGATACCGATACGCTTATTGAAATAAATGGAGGTAAAATAATAAAACACAAGTCAGGTTAATTTTTTAAATTATTATAAAAATACAGACATGTTGATATTAGGTAGGCCATAAAAATATCGCCGTTACCGATATATTGGCAAACCCGAAGTATCGCCGATATATCGGTATCGGAATCGGATGCATCCCTACCTTGCTAATGGCAACTAGCAGCCGACTTCTGTATCAATGAGAACGCCATGAAGGAGCATCAGGTATCAGTGGCATGCGACTACGGCTGTACTCTATAATAATTTTACTTATCAGACGTTCAATTGAAATATACAAATTATCTACTTACTAGACGATAATTAATTAATTGGATAAAGCGTTGATAGATAAGAAGATCAGACAAGAATTATTTTCTTGTTTTCTACTTTTAAGACCGAGAAGAGTTTCTTGCCCGTTCTTCTCTATAGAGATCTACGCTACGGAATGGGCAACTACAGTACTTTCACAAGTTATTATGCCTTGTGACTGTAGCTTAGGAGTGCAATGCGTCGTCCCGGGGGTTGCTGCGTCGAGTTGCGCGTCGCCGGATGTCTGCGGCGGCGAGTGCTGTGGGTGCGGGGGCGCGCGACGGCTCGTGCCGTGGCGGTGGGTGCGCGGGGCTCCGGGTCGCGGGGTGGCGGTTGCGCGTTGCGGCGTGCATTCGTTGTTCCGTGATTTGGAGTCTCGTGCATTCGTTGTTGCGGTGTGCGTCGCTGCGTGCTTTCGTCCTCGCAGTGTTCGTTGTTGCGGGCATTCGGCGGCGTGGTGGCTTTCGGGATGACGTATTGCACTCGTAGTTTAGTTTTATGAATTGTTCTTCTGACATTCAAAAGTACCAGTAATGGTTTAATTGAAATAAATGCTTTGACTTTGACTTTGACCGCGATTTTATAGTATGCGATTTTATTCGTAGTCAGTTTTTAGTTTTTTAAACTTATTATTATCTACAACATAATTTTTTTTAAGATTTTTCACTTTCTAAGTTTAAAAGTGTCTATCTTTCAAACTTTTTCAACTTCTCTTTCTTCTCTTCTTCTATCTTTTTTTTCAGTTTTTTGTTTGGTTGCTCGTTTTTTGAATTATTTGTATGTATTATAATATATTTATATTAGTTTATTTAATTCCATCTTAATACAGGGTGGTGCGGACAATACAATAAATTAAACCACTGGTAGTTCTAGTTTATAGGAACCATTATTAAGCTATCAAATAAATCTTAACACCAAAATAAAAGAAATTAAAAAACAATCAATAAAACTAAGTACCTAGCATGAAACTGTAAACGAAATAGGTACATTACAATTTACAAACAAATATTGGTTTACTAACCTTAGGAATAATTTGCACCCAAACGAATTTGGCAAAGACATTTAGATAGGATAATGTCGTATCGTCGGCACCACGACGGTGTTAGGATTTATTTGATAGTTTAAAAATGTTCCTATGAACTAGAACTCCAGTGGTTTGATTTATTGTCGTATTGTCGGCACCACCCCGTATACAGGGTGTAAATCAACCCATCACACAGCCGTCAACCAAGCATTTTGTACATCAAACTAAGTACCCCTACGCAAAAATTTTTGCTGGGAAACGATTTTTTTTTGGGCCAAAAATCACATTTTATGGTAAAACTCAATGTAGCACTGTTAAAACATTGTGCTAGTGGATGCTTTGAATAGTAAACGGGTCATGGAGGTAATTTAAGTAAAGTGATAACCTGAAACCTAGTATTTACAAAAACAGCTGTGAAAAATTTGGAACTTTGACCTCCAATTTCTCCGTAACTAGGAGGTTCCCAGGTATGGTCTAGTCTAGAACAAAAAAATGATCGCAGTGGTGGGGAGAACCAGTGCCCTTCGTTTTTATACCCTATATGTATTAGTATGTACCATTTATGTAGGTAGGTAGGTATATTAATTTATGTTAACAATATAGTATTCTCCTAATCTATACTAATATTATAAAGCTGAAAAGTTTGTTTGTTTGTTTGTTTGAACGGGGTAAACTCTGGAACTACTGTTGGAATTGAAAAATTCTTTTAGTGTTGGATAGTCCATTTATCGAGGAAGGCTTTAGGCTATATAACATAACGCTACACGCATATCACGCTATGATCAATAGGAGCGGAGCATACATGAAAAATGTTGCAGAAACGGGAAAAGATATTCCTTTTTGAGAGCTTCCGTTGCGTGCGCTGCGAAAACGGTTTAAGTTACGTAAATATCATGTAGGAAGGAATTGTTCCTCTTTAAAAGTTCTAAAAAAAAGTCCGCGACAGCATATGTTTATCTTTTAAGATTGACTCACTGTAACCATTTTTTAATATTAAAATGTTAGGTTAAAAAGAATGATATTTTGCGAAGCTTATTTAACCCATATGGAATTAATCTATATCTAAATAAATGTGTTTGTTAGCACGGAAATTTATTATAGAGTATTTGTGTCTTTTACTCTATACAGTTTAAACAAATATCTTAGAAGATATTGCAATGTAAAAATATACGGGCGACAAAATAATTAAGCGCGTGGCAGTCATTCGGTCCGGTGCGGTAGGTACGTGGGGATTCTGGCCTCTGGGGGCTCCGGAGAAATTCAAATTCAAAATATTTACTGCACCATAATGTTTACAAGTACAAGGTGTTACTGTATATTAAACAGTAGGAGATACCTATAGTAATTGTTACTTTAATAATATAATCGAAGCCAATCTAAACTAAAAGTATCATAAAGAGGAAAGGTAAGATTTTTTGTTTGTAACGAGTACGATACTCAATTTATTATGTTGGATAGTCGATTTATCGATAAAGGTTATAAGCTATATTATGTGATGCAGACGAAGTTGCGTGGGTCAGCTAGTTTATTTATATTTGTAGGTACTCTACCACAGTGCTGTCCTATTTGACCCTAAGGTTGACTGGTAGAGAATGCCTTGTGGCATTAAGTCCAATGTACCACGTTTGTGCATGAAGTTTAAATAAATAATAATAAGCAGTACCTTTGTGCTCTTCTATTTTTTGTTTTTTTTCCTTTTTTTGTATTTTGTGTGTACTTATATAAATAAATAAATAAAAATGGTTTCAGGAACCTCAATGTCTTTTTTATTTTTAAAGACTTATAATTTAGACACCCCACACGAATAGATTTGATGAAAAGAAAAATTGTTTCAGTTCCAGGTATGGGAATTGGGGAGCCCCCTTAATCTTTAATTTTTTTTATTGTTGTATAAAAATCGTAAAGCGGTTCACAGAATACATCTACTCACCAAGTTTCAACTGTGTAGTCTTAATAGTTCTCGAATAAAGTGGCAGTGACATACGGACGGAAGGACAGACATGACGAATCTATAAGGGTTCCGTTTCTTGCCATTCGGCTACAGAACCCTTTTTTTTTTTGGCGGGTAGAAAATCATCAATTAACCCCTCCCGCTCTTGGGCAGAGCGAAAGGGAGGATCAGACTTCTACTGACTAAAAACCACCCATGTTCCTTCTTAGCCTTTTATGTCGAGGCCGCGGTATCTCTTGCGAACAACCCGCAGCCCCGACGGGCGTCGGCCCTTGCGGCCCCTTCCATGTTGCTGACATCTCTTTGAGGCGCGCGTGGAACACGAACGCGCCATCAACACGGCCTGTCGTCGTCATAAGACGAACGGACTCAAACTCAAACTCAAAGCATTTATTTCAATTAAACCTTTACAGGCATTTTTGAATGTCAGAAGAACAATTCATAAAACAAAACTAAACTACGAGTGCAATACGTCATCCCGAAAGCCACCACGCCGAGCCACACGCCGCCGAAAGCCCGCAACAACGAACACTGCGAGCACGAAAGCACGCAGCGACGCACACCGCAACAACGAATGCACGAGACTCCAAATCACGGAACAACGAATGCACGCCGCAACGCGCAACCGCCGCCCCGCGACCCGGAGCCCCGCGCACCCATCGCCACGGCACGTGCCGCCGCGCAACCCCGCACCCACAGCACTCACCGCCGCAGACATCCGGCGACGCGCAACTCGACGCAGCAACCCCCGGGACTACGCATTGCACTCCTAAGCTACAGTCACAGTCACAAGGCATAATAACTTGTGAAAGTACTGTAGTTGCCCATTCCCTAACGTAGATCACTATGGAGAAGAACGGGCAAGAAACTCCATGGACACTCTTTTAAACCAGAATATTTTTACAAAAAATCTTGGTACATTACATCATTCATGTTGAGATGGTATAATATGTGAGAACTATGTAGCAAGACGTGCAAGTTAAGAGCGTCCGGAGTAAAAAGATATAATAAACAAATTAAAAAATATATATATAAACCATGGCAACTAAGATATGACCAGTCTCCACTGACAGCGCCCGTTCACGAACATGACGCATGGATCAGCACCATTCAACTCAACCATTTTGAAGGGAACTAAATGATCCGACACACGCGCCACCTGTTGGAATCCCAACACTTAGATTTAGTCGATGCGATATACGCACATCACTAGCGCGTCGCGTCTAAACGCGTTGCAATCGTATTCGCTCCAAAACCAGTTGCCATCTTTAGCTTGTACGTTCCACACCGGCTCGCCATAGTAATAAAGGGATCGTTACATACATACTTTATACTTAATGGTTATGTAATTAAAAGTGTAAACAATACAAGTTTTGGTTTGGCTTCTCAACCTAATTTCCACATGGTCCTTCGAACAACGAGAACTGGTGCAGTTCTATTACCTACTTCTCCGTCAGCAGTGCAGACGCTAAAAGTGAGGATTTGAGGAACATCACACCGACCTAGGCCATACATTGTCCTGCTAGTCTTCCCGTCGGCGCGGCAGTGCAGTGCAGACATAAAGGAAGACACCAAGCTCGACCAATTGGCTACCTATTTGAGCCTATTTCCCCGTCAGTGCGGCAGTGCAGTGCAGACATAAAGGGTGGCATCAAGCTCCGCCAAATAAGTATTTCCCCTCGGCGCGGTGCAGCGTAATTACATTTGAGGAGACATCGAGCTCATCATTAGTCAGCATTATACCTATTGCGATCGCAGACTTCGTAATACAAAATCGCAATAGGTACCTAAAGCGCAGAACAGGGACACGTGGCGAGCGACACATGTACCAGACGAAGTGGGCGGGGCGTCGGCGGGCTTCGGTTCGGCGTCAGCGACGATCGGACAGCCGCCATTTTGCAGCAAGCGCAAGCGTCTCACAGTCTCTACTGATCTACTCGTTGGTCATCGCGTTTTAATAGCAGCAAAGTGCTTTTGTGTTAACAATAAGTTTAATTTACCTGTGTAGAGATAATAAGTTAAAGTTGTGTTATAATAATACAAATTACAAATATGGAGCTAAAGGATCTGGTCGCCGCACGTGGTTACTTAAAAGGTACGATTACTAGGTTACAATCCGCTTGTTCGCAATCTTTAACTAGTATTTCCAAGGAGACTTTATTAGCTAAACGACAAAAATTATCAGATACGTTTACGCAATACGAATCTCACAATATAAAAATTTCATTACTCCATCCAGAAGACAAGGAGGACATAGAGCAAGTTGAAACCAGTTATTATTTCATCATATCTGTAATTAATGAGGAACTCAATCGCCGTAATATCACTAGTGCTAGCGACAGTCATTCAGTTCCTAAATCAGTGCCTAAAATTAACTTACCTCCGATAGATATACCAATATTTAGTGGTAAGTTCACAGAATTTATACCATTTATTAACCTGTTTAACTCCTTAATTGATAACAATAAGTGCCTTGATAATGTTCAGAAGCTTTATTATTTACGCTCATACTTAAAAAACGAGCCATATGACTTAATAAAAAATTTACCTCTAACTGGTGAAAGCTATGTAAAGGCCTTGCAAATAATAAATAAGAGATATAATAATAAGCATAGATTAATAAATGAGCACATAAATTTGTTATTAGATATTAAGCCACTATCAAAATCTACGGCATATAATTTAAGAGAGTTTGTGTCTAATGTCAAACAAATGCTTGCCGCTCTCAGTAACTTGGAGCCTAACGTACAGTTTTGGGATGCTGTAATTTTGTGTATTTTGTACCGAAAATTAGATGCGTACACCTCCCGTGCATTTCAACTCGAGAGGAACGCCGATGAAAAGCCAACAATAGGAGCCTTCTTAGATTACATGGACAAGCGTGCGCTGGCGCTTGAGAGTGCTGAGCCGGGGAGCTCCCACGGACAGCTACGTCAGTCGCCGAAGGAGCCAGGGCAAGCCACTGGTAGACTAGTGGCCAACGCAGTTACTCAAGAGCCTTCATGCTTATACTGTAAGTCAAAACACAAACTCCATTCTTGCAACAAATTTAAATTATTGAATGTAGACCAACGAGTTAAGTTTGCCAATGAAAAAAGCCTATGTAGTCTCTGTTTATGCGCTCACACTGGAAAGTGCAGATATCACTTCCGTTGTGCAAAGTGCAAGGAACCACATAATACTCTGCTGCATTGTGGCACAGATAATAATGTGTGTGAGTCAACTACTGGATCAGCGTCAACCGCATCATTAGCTGCAAGCAATAACTATAATAATGATGTTCTTTTACCCACAGCTAAGGTGAAACTTGTAGCTCGGGATGGCGCTGAAGTCCATCTTAAAGCCCTACTTGACAGTGGGTCCCAACTGACCTTTATTACAGAAAGGGCATTACAGCTGCTTAATTTGGAACCTGCTCGTAGTAATGTCAATGTAGTTGGTATAACAAATTCAAAAACGAGGTTGAAGCATTGCTTACCTCTAGAAATTCATTCCATAACCAACCCATTTAAAGTCTCGACCACATGTCATGTTGTTGAGCAAATAACATGTAACTTACCTCAACATAAATTTAATACTTCAGACATTTTGATGCCTAAAGGCATTAAACTGGCAGATGATCAGTTTAATGTACCAGCTGAGATTGATTTATTAATGGGAGCGGACATATTTTTCCAGGTGTTGCTGCCTTCAGAGCTGCCGGCGCTGCATGATCGCCAGCAGTATGCTGCAGAGGCCAGCAGTCCACAACCACATCTTGTCAACACTCAGTTTGGATATATTGTTGGAGGTACCCTACCACACACTAATTTATCAAAGGTCTGCAATAAGGTAAGCTTAAAATGTAATACATGTGAGTCAGATATTAATGAGACCCTAACTCAGTTCTGGAAAACAGAAGATGTTCCAAAAATCTTTGATGAAAGGTCTTCTGAGCAAGAGCTCTGTGAATATATTTTTAATAACACTGTTCAGCTGAAAGATAATTGTTTTGAAGTGGCATTACCGTTGAAATTACCTCTTAGTGAAGTCAATGATTCCTTAGGTGATTCCTTTAATCTTGCATTAAAAAGATTTTTAAATTTAGAAAAGAAATTGCATAAAGATCCCAAACTTTTCTCTGAGTACCAAAAGTTCATTCATGAATATTTAAGTCTACAACACGGTTGTTATGTAGACATTGGGCAATATGAATTAAACAAAAATGCTATATATTTTTTGCCGCATCATGCAGTCCTGAAGCCTGACAGTAAAACAACTAAGCTGCGTACTGTTTTTGATGGCTCTATGAAAACTAACAAAAAGGTGTCACTTAATGATATACTTTTAAATGGACCCATTGTACAAAGAGACTTGTTTGAGATATTGCTATTATTTCGTTGTGGTAATTTTACATTTACCTCTGACATAAAACAAATGTTTAGAAATATACGTGTAAAACAAGAGCATAGCTCACTACAGAATATATTGTGGAGAGATAGTCCAGATGAACCAATCCAATGCATTAGGCTTGAAACATGCACATATGGGTTGAAAAGTTCAAACTATCTGGCCACCCGTTGTCTTAAAGAACTAGCAGTAAAATATAAAGACACTTTCCCACTAGCTTCATTCATTATAGAAAATTGTACATATGTAGATGATATTCTTTATGCAAATAATGATTTAAATATTATATTAGAGGCTAAGTCACAGATTCGCCAGCTCTTGAGGTTAGGGAATTTTCATACACATAAGTGGTCAGCCAATGACAATAGAATACTGTCTGACATACCTTCAGCTGAACAACACTTTGATGATTTAGAGCTACAAAGTGATGATTATAGTTTAAAGACTCTGGGCTTACAATTGATAGTTAAAGACGATAAATTTAAAATGTCTTGTCCAGAGATATTCAATAATGATAATTTTACAAAGAGAGATATCCTCTCCTATATTGGGAAAATGTTTGATCCCATGGGCTTTGTTAGTCCCATTATTGTACAAGCTAAAGCTATAATGCAAAGGCTATGGTCTTCCAAGACTGATTGGGATTCTATGCCTGACGATGATATTAAAAAAGCGTGGCATGAATTCTCGTCCAGTCTAGCTTCAATGAAACCAATTTTTATTAATAGAAACATAAATGTAACTAAATTAGGTAAAATTGAACTAATAGGATTCTCAGATGCGTCCAGTACCACGGCATATGGATGCTGCGTGTACCTGCGAGTTACAAATCATGATGGTAAAGTTAAAATGTATTTGCTGTGTTCAAAATCACGCATAAACCCGCTTAAAAATAAAAACAAAACTGTACCACGCTTAGAACTCAACGCTGCACTACTTCTCTCCATTGTTATGGCAAAGGTTTATTGCACGCTAAAATTAAAATATAATATACGCAATGTCTATTTATTTGCTGATTCACAAATTGTTCTCGCATGGTTGCACACAGAACCCATGAAACTTAACGCTTATGTTGCGAATAGGGTAAAAGCAATCGCTAAAAATATGCCTAACTGTCAGTGGCTATATGTAAACACGGAGAATAACCCTGCAGACTATATCAGTAGGGGTGTTACGCCAAGTGAGCTTCATGCCTGCAGCCTGTGGTGGGATGGCCCTGAATTTTTGCATGATAGTGAATATAAATTTAATTTAAAAATAGATTTACCTGCGAACTTACCTGAATCAAAAACCGGGTCAGCACTCTCCGCGAGTCAAGTGTCTTCAGTTACTAGCAATGTTTTTGATCAAATACACAAATATTCTAGCATTCACAAAATGGTACGTACATTGGCTTATGTAATGCGGTTTATTAATAACCTAAAGGGTGGAAAAATAGCTCACAAATATCTCTTAAGTTCTGAATTGAATAATGCTTTAATGTTGCTTATTAAGAATGAACAAGAAATGTATTTTAAAGACGAAATTGTATGTTTAAAAAATAACAAAAATGTAAAAGGTTCCTTACAAAGCTTATGTCCTTTTATAGATAGTTTAGGTATCCTGAGAGTGGGTGGCAGGCTACATCACTCTAATATTCCATATGCTCATAAACATCAGATTATTTTACCCAAAGAATCACATGTAACTAATTGCATTATAAGATGTGAGCATGAAAAGCTTTTACATGCAGGTCCAAAATTATTACTGTGTAATTTAAATCAAAAATACTGGATAACTAATGGGTTAATGTATGTCAAAAAGTTAATTCATAAATGCGTAATATGTTTCAGACAGAAGGCAACAGCCTCTAAACAGCTGATGGGTTCCTTGCCGGCAGATAGAGTGACTGCTATGAGTCGCCCTTTTGAAAAAGTCGGTGTAGATTTCGCTGGGCCTATTGATATTAAGCTCTCGCGTGTGAGACGATCCTTAGTAGGAAAAGGTTACATTTGTGTATTTGTATGTTTCGCTACAAAGGCAGTTCACCTCGAAATCACATCAGATCTTACTACTGATGCCTACCTCGCTTGCCTTAGGAGATTTATTTCAAGAAGAGGATTACCCAAAGAAATCTACTCTGATAACGCTAGTACTTTCAAAGGCGCAAGGAACCAACTAGCTGAGTTATATCAACTACACCTTTCACAGAATCACCAAAAGCATGTATGTGAATTTGCAGCCCAAAGAGGCATTAACTTTCATTTTATACCAGCATACTCCCCCACCTTTGGTGGGCTGTGGGAGTCTGCTGTGAAAATGACTAAATATTTTCTAAAAAGGGTATTACAGAAGCAATTGTTAACCTATGAACAAATAAACACTGTATTAGTAGAAATAGAATGTATATTGAACTCAAGACCTCTCATTCCTATGTCATCTGATGTAAATGATTTTAATTACCTAACGCCAGGTCATTTTCTAATAGGAAACTCATTAACAATGTACCCTGAAAATGATGTAACTACTGTTCCTCAAAATAGACTTAAGTTCTGGCAATTATGTATCCAAATTAAACAATCATTCTGGAAGATGTGGTATAAACAGTATCTTAATACATTACAAAATAGGCCTAAATGGTTAGATATCTTGCCTAACATAAAGATAGGCACAATTGTAATTTTAAAAGAAGATAATGTACCCATAATGTCGTGGCCTATGGCCAGAGTTACCAAAATATTTCCTGGCCATGATGGTCATGTAAGAGCAGCAGAGGTCACAAATTCAAAGGGGAATACCCATGTGCGATCTGTCACAAAAATTTGTATATTACCTATACATGATAATTTTAATTAAATTTTATGTTAAAAACTTAATGTAACTATAATGTTATATCTACTTATATTGATCCTCTTGTTCCTCTCGTTGGCCGGAGCATGTTGGAATCCCAACACTTAGATTTAGTCGATGCGATATACGCACATCACTAGCGCGTCGCGTCTAAACGCGTTGCAATCGTATTCGCTCCAAAACCAGTTGCCATCTTTAGCTTGTACGTTCCACACCGGCTCGCCATAGTAATAAAGGGATCGTTACATACATACTTTATACTTAATGGTTATGTAATTAAAAGTGTAAACAATACAAGTTTTGGTTTGGCTTCTCAACCTAATTTCCACATGGCAACTAAGATATGACCAGTCTCCACTGACAGCGCCCGTTCACGAACATGACGCATGGATCAGCACCATTCAACTCAACCATTTTGAAGGGAACTAAATGATCCGACACACGCGCCACCATCAGCGAGACATTTGAGTGAGCATGACATTCTCTCAGCCGCCAGGGCAACGTCACTAAAATGTAACTAAATGTAAAAAGTGGCTTTATAGTACATAGTACTCACACATGTGCCATGCAATTATATAATATTAAGAAATTGAATCTATACAATGCAAAGATACTTTTACAATCTTCTGCAGCCTTTACAATAACTTCACAGTCATGATTTTTATACAGGATTTAAAATTGCGTCTCATTCAGTTGAAGAATGTGAGGGGGTATTTTATCGAAACATTTTAAACAGTACCCCATGAAAGGTGAGTCTACTTTAGCTAGCCTGAATGTTGAGATCTTACATATATGTGAGAACGATGTAAAAATACGTGCAAGTTAAAAGCGTCCAGAATAGACGATACAATAAACCAATAAAAATATAACATGGCAACTAAGAGATGACCAGTCTCCACTGACAGCGCCCGTTCACGAACATGACGCATGGATCAGCACCATTCAGCTCAACCATTTTGAAGGGAGCTAAATGATCCGACACACGCGCCACCATCAGCGAGACATTTGAGTGAGCATGACATTCTCTCAGCCACTAGATCAAAGTCACTAAAAAATAACTAAATGTAAAAAGTGGATTTATGGTACATAGTACTCACACATGTGCAATGCAATCGTACAATATTAAGATATTGAATCAGCTTCTACAATAACTTCACATGATATTTAATCGATTTATTTGCCCTATGGTTGTGGAGCAGGACCAGCATTGAGCCAAGCATTTTTATCATCAATGTAATCCCCCAACTTATAGTATGCTTGCCTACATAGTGTGCGTTTTATACAAGATTTAAATTTCGTCTCATTCAGTTGAAGAATGTTAGGGGGTATTTTATTGTAACATTTTAAACAGTACCCCATGAAAGATGAGTCTACTTTAGCTAGCCTGAAACCTGGCTGAACTAGTTGGTCCCTATTTCTCGTATTATAGTGGTGTCTATCCCCTCTTTTGCTAAATAAATGTATATTTTTCCTAACGTACATGATGTTTTCATAGATGTATTGACAAGGTACTGTCATGATGTTAATTTCCTTAAACAGCTCTCTCAGAGAATCGCACCTTCGTAGACCATATATGGCTCTAATGGCTCTTTTCTGCAGAATAAATATAGACTCGATGTCTGCAGCCCGTCCCCATAGTAAAATACCGTATGACATAACACTATGAAAATAGCTAAAATAGACTAGTCTCGCGGTATCTACGTCAGTAAATTGACGGATTTTCCTAACAGCATATGCTGCTGAACTCAGCCGTCCTGCAAGAGATGTTAAATGCGGACCCCATTGTAGTCTTGAGTCAATCGTTATCCCCAAGGAAACAGTTTCATCAACAAATTCTAGTTTCTCTTGATTCAATACTATGTCACAATCAGTACTTTTGACATTTGGTAGAGCAAATCTTATGCACTTCGTTTTTTTTCCATTTAATACTAAATTATTAACGGTGAACCAATTATGAACCTGCAGTAGGGCGTTATTTACGTCGTCAAGATTTGTGGCACGTCTGTTTACCTTAAATATTAAAGAAGTATCGTCGGCAAACAATACCATTTCAGGTTGGTTTTTAAATAAATGGGGTAGATCATTAATATAGACTAAAAAGAGAAAAGGACCTAATATCGAGCCTTGTGGCACACCCATACTTACTTTTAAGCCCATTGAATTGATACCATTTATTTGTACTTGCTGATGTCTATCGGTTAAATAAGATTTCATTAAACTGAGCGCGAGTTTCCCTAAACCGTAATGTTCAAGCTTTATGAGAAGGGGACGACGAGCTAGCCCATTACTCACCGTCCACAGGCCCGCGTCTGGCTACAGAACCCTAAAAATGCGATCGTCGGCAGGCGGGGATCTCCATCCCCACATGCCGACGACGGCGACTGCTATCCGGTAGAATGGCTTCGGCGCGAACTTTGTGATTTGGTTTTGTAATGCAGACCGCAGTAGGTCAATTAATTCATTAAAATCATTACAATGTCATTCCATAATTTTCGAAAAATCCATCTGGATTTCGTGTGCGTTACCCCAGCAGGAAAGTTGCTCCTAGAGTGACCTGAGTGGAACGAATAATTAGTGCCTAATCTGCTGTAAATGTGCGCAACATAAAAAATTTGTGCGCTTTGTCGTTTTGTGAAAAAACTGAAAAAAAAACGATTCCTGCCAGGGTAACGTTGTTCCAGCAGGAAAATTATAAACGAATGATCGGAGAGAGAAACGTTGTACGTGGGCATGTAGCTTATGCTCGTCTATGAATGTGCGCCGAATATATAATTAGTGCGTCTTCAGGTCTTCGAGATATTGCATTTCCTGCTGGGGTAACGTTTCGAAGAATCGTGTATCTCGGAAACCATTGGATGTGCGCCTGTAGAACAAACACACACGAGTAGCTCTTAATTAGTGCCAATTTGTGACAGAATCAGATTTAGGGTAATATTTATAGTTTTCAAGTAATCGGGCGTTTATGAAAACCCGAAAAAATATCGTAGCGCCTAAATGAGATTACGTATAAGCTCGCTGAAAACTGTATTCGGTCCTTCTTGACGCTTAAAACAACCATAAAAAGTTTCAAAAGTGCACATGCAAGCGTTATTGAATAATATTGCTAAAAGTCAAAACTACAGTGTAATAACTTTGACGCCAAAATAAAAGAAACCGGCTTAACCCAAGATATGTAGGTGTACACCAACAATAAGTGCCTTTAGTCAAAAATATTTAGTGAAAATTTTCAGCTTGGAATGTTTAGCATTCAGTAAATATTAACAAAAAACAAAACATGTAAACAACGATTGGCTATCCGACCAAATTCGAATGAATAAAAAAAGCGGCGGATACATACAAATGGATGACCTTCTCTGTTGGACGTATTACATCTAAGCGTTGTTCGTACAGTCGCGTTCAAATGTTTTAAATGGGCTTATTTTTGGGAGCTTTAAAAAATTGAAAGATCTTGTTGATGTGGAAATTATTATTATGTAAATATTGAATGATATTGATTTGTAATAATGATTTAAATCACCAATACAATCCTCTCAGTTCATAATATATAAAACTAACTCGAGTGACTATTTGTCAGTAAATCAACAAACATTATTTAAAACAGTTTTCGTTGGCCCGCGCCATGTCCACGCCCGACGCCATTGGTCAATATCAATGTCAATGTCAGCCGACAGTGACAGTGATATTGACCTCTTTGAGAGCACAGATAGTGAAATGGAAGTAATTGAGAATTAGAATTATTATTATTTTTATTACAATGTCTCATTCTAACAATAGGTATAACTGTACCTTTTCAAAATAATTAAATACGTAAACATTAATATGGACATGTTTTTTTATTTTATTTGCCCGCAAATTAAAGCCATCATTTATAGAAAAATTGGTGTATTATATACAAAGAATAAAAAGAATTATCAAAAGAAGCAAATCATAATTGTTATAACAGCTCCTAATAGATACCGGACTGTTTGTGTTTCGTGCGACAGAGATAACGCTTTACGAAGCCGAAATTAGCCGATTTTCTCTTTCCAAAGGTCGATGTGCAATATTTATCGCCGGGTACTGTACATATATTTTATGTGCGTGTGGTGTGAGGGCCCGTTTGTTAAAACTCTGTAAAAATGTGCTTAGGATTTAGTGAACATTCCCCAACAATTGTGAAAGTTGAAATCTGATTTTGTGAAAGCCATATAAGCGAGTTATTGACTGTAAAGTTGGGCCCTCAGTTCTCACATAGAGGATTGAGGGCCCGTCTGTACCTGAAAAACTATGTACACTACATAAAAAGTCTTTATGCCCAAATCTTACCTAATGCCGAACAAAATTTGTGAAAACAAGATATTATCGCAAAACACTGTCCTACTTTGTAAATCTTCGTTCAAAATGGGCCCTCAATCCTCATACACGTAAAAGTTTATCACGCCAATAAAATGAATCCATTAACTTACAGCTACTGTTTTAAATTCTATTAGCTACTAAATAAATTGTGAAAATTTGTGAAAGCAAGAACACATCACCACTTCTTGTTGTTTGAAAGTTATGACCCTGATAAAAATCGGGCCCTCAGTCCTCCATTTTTTTGTATTCTTTTTGTTATTCCTAACGTATGAAAGATAAGCCAAATACAAAATTGTCGCTTTTTGTGAAAAAAATTGTGCAACAAATTCGATACCAGAAAGAAATTAAAAGACCCTTTATTGTATATGAAAATCGAATTTTATTTTTCCTTTCTGAATTACCAAATAGGGTGACCACAATTTATTTTTCATTACTCGTACTCTGAAAGTAAGTCATAACACATTTTAATTTTTTGCCATTCATGTACATCAATATCAAACGAGAATTATGAATTGGCCGATTCCTCTGAGTCTATGAAGGATTCAACGGATTCAGTAGTCGTTGTGCTGTCTGATGGAGGGTTTGTATCGACATCGCTATTGGCGAGGGTTTCTGTAATTAAAGTACGGCGATGCCGTAAGAATGACATGTGCAGAGCTTTTGCAGACATTCTTCCATTAATTTCCCGAGACATTTCCATAAATATGGGATTATTATATTTGATGTCTATTTCCTGCAGATCAGCGATATATTTTGTAAATAATTATATTTGTTCTTCTATAGGAACAGATGGTATGCGTCCTGTTGGCATGGTTATGAGTAACTGTTGGGGGAAAAAAATTACTCTATTATATTGTTGAATACAATTTCCGTTATCAATAGGTTGGAAGATCGTACTCAAGTTTACTTTAAAAACTGTACAATTTATAAATAAGTGAAATTGAATTAAACAATTCTTAGAGTAACTATTTAAGTAGACAAGCGCTAATAGATCATTCATGTTAATAAATAAAATGAAATAAAATATAATATATTATATAAATATAATAGGTTAGGAACCTACTTATACAATTATGAGTATGTATCAAAACAAACTTACTGTGAAGATTTATAATTAATACCTGGAATATTATCGTATTTTTATTATATCAAAGATTGTTACAATAATATTATTTTCGTTACTATGGTAATCAGTCTTATACACTCAGCGTCAAAAAAATCGCACCTTTTGAAAAATCTACTTCAAACAACTTTAAATCTAATTTGGAATATGGGATATGGGTAATGTTTGGTATCATTTGAAAGGTAAGTAAAAGGAGTATACAAAAACAATTCTTCATTATTATTATTTTTTATTGGAACCGAGAAAAGTAAAAATGTTTACAAAACAATAAAAATCCTTAATTAAGCCCTACTTAAAACAGATTAATTATTCAAAAAAAAGTTACAAAAAGTTGCTTAAAACTAACCTAAAATCTAGTGTTACCCCCCCTTGCCCTGATGACGGCTTCCATGCGCTCTCTCATGGATCTCACCAATTTTATGAGCTCTTCTTGAGGGATACTGGCCCATTCCTCAATAACGGCCTCTTCGAGCTCCTGGAGAGTCGTGGGAGCAGGATCACGGGACCTAACCTTACGTTTCAAATGGTCCCATAGGTGCTCTATCGGGTTCAGATCTGGACTTCTCGCTGGCCACTGCATGACAGGGATCCCAACCTCTTGAAGGTAGTCGCGCACAATTCCGGCAGTGTGAGCGCGTGCGTTATCGTGCATTAATGTGAACCCCTCGCCAACAAAACCAGCATAGGGGACCACAGGCTCTTCCAGGATCTCTGTGATGTACCGGTGAGCTGTCATCGACCCTTGCCTGCGTGCACCTCCAGTCCGGGAGACGCAAATAAGTTCGGTTTTGCCGTCGGTCGACATGCCGCCCCAGAACATACAGGAACCACCCCCGTATTCTACCGTCTCTTGGATGCAGGCTTGGGCGAAACGTTCCCCCTGTTTCCTGTACACTCTTCTGTGTCTATCGTTGCAGAAAAGGCACAATCTCGTTTCGTCTGAGAAGAGAACAGCTCTCCATTTGTCCAGGGTCCAATTAACGTGGTCGCGAGCAAACTGCAAGCGAGCTCGCCGATGTGCTGCGGTCAATTTTGGACCCGTAGCAGGTCTTCTAGCCACTATCTCTCTCTCCTTCAGTCTTCGTCTAACTGTAGAGACGCTCACGGTTGTTCTGCGAGCTGCCTGGAGCTGTTGTTGCAACTCAACAGCATTAGAGAACCGATTTCTCCGAGACTTCAACACGATGAATCGGTCGTCTCTCTCAGAAGTGCAGCGACGTCTACCAGACCCATGCCTCCGGACCAAGCCACCGGTCTGCAAGAACCGCTGGTACACTCGTCGAACCGAAAAACGGCTCAAGTTCAGTTGCCGAGCGACATCACACTGTCGCATCCCTGTTTGCAGTAGTGCAATCACTTGGGCGGCTTCTTCAGCAGTAGTATCCATCTTCAAGGACGTTTTTCTTGTGAAAGATCTTCTCGTGTGTCTTCTTTGACGGTTGGATAGCGAATGACCTCCATTGAACCTGTATCGACCCTTTTATACCCACAACAGGTAGCGCAAGTAGTGGGTACTTTTGAGGAGCAAAATTTCATAATTTTTTTTTAGTGACCTGTGGTATCAACCTTGTTTTTTAATTAAATGAAATCGACGGTTCCTACGTACATAAGGTCAAGTCAAAAACCGAGGTTTACAGGAGAGCGTAATTTGTGTTCAACAAGCCCTAGAAATAATTCTATGACTAATAATAAATATTTTCTTTCTACAATATTATAACAGTTTTAAGAGCTTTATAATGCTATTTACACATATTTTATTTTTTTACGTTTTCTTGAAAAAACTGATAGATGACCGTTTCTACGTCGATAATAAAATAGAAGTATGTCAGTCATGTCTATGATACCTTTTTATACGCAGGAAACAAAAAAACAGTGTCTGATATAGAATTTAAATAAAATGTTTTATGAAAATGTAGGACTATGTTACTATTTTTAAATCAATACCTACGCTAAACATCCTGAAATAGTCACCCATGGATATAAAAAGTACTTCAATGAAGACATATCACTTTATACGTGGTTTTAGTCATTCGGGGTAGGACTATAGTTCTTGTAATGTAAATAAAGACATGTCTTTTAAAATTATCAGGTTTGTGTTTTATTAATTAAACAAGGTTTATAAATTCAACATTATTTATTATTAAAAAAAACAATCTTCTTAGCATCTAAATAATAGGTTCATATAGACTCACTGAAGTAGGAACTAAACATAAAAATCACTGTTGTCTAATATTCTTAGTAATTACCAATTTTAATTTTAAGCATGTGGCTCAGCCTAATCATGGCTTGCAATGCAATTGGCACCCAGTTTTTAATAATCATCACAGTTTTATTAAGTATGTACCTCAGCTTGATTAACTACGTCATCTTTAACACATAATTGGTAACATTTAACAATCATCACAGCTTTATTCAGACTGATTCATCTTATTACTAATAAAGTTCCCTTAGTAGTTAAATAACAAAACAAAATGTATAAAAAAGTAAAGATAAATCTTCTTCAATCTTCTTCGTCATTGCCCTGTTCTTCTTCACTTTGCTTAAGGTTTCTATAGAAGTCATTATTTGGAATAATCAACGTATCGCATAAACTTATCAAGTCTTTATATTTATCTTCAGTGATAGGAATAGGATTATTGTACGCCCTCTCTAGAATTAGTTCTTGTTCCTTCTTGTTCCTCCCTCTTCTTCTTCTTTCTGGATTTTGCAATATCCACCAATAACTTTGATCTCCTGTTATTCATGTTTTTTATTATTGTTGGAGGTAATATGAGTACTTATAACTAAATAACACACCACTAAATCTAAACTGCATCAAACCATTAAAATATATTGTTTCATCACACGAACAAACATCGACCTGTCTCGTTCGGGGAACTCCCGTAAATGGCGATAAGTCTGACAAAAGACCGCGCTCGCACCGAGTGGCACGCATTTTAAAACACCGTACAAAAAGATATGTATAGATGTCCGCATCTACGACACTTATTCGTTGTATTTATAATACTTGTTGTTTTATACGATTTGTAAAACAAGGTAAATAAATAAAATTAAAAAAAAAAATCGTATGTCAGTATGTGCGCATAGATAATCTAAAGGCAATGATACAATAAAAAAAAATGCCATTTTCGACATGTCTTTATATACGTAGGGACCGTCGAAATGGATATTTTTTTAAAGCTTTTTTTTAGGGCTTTTAAAAGATACCAATATTGGTGGGGGTAATTGCGTGTCTCAAGGGTTAATAATGCTTGAAAGCTAATTTTGCGGAGGTGCGATTTTTTTGACGCCGAGTGTATATTAACATTAAGAGAAAAAAAAGTACCTACATAATGCAAACTTCTTATATTGAATTATAAGAAGTTTGCATTACGTGTAGTTACCATTTTTTCACTTACCTTATAAGCAAAGTTATAAGTTTGATATCTTGACCGAAGACGAGCGAGTGTCATGACCGAAGATGTGCTTGCTTACGCATTAAAAAGTAATTATTATTTTTATTCTTCACTAGAACTGTTTCATAAAACTTGCCTTATTGCTTTATCACCCACAACATCCGCTGCACTATCATAAACTATTGTTTAGTAACTACACTAACTATTACAACTATTGTGCATGTGTAAACTTACTTTACTTACTTTGTAACAGCAGAAGGAACTAAAACATCAGTATCGCCACTAACAAAGTATAATAAAATGAGGGTAAATCAAAATCAATAAAACATTTATTTCAAGTAAAAAGAAAAAGCTAAAATGAAATTATTGTCACCCTACCCGCGACTGTCACAACGACACGCGTACACAATAGAAAAATTGCTGATTTCAGTATCTGTTAAAATTTGTTGTTTTATCGTAATTATTATTAGTAACAAATAACACCAATTTGTTGCACAATGTTTTTCACAAAAAGAGACAGTTTTATATTTGGCTTATCTTTCATACGTTAGGAGTAACAAAAAGAATACAAAAAAAATGGAGGACTGAGGGCCCGATTTTTATCAGGGTCATAACTTTCAAACAACAAGAAGTGGTGATGTGTTCTTGCTTTCACAAATTTTCACAATTTATTTAGTAGCAAATAGAATTTAAAACAGTAGCTGTAACTTAATGGATTCATTTTATTTGCGTGATAAACTTTTACGTGTATGAGGATTGAGGGCCCATTTTGAACGAAGATTTACAAAGTAGGACAGTGTTTTGCGATAATATCTTGTTTTCACAAATTTTGTTCGGCATAAAGACTTTTTCTGTAGTGTACATAGTTTTTCAGGTACAGACGGGCCCTCAATCCTCTATGTGAGAACTGAGGCCCCAACTTTACAGTCAATAACTCGCTTATATGACTTTCACAAAATCTGATTCCAACTTTCACAATTGTTGGGGAGTGTTCACTAAATCCTAAGCACGTTTTCACAGAGTTTTAACAAACGGGCCCTCACGCCACACGCACATTATATTTTATTAATAAAAATAATCGCTAATCCAATGTTTAGTCTTTATACCTTTTTCTACTAATATTACAAATGCCAACGTCTAGATGTACAGACCTATGTCGTCCGTCCACACAAAATACCGAATGTTTTCAATGAAATTTGGAATTAAAAAGATACTTAGATTTTATGTTGGAATAGCACAAAAGCTAATTTTACAATGTACTTATTTATGTACAAAGTCACGGAAACAGCTTGTAGAATATAATCTAATCACACAAGTTTATTATATTACTTCTTTTCTACTTCAGTGTATTCAGGCCCAACACGTTTCAACCGGTTGGTGAGTAAAGTTAAGAAGGTCATCCATTGTACCAATCCGCCGCTTTTTTGTATTCATTCGAATTTGGTCGGATAGCCAGTCGTTGTTTACATGTTTTGTTTTTTATTAATATTTACTGAATGCGAAACATTCCAAGCTGAAAATTTTCACTAAATATTTTTAACTAAAGGCACTTATTGTTGGTGTACACCTACACATCTTGGGTTAAGCCGGTTTCTTTTATTTTGGCGTCAAAGTTATTACACTGTAGTTTTGACTTTTAGCAATATTATTCAATAACGCTTGCATGTGCACTTTTGAAACTTTTTATGGTTATTATAAGCGTCAAGAAGGACCGAATACAGTTTTCAGCGAGCTTATACGTAATCTCATTTAGGCGCTACGATATTTTTTCGGGTTTTCATAAACGCCCGATTACTTGAAAACTATAAATATTACCCTAAATCTAATTCTGTCACAAATTGGCACTAATTAAGAGCTACTCGTGTGTGTTTGTTCTACAGGCGCACATCCAATGGTTTCCGAGATACACGATTCTTCGAAACGTTACCCCAGCAGGAAATGCAATATCTCGAAGACCTGAAGACGCACTAATTATATATTCGGCGCACATTCATAGACGAGCATAAGCTACATGCCCACGTACAACGTTTCTCTCTCCGATCATTCGTTTAGAATATTCCTGCTGGAACAACGTTACCCTGGCAGGAATCGTTTTTTCCGTTTTTTCACAAAACGACAAAGCGCACAATTTTTTTATGTTGCGCACATATACCTACAGCAGATTAGGCACTAATTATTCGTTCCACTCATGTCACTCTAGGAGCAACTTTCCTGCTGGGGTAACGCACACCTGGATTTCCTACTAAATCTGAAGATTATCAGCGAACCTGTATCTGCTTCCAAAAAGGATCTATCCAGTATCTGAGTTTTTGTTGAGAATGCTTTCTTTTTTATCTTTTCGTTGCACTTCTTGCAACGTCCAAGCTATTATCACAGTTTTCTTCCACGGTCCTATCCATCTCGAATAACTCTTTAGTCAAATCGCATGTTGAAATAATGCGACAGCACTCGCCCGTGCGCGACCTCACGCTATCGCATTCGACAGCACACGGGGAATATTAGGATTCCGTGCTGCTAGGTGTGGTAAAACTCTTAAAACCTTTTGAGTGTCACCGTCGGTTAAAACCGACGAGGCGTCATTTTTAAATCTTTGTAACTGCTGTTTGATGAATTTGATGATAGTATAATACGAAATAAAATAATGATGTTACGAGTGAAATTTTTTTTTTTTAAAGTGCTACTTGGGGTCGTCGCAGCACGTTTTTATCTCCCATTCTCATTTTTGTCATTTACTCCTTTTAACTACGGGACCCTACAATGTGCGTGGCCCAGCACGCATTTGGCCGGTTTTTTAATGGGAAGGTCATGTCCGCACGACGGATTTTTGAGTTAGCATCTTTAAATACATGTATAAGTATACAATCGTCGATGCTACAAGTTACAATGTATGTACCACAACAACAAAAAAAACTTCTTTGCAACAAAATACAAGACCTCTAAAAACTACTAAATGGTACAGCATAAACTTTTACTGTCTTAATGGCGGGAATAAAAACAATCATTATCACATTAGGTTGTACTTTTTTACAAAGTTTATTTTTGTAAGATTTAGAGAACTTTTTATGTAGGTATGTAATACTAATAAGTATAATAATTCATTATGCATAATAATTATGATAGCCAACTCATTAGCGACTCGTAAATAATTTTTACACTTAACTTGAAAACTCTCAATAGAAAAACAGACACTTATATAATTAGCTAAATATTGGTAAAATTATAATATACTTATTTTCTGAGATTCCGCTAAGATCGACCTTCACCCGTCTGTTTACCAAGTGAAAAACAGTTATTTAGAAATCTTAAAAAAAAAAAAAACACGGACGAATTGAGAACATCCTCCTTTTTGGAAGTTGGTTAAAAATGGCTTGCCTGATAAAATGAATTCAAGTCCAACATTTACTAATTCAAATAGTGAAATATGTAGTTAAACAACATTTTGTTTTCCAAAATCAATATTGATTACAAAGCAAAAGGAATCCAAAATAACAGATACATGTGAATCTGAACTGTTACATTACAGGCAAAGGCTTCTTCTGGTGGGGGATCACAGCAATGAACAAAAAACTGTTTTGTTGTCTATTATTTTGTCCCTTCCTACTACAGGGTTGTCAGGTATAAATAGTTTTTTTAATATTATTACAAAGGGATGTCAAGTGAAATCATCAAGACTCAGTTGTCACACTTTTAATCTAATCTTGACTTTATTTCATCAGCAATAATATGCTTATTTAAGTATTAATATTGCTCAATAATTTAATTTTTTTGATAGGTAGATTACTGAAGGTCGTCTTAGGCAGGATCTTGGACTATTTTATCAATTATGCTTAAGTATGCACTATAAATCATGTGCATAATTATTGTCAATTTCAATTCGTAGATTACTCTGTTTCGCTTTACCTAATTTATCTCGTAGGTCATCAGATTTCTTATGCTTTCTTGATTTTAAGATTTGCCGCAGGTCACTCTGGTCACTTGGACTTACAGTACCACTAGGTTTCATATCTAATCGAGACCATACACTACTATTGGTATTTACTTTATGCACTCGACTCATAATATTACTGTCAGAATTTTCTGATAAATCATCACTTGAACAACTCTTATTATCCTCTAAAGCAACAACTTTCTCACCTAATCGAGACTGTATACTATGTTTTTTTTTTGTGTTTGTTAACTTAGCATGCTTTATAAACTTTTCAAATAGTTTTGAGCGTTCCGTTCGACTATAATTACTACTGGAATTGTCTACTTCAATTGACAATGCTGAATATCTATCTGTGTCTTTAGAGAGATGGGAAGCTAACTTTTTCTTTTGCTTAGATTCTTCATCATCTGCATGCATCCTCATTCTAGGAGTTTTAGATTTGGCTTTCCATTCTGAATCTGAATCACTTTCTTCAGCTTCTTTAGATTGGTTGCTGCTTTCCTCAGCATGTCTTTTCCCTAGCCGACTGGCTAAACTTTTATTTCTTATTTTAACAATTTTATCTGGCTCTTCCAAATCATCTTCATCGTTATATCTGGGGTTGCGTTGAAAAACTTCCTGGTGATCATAGACTCCCCATGATTGACATAAATCACCCCATGGGTTCTTACTTACTGCTTCCATACTTTGATCATAGTATTCATCAATATTTTTACTTTGTGATTTCTTTTTAATGATTTTTTTGTCTCCATTAGTGGCAAATCTTATTAATATCAAGTCTTTTTTAGGATGTGGCATACCTTCTCGCCAATGATGATTTGGTTTATCAGCAAGCATCTGTTTCAAGTTTTGATCTCTAATTTCTCTAGAGTGCACCAACAATGCTAATGCTGCAGAAATGTGATCCTGACAAACAACATTACCTGCAAAATTTAAAGTTTGAGGCATTAAATCAAAAACACACCTATCTCAAACTTTTTCAGGGGTTTGCAAACAGAGTTTTATTTATTACGCTCTAGTAGGTTAGGTAGAGCATAATAACCAGCCGTCCCCTTGTGTCCACAGGTAGTAGACTCCCTTATATTACTGTGGAGTATGCTTACTGCATGTTTTGATATAATATATGCTTGTCCCTAAACTGAGAGTGAAGAAAAGAAGCATACTAAGTTTCCGAAAAATTCAGAAAGTTAGAAGAGCAAACGTTAGAAAGCAAAAGCACTAGCATTAAAGTGGTGTTGTGCAGTTAATGTTTCACACCTTGGTGATGGCAGATGGACTATTCAATCATCTCCAATGCTTAATGAAAACTAACATTACTAACATGCTGGGTGCAATAAATAATGTTAGTTGTGTATCCTAGTTAGTAGTTACTATGCTAGCCAACTAAGAATAGGATCGCGCTTGTTGCCAACTTCACACGGTAGCAGTACTTATCTGACAGATAAGTACTGCCAGCAAAAAAAGAAATGCGAATAAGAAATGTTGTTTCTTAATCATAGATTTAATTATTATATGTTTATTTTTATATGAGGAGCTTGTGGCTTAATAAGAACTGCCACTCGGGTCGATCTTTAGGTAAAGCTGTGCTTGCCTAGGTCGATCTGTGGATGGGTGACCGCCCGACATACCGAGTTTCCTCCGTGCCTCGGAAAGCACGTTAAGCTGTTGGTCCTGGCTGCCATATGTAGATCTTTGGCAGTCGTTACAGGTAGTCAGTGACCTGAAATTCTGACATCCAGTCTTAACAAAGAGTATCGTATTACCTAATATTAACTGGGTTGTAGAGGTCAGATAGGCAGTCGCTCCATGTAAAATACTGGTATTCAGCTGCATCTGGTTGGACTGGAAGCCGACCCTAACATAGTTGGGAAAAGGCTAGGCAAATGATGATGTTAATTTTAATAAAATATTATTTCTTGAATTCCTAAAATAAATTTTCAACTCAATATGAGTTCAAAGAGAGCTGCGGTGCTCCATCCTAGAGCACGAGAAATCGTTTTATGTGCACAAGTACTTTGAAAGTGAAAAAAATCGTGTAATATTTTTATTAACATGCTTTTTTTCATATCCTACTCATGTATAACTAATTTGACGTAAAATTGATTAGATATACCAAAAAAGTGAACATTAAATAATTAAACTGAGTATAATTTCTTCATTGATTTTTCTGCACACCGTACACTTTGGTAATGAAAATCGCGAGTTTTCCTGAACAAAATGGCGTCTTGACAGCGCTATTCTTAGTTGGCTCGCATAGTACTCAATGATTTAGTATACCTATAGTATAGTCTAACAGGCTGATATCCGCCACTCTACAACTAAAACACCTAAGTGTTAATAGTGAGTAAACCTGAGATGAGAAATAATAGGTTTTTGTTTATTTATTTTATTTATTCTACTCGCAGACAAGCAAGTTGCGATCAAGTTTTTTCGTTGATTATTTTATTTTTGTACAACTACAGTCAAATGTAATAATATGTAGACATATCGTCGGTGATAGTCCAATTCCGCGTAACTAACATTGTCAATAAAGTCTGTTCCAAGTATTACCTGGACCCCTAATATAGGCGAAGTGATGGGAGAAGAGGTGTCCGGTAATACTGGGCACCGACTGTTTTGACAATGTTAGTTACGCGGAATTGGACTATCACTGACGATATTATATCAGTTTAGAATAAGAAACCCTATCAGGTTTTTAAGTAACTTTTACAATCAAGTTTTTACACAAATTAGCTCATGAAACTGAAATACTTACATGAAACTTCATCAACCCATTCTAGAGATAATGGTTTATAATCTTCTAAGTATTGGAATATTTCTTTTGTAGTAAGTCCGTCAACTCCATTTAAATTGATTGCATCAAAACAGAAATGTCTCTCATTTCCACTTTCTATTCCAAAATTTGAATATAGTTCATCAATTTGTCTTTGTGTAATTACTCTATTCCCAGTGAGATTCAAACCAAACCTCTTAGCTCTTTCCTCTATTTTGGAAGCATCAACTTTCTCCAACTTTTCGATTATTAAGCCAGCTCTGCCAGCTTTATAAACCTGGTTTAGATAAAGAACAAAACCATTGATATGTATATCACAGATTCATGATCTGAATATAAAATGAACACATACAAACATTAAAAACTATTCTATAATATAAAAAACAACTATAACTACATTATTTTAAGCGTTGATATTTAGTTTTCAAATGCTTTGATATGGAGAATAGATAAATAGAATTTATTCATTACCACTGTACACTCTTCAGTGTGTTCTTTTACATCATCAATAACCATTGCGTTATCATCACTCATTTCACCGTCTTCTCTATCCATCTTTGTGTATAATTAACTTGCGATTGATTTCAGTATTCTTTACACTGGTTCCAGTAACTCATAAAACACTATCTCTGTATAAATTTATAAAATCTTTACTAAAATGTATGCCACTATGCCATGAGTCAGTGTTGCCACCTTTGTTTTTGAAAAGGGGCAGTCGGTCAAGCTAGAAAGAGCTAGATTTCGCAAATACCATCAAAATAGGTGTTAGAAAGAGCTAAAAACATAAATACAAATGCAAAGATAAAAATTGTTTACTTGAAACGTATAATACCTATAATCTAATTATTAATAAGTTATTAAATTGTTAAAAATCCGAGTCTTCATCGGAATCTTGAAGGAATACTTCAAATTACTATTTGAAGGAATACTTCAAATTACTCCTACACTTTTGTATTTTTTCAGTTGGCACCTTGTGAAAACAACAAGACTCTTTCAATCGTTTCAAACAAGGGCGGATCCAGGGGGGGGGGCACGGGGGCACGTGCCCCCCCAGATGGTTACGGAGTTTCTATCACAGTACATACTTATTAGCCAAATCGAATTGAACAGAGCAATATAACAGAAAAATTGGATTTTTCCTGGGGGGGGGGGGGGCACATGTAGTCTAGTCAACAAGTGCTTCTTGAAAAAAAAAACTCGGCATCCGAAATATGTGAATATTAAAAAATTTAACCAAAAAGCTCTTGTTGACTAGACTACATGTGCCCCCCCCGAAAAGAAATCCTCGATCCGCCCCTGGTTTCGAACCCCATCGTATTATGTTGTATGGATGTCATTGTTTTTAACCCCATTTTATTACTGTTTTTAGTTTTAAATAAGTTCATAAAACTGTAAACACGTTCAGCTGCATCCTTGTATGTGAGAACTAAAATGAACTGAAGAAATCTATACTGCATGGCGCGTATTGTTTCATAACTTGGTAATCGCGGTGTGAATTTATAGGTTATCGCTTGAAAAGGGCGCTCTTTTCGGGCTAAAGCATGAAAAAACGAGTTTACCTTCTGAAAAAAGTGCTAAATCTAGCCCGAAAGGGGCTAAGGTGGCAACACTGAAAGGAGTACAGGGCATAGACTTAGAAAAGTATAGACTGGAAATACCTACAAAAAAAAGGTGCATACCTACAACCTTGAACGGTACTCAAAATGGCTGCCAATGCTAGGGTTGTGTCAATCATGGAACATAGTATTATTGTAACGAGTATCGAAACTGGTACTACTTATTAGTATTACGAGTATTAGTATATATCACGATTAAATTATAATTAACAGTTCGTTGTAACAGAAAACCATGAGTTTACTTTCCTTCTGATACCTGAGAATAAAATTAATTTAAAGTTGTTTTCTGAACAAAATTAAAGAATGCTTTTTACAAAAAAACAAATTCTTCTAATAGGAAGACGCTTATTTATTTATTTATTTATTTATTGGCCTATCTACAATTGTTACACTGTCAATTCTAGAACTACAAACAATATGATACAAGCATAGTGTACAATATGGAGCGATAGACACAGCATGCAAGAAAAAGAAATTAATTTATAACATAAAAAAAATACATTAATAGTGCAGAAATAACACTGTCAACAACCACAGTGGGTAGTTCTAGGAATAAGTACAGTAAAAACAAAAATGACAGAAAATAAAAAGAAAAAAGTTAGTTTTGATGGACTTGGCGCTTGAATTTTTGAAGTGTTGTGGAAAAAACATCGACTGATTCATCACAATTATTAAGAAGCCTGCAAATTCTGGGGATGGGGGAGTTGAATCCTGATACTGTTTTGCGGAATGGGGGGCGTAATAACTTTATAGGATGACGCGGATAGTTGTGGGGTAGATTAAAATTAAACTTGCATAACAACTGCGGGCAGTCTATTTTACTCTGAAGTATTTTAAAGAGAAAAATTAAATCAATATTATTTCTTCGTTTTTCGAGTGAAGTCATGCCAAATTTTTGAAGACGTTTTGCGTAGCTTCGAATTTTTTTGCTTAATCCCGCAGAAAAGGCAAGATGGTATAAAAATCTTTTCTGGATCCTCTCCAACCTAAGACTATGTGTTGCATAGTGGGGACGCCATGCAACCGCGCAATATTCCAATATAGTACGGACGAGACAGTTAAAAAGATAAATCTTAGTTTTAGGCTTGCGAAAACATTTAGCGTTACGTATCACAAAACCGAGTGTCTTTGAAGCTTTTTTAATAATGTTGTCCATGTGGGGAATAAATGTCAACTTACGATCGAGTAGGACTCCCAAATCTCTGATCTCGTCAACTTTACTGAGGTTCGTACCACTCAAGCTGTAATTAAAATCAATGAAGTTAGCTTTGCGAGTAAACGTAATTTGGGAGCATTTCTCAATATTAAGTTGCATATTATTGTCCTTACACCAGTTCAAAAGTCTGTCCAAGTCGTCCTGAAGTAATGCTGAATCGGCAAGAGAATCTATAACGCGGACTATCTTCAAGTCATCGGCGAATAGGAATGGCGTGGAGTTAATAAAGCAATATGGAAGGTCGTTTACAAAGATAATAAATATTACGGGACCAAGGTGGGAGCCCTGCGGAACACCAGAGGTTATGATCATGGTTTCAGATTTATAGCCATTGGCCACGACATAAAAGGATCTATCCGTTAGGTAGGAGTGCAGCCAATTAAGAAGAGAACCAGCAAAGCCTTGCTTCCAAAAACTTGCTGCGTACGCAGCAAGTTTTTGGATCAGTACTTCATGGGAAACTTTGTCAAAAGCCTTGCTGAAATCAGTGTATATGGCGTCGACTTGCTGGTTCGAGTCAAGTGAAGTAGCAATTACCTCAACGAAGGCTACTAGATTACTGCAGGTGGATCTTGCAGCAGTAAAACCATGCTGGTGGTCCGACAGATATTTCCTGAAATAGTTTTGTATGTCAGGACATACTATTGCTTCAAAAACCTTAGCAAATGTCGAAAGGATAGATATAGGACGATAATTTGCTACAAAATCATCGGCGCCTGATTTATGAATCGGTACAACTTTGGCCAGCTTCCATTTTTTAGGGAAAATACCGACGCTGAGAGATTTATTAAAAATCAAGCATAATGGGGTTGCAAGTTGGTCAGCGCAAGTAGCGACAAAGTTAGGAGGAATTTCATCACTGCCGGAACCTTTGGATATGTCCAAGCGTTTGAGATGCTTGGCTATTGTATCCTTTGGAATCTGTATCATGGAAAAGTTGTCGGAGTTGCAGAGGAGGTTTTCAAAGAAAGGCGAAGTTTGAACTACGTTGGAAGCATGGGTAGCTGGACTATACACTGAAGCAAAGTAGGTCCCAAACATGTTGCACATCTCATTGCCATTAAAAGTTTTGCTGACGCCATTTGAAATTGAGGCTGGGTAGGCATTAGCAACACCCCGCTTAGACTTAATGAAGGACCAGAAAAACTTGGGATTCGTGGTAATTTTTTGTTCTATGCTATTTACATAGGAGTTGTAACATTCTCTTGCCATTCTATCACAGCGCTTACTACACCAACGTAGGGATATCTTATCCATAGGGTTTTTGTACGTACCGTACCTTCTTCTCAAGTTATTTTTTTCTCGCAGCAATTTCTCCAGCTTTTTTGTGTACCATGGTGGTCGCGAAATACTTTTAACTAAGGTCGATGGGACAAATTGCTCAATGATCTTATAAAGTACCGTATAGAACCGTTCCAACATTATATTGGGGTCGTCTGTATCCGAGAGTAATGAATACCAATCGGTATTTTCTAGTTCTGATTTAATAGCAGAGTAGTTAGATTTTTTGAAGTTTAATCTAATGTTGGGTGCTGGTTTTAAACTATGATTAACTTTGAGGTGCAGGGAAATCTCAAGAGAAGGGTGATATGGATCGATCTTTGTCAGGCTGTTAAGGGCTTTAGTCACCGTACATTCGAGACGGTCTACAAGTACCAAGTCCAGGATTCCATCTTTAACATTACGTACATTGTTGTATTGTTAGAGGTTATTTATATGGATAAAGTCTAGAAGGGCCTGATTAAGTTTAGAATTGGTTCTTGAGAAAGTGGGGGTGGTGCGAGAAGTGACGCTGCTAATGTGATGATTCCAATCCATATTGCTCATGTTGAAGTCACCAATAATAATAGTACAACAATCATTTCTTTCTACTACAGCATTATAGCTGTCCAAGAAGTGCTCCAAAATAGAATAATGCACCGGTGGGGGCAAATAAAGAGCACAAATTGCTATCCTGAATCCTGCTGCAACACTCACAGTGACCCATAAGTCTTCGCACCCACTTTCCCAAGAACATTGTCTGTTAGCAGCGTACCTTCTCGACACAGCGACCACAACACCTCCTCCCCCTTTTTTAGCATGAAAACCCGAAGTTTCTCTGTCACGTCTGAAAACTGTGTATCTTTTATCAAAAAGTTCGCTGCTATGAATACAATTATTGAGCCAGGTTTCTGTTAATACTAATGCATCAAAATTTGAACATACTAAATTACAATAAAATTCGTGAGTTTTAGATCGTAATCCACGAGTGTTTTGGTAGTATATATTAAAGGTAGCGAATGTAACCGAGAATTGCTTAACAATAACAGCTTTTGGTTGAAAATTTTACATTATAGAATTGAGTGTAGCGAATCCATGTCTTTCACAATCTTGGTATCGGAATCATCTGACTTTTTAACATAAATACGTCCTCCCCTGATCCAAACATAACGGTAACCCTTCTCCTTAGCTTTGAGACGTGTAGCCGTGTGTAGTGCTTTATTAGCCGGGCTCAGATGTTCTGTCACGAAGATCGCAGACTTTGCACCATCAAGCTCGAGATGAGAGGTGTTTAACTTTTCACTGACGGGCTTTGCTTTGTTGAAATTTATAGAAGCTGCCAGGAAAGAGTCCCGTAATCTGGGAGTGGCAAATTGTACAACAATTGATTTAGGACGATTTGTGCTGTTGTTGAGTTTCATCACACGAGTACAATTACTGATGCTTTCCTCTTTAATGTCGCAACCTATGATTTTCCCCAGCTGAGTTACAATATTGAGAAGATTTTCAGTTTTCTTCTGGGGGACACATTGAATCTCAACATTACTTGCACGAGCGTGTTGTTCCATGGTGTTTAAACGACTTGACATATCTTTAATTGTGGATGATAACTTCTCGTTTTTATCTAGCAGATCTTTTATTTTTTCTTCACCCTGCTTTTTTTCTTTCAACATGTCGTCATATTGATTGCTAAGAAATTCTACGAAATTCTTATGTTTCTATTATGATTAACATACTGACTGGTGGCGTAAAATAAATGAAGAATGATTTTTATTAAATCTGTTTATTTGTGTGATAATTATGATGAATGATGTTTATTTTGCAAATAGGTTTTTACATACAGCTTGGCAAAAAAAGAGTAGAAAATCAGGGGGCGCCACTGTGTGGTTCATATGGCAACCCGTTGTGACTGTATAGCGTACAACCTATCGTCTTGATACTTTTGTATTACTATTATTTATTATTGTATTATATTATACTATTTTCTTTTTAAATATATTATTTATTAAAATTAATAAGTATCATTTTAATTGAACTAAAATTTATTCTCCTTATGTAACTACCTAAACATAAATATATGCTAGTAGTACTGTTTTCAAATTTTCTGGGATTAAAAAAAGACGTAGAAGTGATGTTATTGTAATTTATTCTAATATATTTTCCTCCAAATTTTCCACCCCCTCCATGTCATCGGAGTCTTGGCTAGAGTTAGCCGCATATTCATCTGAATCGTTCTCCGATTCAGAGGAACTACTCTCGTCTTCGAGGTTTATTACTATTCGCTCTATGTCTTCGTACATAGTCAGTTCCCGACCGTAATAATCTTTTTTAATTTTAATTACATGCTGGCATGAATTCTTCTAATCCTCCTCCGTAATTGATTGGAAAGCGCGTAGCTGCTTCCTATAAAAACGAAACATTTGATTAAACCTCCATCAATAAGAAACAAGTAAAACATCAATATAACCTCTCTCAATATCATACTTTAATAAGTCGAACTGTACCTTTATGTCGATCGAGCCCACATTTTGGGCTGCAATTTTATGTTTCGCTATTCCCCAAATCAGCTCAATCGGATTCAGATCACAGTGGTAAGGTGGAAGTCTTACCACTGTATGCCCATGCCCAAGTTATGTAGAAATCGAATTTTAAATTTACATATTACAAAGTACGCCACACAAGTTTCAACATTGATCTGGCGCGCTATACCAAAGTAATGTCAGACAAAATGTAAACATAACCTATGTGCTCGGTGGACGGTGATTATTGTTCTAAATTCCACTTATTTCGTTTGCAAGTAATTCAAAACAGAATGGTGTTCACCAATTAATACTTAATTCATCTAAAAACAACAAAATAAACAGTTACATACCTGTCATTTCAGCGGTTTTTAGGTAAACATAGTTGAGATCGGAGATATTGGTTTTGGCCTCTATTTCTGCCAAAGATCGCTTATAAACCTTATAAATTATCGCTCTGCCAGCACTTCGGATGGTTTTATTCATTTTTTATTACTTTGCGTTGCTTTAATCACGTTTTTAGGGCACAATTATAAATATTATTAAACTTGCGAACTTTGTTTACACCAAACGTCATAAGTTTTTAAATGTTGCCAGCAAACAATAAAATTAGTTCCGTTTCTAGACTTTTTTGCCAAGCAAGTTTTTTGTACACTTTTACAAGTCACTTTTTATTAAAACTAGATGGGGTCGGTGTTTCGTTTCTGACTACTTTGAGAAGAAACTTCCGAAACAAACTCAGAGGTCATCGTCTCTTTTAAAGTCCAGACATAATCTTGGTATACTTAGATAATGACTATGCAGATTAGTGTCTGAGATGGTCATTTGAAGAAAGCACCACACAGATTTTAGTGGACTCGTCCAGTCGGTGCAAGCATGCTGATGTCTTATTTTCAGATCACGTATAATAATCTTATAAGTCTGTGGGACGGTATCTCGGTTCTGTGAACCACGGGCCAGAGTACGGTCACTCGAACAGATATCGTTTCAGCGCAGTGAAGGAACTAGTACCGGACTAATACGGCAACGGTACAACACTATTCATGTTTGTAAACAAACGAATGAAATTATGAATTAACAAATCTTGGACGGAAATAAACCCAAACATTAACACTTAAGCGATAAGTTAATGATCGCTTAGCATTTTTTTCATCGAAAGTGTATTACTCCTAGATACTATTGCACACAACAAACATAACTGGCGAAATAGGGGTGTACTATTAGGTACACCTCTGCCCAACCCTTCAGGGATTACAGGCGTGATGTTATGTATGTACTATTGCATGAAAACCGGCTTCTAACCTGTGCACCGACAATAAAATTGGTGTCCGTTACCTCAGCCAGATGTGGTCGAAAATGGTCATTTGAATCATAAAGATAATTAGTTTTGCGGCTTCTGTAATTGTTGCGCACATTTTTAAATTTGTTGCGCTTATAGTTTTTTAATTATTTCACAAAAACATTTCCTGCTGGGGTAACGTTACCCCAGCCAGACCTTTTTCTTTCTAATGGGAATATTTAAATAAATACTAGCTATAAAATTAGTTGTCTAGATGAAGTAAATGTTGTGCCTTATTTTGTATTTGTTCTTTCTTCGGTTGCGAAGTTATTCGAGATTTTGCTGGGGAAACGTTTTTGGTTTTGCTAGATCTTTGAAACGGTTAAGCGGATTCTTATCATATTTTGTACAAGACTTCTTTGGAATTATTTTTAATTTGTTCTGCAATAAAAATACCAAAATAATACAAAGCTTAAAGGTTATTTCATTAAATAGAAAAACACTTCAATTGGTCCCAGCACTATCAATAAGAGGTCTAAAGACTTACTTTAAACATTATTTTGAAGCTTGTAACTGCCTTCAAATGTATGTAAAGTTTCATTAGTATCCTGTAAGTATTTAACAAGTTATGATGATATTCAGTTCTTCACGAGCACGGTCATGATGCGCGCGGTGTTATTCGGCAACTGATAAGCCTCTATATGGATATATGAACTGAATGTTATGTCAATTATTAGTTGTGTAGTTCAGTTGTATATCAGTAAAATTTCAACGTAGTACATTGGATAATTAATGAGATAATACGATTAAAGTCATTAGGAAGTGAATGACCGTGGTAACCCGACCAAGTTTAGGTGGTTACGAAAAAGCGAAATTGTAGAACATTATGCTATCTTTTGAAATGTTTAGTATAATACACCTTACAATTTCGGTACAGACGCGTACACTGTTAAATACATAATAATATAATAATATCTGTACTATGAAAACATTATTATTATCTTCCAGTTGCACATATGTACTTATCAAAAATCACCGATAACACGTCGTTCGGCGGGACGCGGGAGGGGTAGGGTGAAGGGGTAATTCATTGTTTGCATAACGCACTAAACATGCTCCATAATTATATAATTCATCTTGTAGAGTGCGCGTGCGCTTCGGCAGATCCGTTTCCTGTTTTTGAAAATATTTATCGAGTGCGTGAAAGCTATTATTATAATAATAAGTGTGGCAAATTACTGTTAATGTGGAGTGCTTCTATTGATGATCATAATTATAGTGCGTGCTGCTTGATGAATTCACGAACAAGGTAAGCTTGCATAATGTAACTACAGAAATAGTAGCAAAATTATTATTAATATGTACATGTTGTTAGGTACTTATCTAAAACTGTATTTTTTTAAGGCTTAAATATTTGAATTTAGGAACTTACTTATTATTTTCTTTTTTTTCGTACTAAGTTATTACCTGGACTGGAATTCTCGACAATGATGACGACATATTTATCCTTCGATACATAGTACCTATAAAACAAAGTCGCTTCCCGTTGTCTGTCCCTGTTTGCTTGGATCTTTAAAACTACTTAACGGAATCTGAAGCAGTTTTTTTTTAACAGATATACTGGTTCAAGTGGAAGGTTTTTATGTATAGGTACATTGTCAACATATTATGCGGGCGAAGCCATGGGCGGAAGCTAGTTTGTAATAGACTTGAAACTTGATTAATGAAATTCATGACTTGGTGACCGATTTTTATCGTTATCAATGTCGGGAGTCGGGACTACCGCAACAGTAGGTAGGTATTTATTTCCACAAACTCCTTGGACACATAGACTTTAAGAAATCCATAATTACCTTGTTGCGACACTCGTGTTGATATAAACTCGCAAATAGATGACGTTTCGAGTTTCAAATATGTAGCAAAACTACAATTGAAACCATATTGAAACCCCATTAAGGATTTAGACAAAAAAATGTACTCTTTCTTTTTATTGTAAGCATAAACAGAATGGCAACATAGCAACAGCCACGGGCCGCGATGATGTAGGTACGACGCGGTGATGGCGACATAATACCTGCATATGAGTGTGGTGGCGACTATGGCTGCGTGGTGAAGATGTAAAAAATATCGTTTGACGTTCTCTACGTCTGTAATTCAGAAACTCTCAATCTACGGTGAGTACGTACTTATATCTAGCTAGGTATATACTACTACGATTTAGGTAGGTTGATCTGCTGGCCACTGTACAATCTTTATTACCTGTCGCAATTACTATGGATCAGGACTTAAATAGATTTTTCTACATTATAGTAAGTAGATTATTACAAATGTAAAGTGTACGTAAATAAAAATGCTCTAAATACGCGCGCTATTACAGTCCCCAACACGTAACTTGGCAAAAGTTGTTAGATGGATGCGCAGAAGTCGTTTTTATTAGGTAGCGTAGCGCCGATCTGAGCGCGCGGTTGGTGTGTCACTCGGACTTTTGCCCCCCGCACCCCGTATACGTCTCGGGCGTATACAAAATTGTACCTTTTGTTATTATGAGTTTTTGTTACGAGCTGTTATAATAGTGTTACTTAAATATATTTTTTTGATGAAATTTTTAATTTGATACCAGGAAAAGCAGTTTTGTTAGCTGATAGTGACGACGACACCATATAATTTTAACCCCCGACGCAAAAAGAGGGGTGTTATAAGTTCTTATTCTTGATAATGTACTTATTCTTTTTGTCTTTTTGCCTTAATATGCGTATATTATAATACGGTATAACTCCTAATGAACTTCACGAATTCTCTCCTTTTCTTAACTTTCTCCTAAACAAACATGTTGAAACGAGACCCGATGACGTCATCGGTTTGTCGGTGGGGAATTTAATAATATATTTTTTTTCGGTCATCATGTGATCGGAATCGGATATTATGTATGTAATGCTTTGACGGCTAAACCGCTGAACCGATTTTGATAAAATTTGGCATGGAGATAGTTTGAAACCCAGGAGAGAACATAGGTTAGCTTTTATCCCGGAATCTTGAAGGGTTCCCTCGGGAGCGCGATATAACGAATTTAATGCATATTATTATCATACATAGTATTATAGAATGATGCATTTTATTATATACCCTATTTAGTAGTTAATAGGCTTTTATTGTGTACAATATGACGGCACAGTTGGCGCAGTGGCTCAAGCAATGGACTGCTGCGCTGCGTGTCGCGGGTTCGATCCCCGCACGGAACAAATATTTGTATGACCTACAGATAGTTGTTCCGGGTCTGGGTATTCGTGTGAGTTTAAATGTTTGTGAACGCACCCACGATACAGGAGAAATTCCTAGTGTGGGGCAACGTTTTTAAAAACGAAAAATTGTTTTGAATCTTTGATCTTTTTCCTCTATTTTCATATTACAATTCGACAGCCCTTTAGCTCTAAATAAAACTTTATGTTATATTTACAGTTATTTTTTTTGTTTTGTTATAGATGTTCTGATGACCGATGTACGATGGCATGGCAATCTTCTCATCAACCAATATTTGCGGACCTCCATCCATCCACAGTGATTACGCTCGTGCACTCAATCAAGTATTAACTTAACAAAATGGCAGGTAGAAAAAGCGCTATACCATTGCAAGATCAAAAACGCATTATTTCTAAATATGCATATATATTTAATAAGTCGTGTCCTTCTATTACTCATGATGTATATGAACGTATACAGAATGAATTGCATGAAATATTTCAACATAAGATGTCTAAAATGGCCATACAAATGTCAGTGAGACGTAATAAATTTTATTTTTTCCATGATAGTGTCACAGATGTACGGGTTGATGACGTAACAGACAATACGAACAAAAGAAACTACTTTGACAGTAACGGTAATTTTGAAAATATTGATGATAGCTACAGTAATTCTGATTTCAAAGTAAAGTTTCTAATGGATATTCACGAATTTAAACGTATTGCACCTAAAAACCACACGTTGTTACAGAATAGTTGGACTAATGAGCTGCAAGATCAAGTATGTTTGCTTTTAAAAATAATTACGTACCTACGAACTTTCTGTTTGACTCTATTAAATGCAATGGAAAATGTACTCAGTGTGGCGCAGTTATTATTGTTGACATATCTCCCAAAACTGAAATTTTTTTAGAGGTAATTTGTCAAATAAGTAATTACAAGAAAGACCATGTCCACGATTTGAATGTTAAAAATAAACTTACATCGACACGAAAACAAAAAATTGCTGTACAATTAAAGTATGAAAAGGCGCTTAAAGTCAGAACTTTGCTGGCTGATGAACTCATGAAAATAGATAATCCAAAAGAACCTCCAACGCTACCTAAATTAGGTAATTTAAGAAAAATACGACATGATGTTAAAAGGGCCCTTCAATTTGATAAAAACACAATATTATCCATCTATGCAATGTCTCAAAGTTCCCCATTCGATACATTTATACGGAAATTTTCTCTTGTCCCTTTTTTTATTTACTTATGGACAAATGAACAAAGTAAATATTATGATGATGTTTTAAAAAATACACACACTGTTTTGTCCATCGACGCAACTGGTTAAATTTTTCAACCGATAGCGCCTCCAGGAGTAAGTCTTAAAGACGCTAAACATACTTTTCTATATGGTGTCATGGCATATACTACCAGTACTAGTATTCCTTTATGTTATATGGTATCACAGTCACACACAATTGAAGCTATAGCTACTTGGTTAAGTACATGGGCAGTAAATCGATCTTTACCCAAAGAAATAGTATGTGAAGATTCGTCTGCACTACTAGGAGCTATATGTCGTACTTTTCTTCATACCGATACAAATGGTTATTTATCGCAGTGTTTTTCGCTTTTAGAAGGGCTAGATATTTGTGTGCCGGTTTGTTACATTCGGACAAAAAAAAATGCGATTTGTCTAAACAAATCGCATTTTTTTTTAAAAACTGCCTAAACAAAGTAGTTTTGACAAAGCATCAGAAAAATGCAAATATTTTTATATTAACTGTATAAAGAAAATTCATACACTACATTGCTATAAGGAAATAAAATCTGTTATCAATGATATAGTAACAGTATCATTACACAAATATGTTAGTCCTGGTTTAGATGGTCAGCTATGTGGTAAATATGAGCAAGCTCTACAGCGTTTGACTGATTATAAGGATGATACTAATGTGATTGGTGTCGATAACGATGATCAAACAGATAAACATTTTCTAGATGAAAATGACGAGGTAACTATGAATACTGGTACTGTTTGTCCTCTTATCAATTATTACAACAAAATAATGGAAACGGAAAAGTTATATTTGCTATTACTTGACCCAAAGCATGAACAAATAAATGAGTATTATTTGCCGTCTATAAACGATACTTTAAAAAGGCTGTTGCGAAAATTACTTATGTGAGGTAATGTTATGACCAAATATTTTGTCAATGCAAAAGAAGTAGCTAGTAGTTCAAATAATGAAAATCATTTTAAGGACCTAAAGACCATATATTATAATACCAAAGATGAGCGAATTCGACTTGATGAGTTCATAGTACAACACTATAGTTTTACAAATGGGTCTGTCAAATTAAACATTTCTGAAAATTTAGAAAAAACAAAATTAAATAAAGACATTTTACAAAAACGAAAAATGACTAATAATTTTGACTTTACACATGAAACAAAAAGTAAAATTGTAGTTTTACAAAATGCGCCTATTCCGCAGACATCTACATATAACTTAGAAAATTCAAATGTTCAAAACTTACTAGTCAATAGAAATACAGCAGTTCATACACGAAACGTGAAGTACAATCAGGACTTTGAATTAGAGTCTATATTTCAGGACAAACCTGTTGAAGTAGAAAACTGGCGAGGTGTTGCTGTTTCTCGCAAAAAAACAAACGTTAGCATAAAACCTATATATATATTACAAAATGGCAACATAGCCATATCTAGAAATAAAAGTATAATTCTCACTAATACTTGTGCATTTGACGCAATCTCGCAAGCATTAGCCATAGCCTACAAAGAAAGAAATACATTCAGACAGGAGATCAACAACAGTAAAAGAATGCAAAATGACGCTTTTACGACGTTCATCGCAAATCTTGCTACTGCAAAGAACTTCAGCCAAAAACTCTACAACCAAAGAGATGTACTTTTAAGTAATATTTTTTGTGCTATTTTTGAAACAAATAACGAAACTACGTCCAATGTTATAAATTGCGCATGTAATATTACAAAAATATTAGAAGAAATTTGTATTTCATACTTTTCCGCTACTAGAAAAAGAATTTGCTCAAACGCAAATTGCACTAGCCACAAAAACAAAGAGTCATTTGAATGCAAATACTTGCCATTGAATATAGATCTCATAAAACAAAAAAGTATTACAAATTTACAAGAGTCTGTAGAAGCAGGAATGAAAAACGATTTCTCACCACTTTGTGTTTCTTGCAGAATAGGCACAGTTTCATTTAATTATCATTTGAGCCATTTAATAATATTTGAGCTTCATGATATTAATATACAGCTAAATGATATCCCAATTAATATTGAAATTAATTATAGATTATATGTGATCTTGGCAGTCATTGAATTTCATCCACCTCTCAGCTTTGAAGGAGTTGGCCACTACAAAGCTCATTGCTATCGAACACAAACTAGAACTTTTCAATGTTATGACGATATGTATAGCAAAATTCAGAAGAGTCAGATTGATTTAATGCCTCACGCGATTATTTATACATTACAATCTGATAATATCTAATTTATCTAAAATACAAAACTATTTTATAGATCTTGTATCGTCACTTGACATGTATTTACTTTAAAATTGTGAATTTTAATGTAAATCACATTTATTTATAGATGTAATATATGTAATAATAATAATAAAAAAATCGTCTCCAATCTTATGCAGTCGGAAGCAATGTGTTTTTTTATTAAATTAAACATGGCGAACACATATTTCACACTTTTTAGTATAGAACCTAAATCATGACCATTTGATCGACTGACGTAAGAATCAACAAAATCTGCCTACGCTTATGGTCTCTCTAAAGCGGCAACTAGGGTAATGGCACCAGTGAATGAACACTTAAGCAATTTGCGAACTTTAAAAAATATTTACTGTGGGTTATTACTAATGAAAGCGGCCGAAATTTGTTTTCAGTGTTAAGAATATATTCAAAAATTATTTTTAGGTACGTTTTACAACATAACATTAACAGTTTTATTATAATAAGCAGTAAATCGGAAAATACCCCTAAACTCCAGTGAATGAACGGCGTTTTCTAGTAAATGAACGAAATGAAACCAGTGAATGAACAAAAATCTTCGTTTATTAATTACACTATTACAGTCTTATTATTGCAATAAATGCGGTGAAAAAATCAACATTTCTTTAAAAATCTTCAATGTCTTAATAGAAAAAATAAAAATAAAATCTTCTCAAAACAAAACCTCTAAATCTTACCTTAATTACTCTACAAACATTCATAGACCTCTCAGGCACGTTAAAATCTTTTATTACAAAGTAAAAACAATAGTTAGCTAATACCTAATTAACTAGGTAACTAAAAACTTCTTGGTCATGTATTGTTTACAAATTTAAACTTTAATCAGTTTTCAATTTAAATAATCAGGTACAAACTAACTTCACCGAAGTACTGAAACTTTGCGTAAATAACAAGTACGTAACTAAAATCACAATAAGTGAGTCGAAATATAAGCTAATCACAGTCTTAATTCGTTTAACTTTATTGACGTTAGGATTCCTTAGACATCCTTTTGATTATTTTACTTATTCTATATCGCTAAATGTTACATTATTAAAAGAGATCAATCCACGTCTGGAATAAGCAGGCTCACTTAATACACGTTCTATGTCTTCAAAATCTACTTCAGACACATCAGGTACATTTGGTTTTACGAAACTAACAATGTTATCACATACCGCTTTTTTTCTTAGAAAATCTATCTTACATTTCTTTTCTTGATCGTTTACCATAAGGACTTTGCCTACATAGTGACGTGTTCTTTTATCAGTTTTGAATTTGGCCATAACATATTTTCCGTGAAGATCCTTAGTTGACACTGGTAAGTCATTCATTCCAATTTCATCATTTTGTTTATCTTCATTTACCGGACTAGGTGTTTGTAAGTGTTTCTCAGTTTTGTTCTGTTCTTTGCGTTTTTGTGAAAGCTTTTCTTCTCTATCCTTCTTTTTGTTTTCTTTTTCTTCCAGTTTTCTTCGTTTTTCATTTTCTTTTGCCTCTAATTTCCTTTTTTTTTCATTGATTTTATCTTCTTCTTTTGATCTCTTTTCTTCTTGTATCTTTTCTACATACGCTTTGTATCGTTGGCCTGTTAATCCAAACGGCATGGGATTAGGTTTTTTTACTTTGGCTGCTTTTTTTTCCGAAGCGATTTTTGGATACCCCAGAAAGCTGTCGATTTTATTTGAGTTAACAACTGGCTGAATATCGTCCTCCGTGATTGTACACACATTCATAGAACTATTGTTTTCAATTTCTGGATTACTTTCAATAAATAATATAGGAGTAGAAGATGTAGAAGGTCCATCGCTTAGAAACAATTCTGTTCTAATGTCTAACGATGTACCAGCTTGTGGAGTATCATACCATGGAAGAGGAATTACGGTTGGTGGATTCAATTCACTATTAATTATAAACTCTACTATTTCGGTGGTTTCATTTAGATTTTCCGTATAGTCTTTAAGATATTCTGAACAATTAGAAATATTATTAAAATCCGTCAGACTAGGAACGATAAAATTTGTCAAATCTTGGTCATGAAATGTGATGGAGCACGGGTCTGCTTCGGAATTAATGACGGGTTGTATGTCTCCATCCAATAATTGTGTGTTAGATAATGATTGAAGTATAGAAGTCGACGTATTGGATAAATCGAGAGGAGCATTTTGGGAGGAATTGTTAGCATCTGGTGCATCCATTGATGGTCCTCTAGACACATCTCTAACACCATCGAGTTCTTTGCGACATTTGAACCAGAGTGAAAAATATGCATGCTGATGCGTATTCTTGGTCAAGTAAGCCTGAACGAATTCGTTTCTGATACTTTGACCTACTTCTGTTTCAATAATTTTAATAGTGCTCCTCATATCGTCCTTTCTCTCCTCTAGAATTAGGTTATCACGATTAAGAGCAATTTGCCCATTAATTTCCTCTCGTCGAGTGCTAATGCATTTTGAATACTCAACTCCGTCTGCATTTAAAGGATATAGTCCACATGCCCTAAAAGCATGTTTTATGGTTTCAACTTTTAATCCACTGGTGTAGGCTTCTTTAAATTTTATTGCGAAATTATGTTTTGTTATGGATGCTGTAGAATTTTGTTTATTTTTGCGCACGATTTTCCGCCAACACTTTTTTATGGGTCCAAAAATGCCGACATCACAGGGCTGTAATATGTGCGTGGCATTCGGATATAAGCAGAATATTAATATTCGCTTTTCCTGACAAAACGTAAACATTTCCTGGTTTATATGAGATTTGTGGCCATCAAGAAAAAGTAAAACCGGTAATTGTATTTCATTCTGAACCAGCCAATCGTAAAACATTTGTATGTATGAAAAAAAAGTGTTGGACACCATCCATCCACTGTCTGATCGCCCCATAAACCAGGTATCTGGAAAATTTTGTATCACAGCCGGAGGCATTCGTTTGTAAGGGTATATGACAAATGGAGGAACATCTCTCCCATCTGCTGCAAAGTTACATAGAACTGTAAGTGATTCTTTTTCTTTCCCACCCGAAATCTCGTAAGTGTTTCTGTAATTTTTGGGCCCCAATATTATTCCGGTTTTCGGGCAGGTCATTACACCTGTTTCGTCGGCATTAAATATGCGACTAGGGTCGTCTTTTATATCCAATGCTTGTTCTTCTGTTAAAAACTCTTCAAGTTCCTTGAACCAAGCTCTGATAGCTTGTTCAGTAACTGCGGCTCTGCCTTTGGATATAATCTCCGCATTCCTTTTTGTAATCTCAGGATGCCTTTTTAAGAATAAACTAAGCCACTTTTTTCCTGGTCTATTCCCGATAAACTTATTTTTCCTATTATTAGTGGTCATAAAATTTTCAACAGTATCGAAAACTTCATCTGGGTGCATTGGAAAACCTAATTTAGCTTTATTTATAATCCAGTCAGAAATCTTAGCTTCTTCATCTACAGTAAGCTCGGACTGAGGGCCCATTTTTCTTTGCAAAGGTACCTTGTTTGTGATTTTATTATGTAAAGTCGATTTTGGTATCTTGTACACATTGCTTGCTTTATTGATACTTAGTTCTCCATTAGCAATTGACTTAAGAGCTGCTTCAAGTGCTTGTTGACTGTATTGAAACCTATTGTACTTCTTTTTGTGATCCATGGTAATCTAAATGGACAAGAGAAAAATGAACAATTTTAAACGATTGCAATATTATTTTACTACCTGTAGGTAGGTAGAAATACCAAATTTCTTGGGAAATCTGTCTTAAAATATGAAGTGTTCATTCACTGGATTTTATGAACCAGTAAATGAACATACCTGTCCCAATACTGGCCAAAAGATCGGAAATCTATTTAAGAAATAGCTCCCAAAACATGAACCTTATAGCATTAGCGTAAGTTATGTTTTTCAACCAAAACGTGATTTTTACGATTACCCAGTGAATGAACACCCGTTCATTCACTGGAATTTAAACGATTTTTTGATCCAATGCTGGGACACTTAATAATTTAATATAACTGACAAAAATCGCAAATAAATGGATTTGAAACACAATATTAAACTGTTATCCTACGATAATAAATAAATAACCCATCAAAAATACCGTTATTTACATTACAATGTCAAATCAAAAAAGATTCCACTTACCTCAGTCCTAAACTCTAGCCCGAACAAATAAAAATTTCACTATCGACTTAAACTTTAACCACTCGCCATTTTGAAATGAATTATGACATTAAACGTGAATGTGACCATTTAAATGAGAAATAGGGTTGCAATTATGAAAAAAAATACTACACACGGTAGAAACGTTCAGATTTCTTATTTTTTGGATAAAACTGCGTTTTGTTCATTCACTGGGGGGTGTTCATTCACTGGAGCACTTACCCTAGATCTCTGTTTATGACAACTTTTGTGTCACAAAGTTATTTACGTATTTGGATACTCATTTTACGTGATGATCTGTGATTTTTTATACAAAAACCAACAAACTTTTAGAATTTACCTTTACACGTTGACTTTTTGAGATTGTAATTAGTTAAAAGTAATACTTACATAATTATTTGACTGCAGTTTAATATTACTTAATTTTATTATTTTTGATCTGTGATTTTTAAATAGTTTAAGTTCATTTTATGTGTATAAACTTAGGGAAAAAAATGTGATATTTGAAATGAGACAACAAAACAGTAGGACTAACTGTGAGCATTTTACTACATTGCGATGTCATTTAGTATTACCATTGATCTGTGATTTTAATTGATATAAGTGGGTATTAGTAGACATACGTAAGTAAAAAAAAAAAAACCATTGTATAATTATTTATTGTCTGTGATCATTACACATTCCAATATTGTGTATACCTATTTAAATAAAAACTGTAACTGTGTACTGTGTTTACTGAAATCTATCATTTAAATAAAAAGTAATAGAAAATTCAAAAAAGCAAAATTACTATCTGTAATTTTAATCTGTGATTGTTTTTAAGTATAAGTTTATTAATACTTTAAAAGTTCAATTGAAATGATTATTTTACCTGTTAATAAAAATTCGTTAATAAACATGTAGTTTTTTTAACACTTGTGTAAATGTCTGTACTAAATTTGTAACACTATGCTACATATTTTAGAAGGTAGCATAATGTTCTGCGTTTTCGCTTTTTCGTAACCACCTAAACTTGGTCGGGTTACCACGGTCATTCACTTCCTAATGACTTTAATCGTATTATCTCATTAATTATTCAATGTACTACATTGAAATTTTACTGATATACAACTGAACTACACAACTAATAATTGACATAACATTCAGTTCATATATCCATATACAGGCTTATCAGTTGCCGAATAACACCGCGCGCATCATGACCGTGCTCGTGAAGAACTGAATATCATCATAACTTGTTAAATACTTACAGGATACTAATGAAACTTTACATACATTTGAAGGCAGTTACAAGCTTCAAAATAATGTTTAAAGTAAGTCTTTAGACCTCTTATTGAGAGTGCTGGGACCAATTGAAGTGTTTTTTTATTTAATAAAATAACCTTTAAGCTATGTATTATTTTGGTATTTTTATTGCAGAACAAATTTAAACTAATTCCAAAGAAGTCTTGTACAAAATATGATAAGAATCCGCTTAACCGTTTCAAAGATCTAGCAAAACCAAAAACGTTTCCCCAGCAAAATCTCGAATAACTTCGCAACCGAAGAAAGAACAAATACAAAATAAGGCACAACATTTACTTCATCTAGACAACTAATTGTATAGCTAGTATTTATTTAAATATTCCCATTAGAAAGAAAAAGGTCTGGCTGGGGTAAAGTTACCCCAGCAGCCCGCCTAGCATGCCACCGTAGAAACGGGTTTTGTCGACGGAAGAATCGACAAAATGACAGATTGTAGCAAAATTTAATGTCAAATTATATGGAAAAAGCTTTGTCTATTCTTGGTAGAATAGAGATAGAATCGCCATACTACGCGTGCAGGAAATGTTTTTGTGAAATAATTAAAAAACTATAAGCGCAACAAATTTAAAAATGTGCGCAACAATTACAGAAGCCGCAAAACTAATTATCTATAAGATTCAAATGACCATTTTCGACCACATCTGGCTGAGGTAACGGACACGCCCAAAAGCGGGAGGGGTTATTTGATTTCCCACCCCCCAAAAAAAAAAAAAGGCCATAGGAAAATATCTGAATAACTAGACATCTATCATTGAGGTTGAATTATTACTTTATAAGGAGACCACCTGCAGACCTTAAACCAAGTTTTGGAAAAATATACCGAGTTTAATAAACCACTTTACTTGGCTTTCGTAGATTATGCGAAGGCCTTCGATAGCATCAAGCACTCCGAAATATTCAAAGCTTTAACAAATCAGGAACCGGACCAACAATAGATAGACATTTTAAAAACCATCTACCATAATAGCACAGCAAACATAAAATTGAATACTGCAGGACCTTCATTCAGTATACAGAAGGGTGTTAAACAGGGTGACCCGCTCTCTCCGAAGTTATTCACAAGCACTCTTGAGGAGATATTTAAAACGCTAGCAGCCTCATGGACAACCAAAGGCATTAAAATGGGCAGTAAGACGTTGACCAACCTCCGATTTGCCGATGACATAGTCCTTTTTGCCCCCACAGCCCTGGAACTACAGACAATGCTCCAAGAACTGAGCACGGCTAGCTTTAAGGTGGGACTTACTATGAATCGGTCAAAAACCCAGCTTATGACCAACAGCACTAAGCGTAGGGTCGAGGTAGATGGGCAAGAAATACATTATGTCGATGAGTATATCTACTTGGGCCAGTTAGTATCTTTCGAAAACAGGCAAGAAAAAGAAATCGATCGCCGAGTCGAAAACGCCTGGAAAAGCTACTGGTCCATGAAGACGCTAATGAAGGGCGATCTTCCGGTCTCCCTGAAGCGCAAACTCATCGACATGTGCATTCTGCCCATCCTAACCTACGGTGCTCAGACATGGTCACTCACCGATACTCAGAGGTTCCGCCTTGGAGTATGCCAAAGGGCAATGGAGCGCAGCATTTTGGGTGTCAAAAGGCAAGACAGGATTCGAAACACCACGCTGCGCTCCAAAACGGGCATAGTGGACGTTGGCAAGAAGGCTGCTAGGTTAAAATGGGATTGGGCGGGTCACGTCAGTCGCATGCACGATGACCGTTGGGCAAAAGCCTCCACACGATGGTTGCCAGAAGACGGACGGCGCCGCCGAGGCCGACCTAGAAAAAGGTGGCGTGACGATTTAGACGCGTACCATGAGGGCTGGTTCGAGGCGGCACAGGAAAAGAGCTCGTGGAAGGAATTGGGGGAGGCCTTTGCCCAGCAGTGGGACAGGGTAGGCTAAAGAAAAAAAAAAAAAAAGGAGATTTTATAATCTATTGCAAAGAGGTCGGTAGTCGGACTATGAAAACTTGGGATTCCTTTATATTTCGATGAATCGGACCAAGTGAACTGGTAATCGTTCACCTGGTTCGACTCCAAAGTCGAAATATTTTCTCTAATCTCCTGATTTATTATATCTATATACAGTATGTACTTTCGTATAAGTTCTACTTTTTGGTTGGTGCAACATATTTTACTCTTCTCTAATCAAAATTCAGTACACTGACAATTTCATAACCTTATGAAAAATCAATAAAAAATCATTTTTTTTAATAATCATCAACATTTATTAATTACGACACGGTACATGAAACTTAAGCGTAATATGGAATAGTCATTAATAACGTGCGAAACAAGAACATCATGGGTACTAAAGAACTGACCCTTTCTAGAAGTTTTTGCACTGTAGTGCTTTCCCCTGACATCTATAAGTGAGGGAAAAATTCAGCTGTAAGCTCTGAGTTTGAGCTAATTATCACACTGCTGCGGAGACTAATGAGACCTTTTTTTTTTTTGGGCGGGTGGAAAATTATCAAATAACCCCTCCCGCTCTTGGGCAGAGCAAAAGGGAGTGTCAGACTTTTACTGACTAAAAACCACCCATGTTCCTTCTTACCCCTTTATGTCGAGGTCGCGGTATTTCTTGCGAACAACCCGCCCGACGAGCGACTAATGAGACCTCAAACCAAGTTAAAGACCCTCAAATGCGTGAACCTCACCTCAATCACATATTATTATTATTTGTCTTTCTGTTTCTTCTTATATAAAATAGTCTAAATACGTGGGTCAGAACACTCAGACAGAACCAAGGCTGTAAGGTGTAATTCAGATAAGGTATTATTTTAATGAAAGCACGTACAAACTAAATAGGTAATATTTTCAATTCAGAGTATTTACCATTAATACATAAACATTTATTCATGCATGTTATCTATTTTGACTTAAATTTGAAATTGTCAATTCATTTCTTTACGAGTAACCATATAATTATGAATGACGGTTACTTTTACAATGAATGTGTTATTACATTTCAATTCCAGTTGATAGAAATGTTCTTGTCTTGTAATTAATATTATTAATTTTTAACTATTACACACAAACACGTTTTACATTTAAAGTCACTCATCATAGTTTAATACGAAGGTAGCTAAGGTAGCTGGTGTGTAGATGTCCTTTACGAGTTTGAATCAAATGTTCATAACTTCAATGTCGGTATATGTTGATTTACAAGTTCCTGAACAGCACTTTATGAAAAGTAGAAATATCAGGCTCTACATTTGAATTTGTGCTATACAATTCAGGTTTGTTACTGCTCCTGAAAACACGAAAAAAGATATTAATTTAAATTGTTATCAGAAGTTCAGTACTCAATTTAATAAAACAGGCCATCAGAGTCAGTTTTGCACAACATTTTAGTAGTCTTTGATTTGTTGATATAACACAGACCACCACCATACCTGTGGTTGAAAAGAAGTCATTTAGTTTAAAAAATCAAAGGAGACAATATTTATTAGACACACTGACGGAGCGTCTGATATTCATATTACACCAAAAAAGTAACCAAATTATAACAGTAAATAAACGAAATATTACATTTAAATGTGACTGGAATCTTGAAATCATAATGAATAATTGAGATTTTGATATACAGGCTGGTGCCGACATACGACAATAAATGAAACCACTGGTAGTTCTAGTCCATAGGAACATTATTAAACTATCAAAAAAGTTTTAACACCAAAATAAAAAAAATTGAAAAAAATACAATAAAACTAAGTAGCATAAAACTGTTAACATTACAATTTACAAACAAATATTGGTTTACTAACCTAATAATTTGCACCGATTAACGAGTGGAAATAAAATGTAACAAAAGAATTTGGCAAAGACATTTAGGTAGTTTGTTGTCGTATCGTCGGCACCACGAAGGTGTTAGGGTTTATTTGATAGTTTAAAAATGTTAATATGAACTAAAACTACCAGTGGTTTCATTTATTGTCGTATCGTCGGAACCACCCTGTATATGTTTTGCGTGTCAAATCATGCCTGTAATGGGTCAATGTTATTTGACAAGAATAGGGTGTGAAATGTAAAGGGTTTTTTACGTTTACAAAAAAAAGTACCTACGGCACCCAGTCGTAGTATTATACCCAATGGTTTATTATTATATTAAAATATCCGCTACATATAAAATTTATAAAGCATTAAAGATTTTCGCTAAAACCGAAAAAAAACGTCACGTTTTCATTTGCATATTTCTCAATATTTCGCTAAGTCAAGGCTGCAATCAATGCAATCTAGAGATTTTAGGGAAGAAATCAATATAATGTTTAGTTACTCGACGCTAAAATTATGTGGCGGGACTATTCTGCGAACAATAGTACATTATAGTGGTACAAGTGTGTAATGTTGGTGAGTACCGCTGAGGCGCCATCGCCATTGAGAGAGCCGAGGATTGTGATCATCAACACACACGTGTATCATACGACATTTTTCAACACACTTGTGAAGAAAATAATACAGAAAAAAACATTTTCAACAGTTTTTATGAAAAAAAATTCACATTGGCAGGAAAAATTAATCAGTTTTCCTCCATGCGCGCGCATCTCACAATGGCGAACGGCCATAGACTAAGAGAATGTGGTTTTTTTTTGGCTTTTCGCGGATAGCGTTTTAGCCACGTACACTGGGGAACTCAGTTTTACTACTAGTAGGTATTTCAGAGACACAAAAGTTTTATTTTTTAAAAACGTATATAGTTGCAAGAAATAAGCAAGCAATAGGTACATTAATTTATTTGTACTATGGAACACGATCTTTTTTGTATCGAAACTTTTTTAAGAACAAAGCAACCAATAACATTTAAAAAAAACCCTCTAACTCACTTGTGAATAATGGCAATGAAAAAGTCAGTTTCATTACAGGTGTCATTGTGTGTCTAATTGCGGTGAAATTAGAGTCATTTTATGAGCAAGTGTGTTGAAAAAATATTGTCTCCTTTGGTGGTAGTTTACTAATAATTCGACATGTTGCGCCGACCCCAAATAAATTGGGATAAGGGCAGGAAAATGATGATGGTGGTAGTTTACTAATTTTGCCCAAAGAGACTGTTAGCCCCGTGAAACAGAAAGAACAGTGGAAGTGCAAAGTCATAACTGCACGGTGTTCCGCGTATTCTCAGATTTTTTATCCCAGTCGTGTTCTGACGTCGCTTCGAGTCGCTAGTCTCCCGCCAATTTAATTTGTCCATTACAATGCCGTTTTGTTCGATTTTGGAGTGCAAAAATGATACTAGAAGAAACAATCTTAAAAACGGAGGTGTTGCCTATCTTCGATAAATACAATTTTATTTGTTTTCTAATAAAATCGTTTTTAATATCAATTTACTAAAAATGTGACAGAATGTCTAGTTATAATAAACCTTTTCCCATTGAAATTAAGTTTATTTTGGATCGAATATTGATTGTTCTATTTCGAACAAAGAACTTTTTTGTTCCCGAAAGTTCCACGCTACTCAATTAGTGATGTGGTTAAGGTCGATGGCAGATTTGATTGATATAAATCGATGAAATAAAACAATGTTATACTTATTGTGTAACATTTAAATCCAAAAATCCTAATATTTATACACTGGACATGGCCAAAATCTCATAGACAAAAAACCCAGATTCGCCAGCAACGAAATGAATAAAAAAATGGATTCATTAAATTAAACCCCATTACCTTTTCAAAAAAAATAAATCAGCCTCCTAAGTCATGCAGTATAGAAGTTATTACACTGTATGAGAATCATACTTCATAAATTCTTGTTTTTATTTTGTTACTCTTAGTTTATGTAGTGTGGCTGACTGAATTGAACGGCTGAGCCCCATTTCTCATTTTGCGTGCGTTTGTGTAATTCCTAGGATGGTTTAGATTAACAATTGAAATGACGACACGGTTGGCGCAGTGGCTGAGCGATTGGACTGCTGCGCTGCGTGTCGCGGGTTTGATTCCCGCACGGAACGAATATTTTTATGACCTACAGATAGTTGTTTCGGGTCTGGGTATTTGTGTATGTGAGTTTAAATGTTTGTAAACGCACCCACGATACAGGAGAAATTCCTAGTGTGGGGTAACGTTTTTTTTTCGACATTTTGTCTGCCACCGACTTCAGAAGCTGCTTTATCTTGTGAAGTTTATTTTTCACTTTTTTGTGTTTTTCGTTTTTGTGTTTTTCACTTTTTTGTGTTTTTGAAGTCGGTTTTTTTTTTGCAAAAAAGTTTTTTTATTTTACAATTTTTATCCTCGGTTTTTTTTTCTAATCCTATACAAATATTTACTATACATTCAACTAAGAACCCTAACCCTTAACGTTCAAGATTCCCTTATTATTGCTTTCAACTCCTAACCGTTTAGGAGTAGTACCTTCCATAATCAGCTCACCTAGAGAACCTGAAAGAATACAACCATTATACGTCCCCATAATATTTTACTAAAGAATTATGCTTCAACTCCTAACCGTTGAGCAGTTATACCTTCCATCATCAACTCATCAACATGAAGTGATGACTGCTAGATGCAAATACTTAAAAAACTTTAGAAACAGCACGAAACACGTGATACATGCCTATACAATTTGAGGGTTGCCCTCGATTTCTCTGGGATGCCATCATCAGATCCTGATTTTCTTATCATGGTACCACCCTTGGGATATCTCCTTTTCAACAAAAAAAGATTTTTTTATATCGGTTCAGGCCACAGAACAGATAAAAGAGGTTAGAAGGGCCTTGTGGACGGGGCGGGGCAGGCGCGCCGCACATATGAGCAAACGCTCAAATGTCGACCAAATTTAATTTACCGGCCAACAATCGCGCTCATATTGTGACAGCGTACGAAGCTCCGCGAAAAAAAAGAATTATGCCATCTTGCGCTATTATAATGAGTCTGAAAAGAAGCCAGGGTGTGTAGTGTCTGTCGAGGCTGCGGGTTGTCCGCAAGGGATACCGCGGCCTCGACATGAAGGGCGAAGAAGGAACATGGGTGGTTTTTAGTCAGTAGAAGTCTGACACTCCCTTTCGCTCTGCCCAAGAGCGGGAGGGGTTATTTGATGATTGCCCACCCCCCCAAAAAAAAAAAAAAAAAAAAGGGTGTGTAGTGTGCCTCGAGAAGGGATTTCTTATCACCGGTAAGTCCAAATACCTTAAAATATAAGTAATATTTGTAATTATTACAATAGTATTATGTAGTTAGTAGAAAAAATTATAATGTCGCAAGCAGTTAAAAAATTATGTACATTGCTTGCAATACGTGGGTACCATCTTGTACTGCGTGGGCGATTGCGCGATGTATTTCGTTCACTACGAACGTCGTGTACGACGAGCCAAAGCTTGAGTTCTGCAAAATCTATGCGTTTCGATAGTGTGGTACCAAGTTGTAAACAATGTCGATATTTAGTGTGTTTGAATGTAGTCAAATGATATTATTATGAATATGATTAAATAATACTGTCAATTATTGTTTATTGTGGGTTATTAATTTAGGTTTTGGTCTAAAATTTGTTTTGAGGTTAGCCATTTATAATGGAAACATAACACAACAAAATTTTGTTTCTAGGTTTCCAACAGATCCAGATACAAGAACACTATGGCTAGAGGCAACCGGTAGAATTGAATGGATACCTACTAAATGCAGCTGTACTAAATGTAGTAATTAATTGAATGTATGTCTTATTTTTAAGTGTTTCTCGTATGTTTACTTTTTATTTTACTTTTTTAATCTTTAATTTTTTATCTGTGTGAGACAAATAAATACCTTTTCTTTTTTTCTATCCTGTTCCGAAATTAAAGCAAAATATTGCAAAACTTAAAATTACAAAACTAAAGAAATTTTATCGACATAAATTATCGACCTTTTGGTCGCCGTAACATGTATGAGAAATAAACGCGTGTGTGAGTGTACGTCATACGCAGTGTTTGCGCTAGTGTGACAACCAGTAGCAAACACGCGATTTATGTAAGTGCGGTTTATTTGTGTGCGTAATGCGCGTACGTATTAGCCGCTTGCTTGTAGTGGATATAGAGAGTGGGAGACAAGCGGCGACACCCGTTCTAGTACAAATCAGGAACTATTTCCTTTCTAACCTCTTTTATCTGTTCTGTGGTTCAGGCGCCTCCGAGTAATCGGTGAATATACATAAAAAAATGATTGAGAACCTCCTTTTTTAAAGTCGGTTAATGAGTTTTACCTTATATCATCAGGGCAACCTAATACCCTGAAAGAATACAACTATCACTTTATAAATACGCATAGTTCTGAAAGAATTTTCTATCAACTTCTAACCGTTGAGGAGTTGTACCTTCCATCATAATCAGTGAATCCACATGATATTGTGATGACCACACGCAAATACTTGAACAGGTTTAGAAAATATATGGAAATCTTCATTAGTGCCTTTTTTTTTTTTTTTTTTTTTAATGGGATTAGCCCGCCACACTATTCCCAAACCACTGTAACTCCTGTTAGCCAGAATCAACAGTGGCGACCACAAGAAAAGCGCCGAGACAATGAAGCTCGACGAAGTCCCAGGGAAACGATTTAACTGTCTTGGATCCCACAACGAAATTAATCAGAAAAGAATAGCGGAGGAGTAGGAAAAACATAATTTCCACTTCCCTCCATATCAGCAGGAGACAGAACAGAACAAGGCCAATAGGCATACAGGGACGTATACAACTGGGATAGGCCCAGTTGCCTAGCACCACGGATATTAAATTATTAGTCATTAGTGCCTATAAAGTTTGAGGGTTGCCCTCGATTTACCTGGGATCCCATCATCAGATCCTGATTTGGTGACAATGGGACCACCTCGGGCCAACCTAATACCCTGAAAGAATACAATTAACGCTCCATAACAGGTTCCAATACAGATTTCATCGCTTTAGCAGTTCCACTGTTCTTTCTGTTCCGTGGTTAGCCCAGTGTAATTAGCAGTAATATTATTTAATTAATTAAAAATACCGAAAAGATGGAACAAGTTTATAGTAGTCTGATTTTCATGATACCTTTTTTATTGAGTTTCTACAGGTGTGGAGTAGTTGCGAGCTGCGATTTTTTTATTTACCCTATTTTGTCCACTGATGGGCAAAGGCCTTCCCCAATTTCCAACTTTCTCAGTGTTTTGTCTTCTCTGACCAATCAGTCAGGAACGGCATTGTCGATGTTGGCGATAAGATTGCGAGCAAATTTTTTTTTATCCTTCTGAAAAGCATATTGCAAAAGGAATAAATTAAAAAAGGTGTTGTTTTTATTTACTTTCTCCTCCACACCCCTAGAAACTCAATAAAACAAATCCGAAGACTATAAACTTCTTTCCACCTTTTTTGGCCAATTACACTCGATATGTTTTGGTAGGTCTACATTTCTTTTTACTAATAAACTTTGGCTAAACCAAACATTTTTATAGAACATCAATGTTCATAAAATTAAAAATTTCATAACAGTTTTATTATTACCTGGCTGTTGTAGAAGGTGACCTTGGGGTAACAAGAAGGCAATTCATAGGCTGACCATCTAGCTGCCTATTGTGATATAAATCAACTGCTTTCTGAGCATCTTCTTGAGTCTTGTAAATAACTTCTGCCGTACCAGGTCGAACCAATCGTGATTCTAGCATGCCACCCACATCCCCAAATAGTTCCTAAAACATAATAATTAATTACGTAACAGCAGCATGATTGGCCACTTTAGTTTTAAAGTTAGCGACACAAAAATTAGTTTTAGTTATTACTAGCTGTTGCCAGCGGCTTCGCCCGCTACGACTCAAAAATTATCCCAAGGGAAGATAAAATCGTGATAAAACTATCCTGTGTTAAACCAGGTTATAAACTATCTGTGTACCAAATTTTATCCAAATCCGTTCAGTACTTTTTGCGTGAAAGCGTAACAAACAGACACACTCACACACTCACAAACTTTCGCCTTTATAATATTATTATTATATTATTATAGTGTGATAGTGTGATCATGTGATGTGATGTTCCTGTCATGGTGTATGAAGTGGAAACACACAACAAGCTGCCCCGTCGGGGTCACGTTCACAAGCGCGACTGCTGAGCGTGGGTCTTCGGTTCGATCCCGGATAAAGCAGTGGTGTTGCTGTTGGGTTCTTCCATTACGAACTTCTCCGTAGCAACCCGGAGTTTGGGCGATGGGTGGTAAGCCTCAGACAGCACTTTAAGCACTTGGTTCTGAGCCTGATCTTTCCCTCAGGTTTTCGGGTTGCCATCCCATCGGACTATGAGAGTAAAGGAACAGAGAGTGCACCTGTGTCTGCGCACACACTTGTGCACAATAATCTCCCGCGCTGATGTCACGACGACTATTATTAATGGCAAGTAAGGCAACACATATTATTGATAAAATAATATTAATACTATCTCCCAAACATGGTCGTTGATAAACAGCAGAGGTAACGAATTTTGGGGGAGGGGAGGGGTTTTTGTAAAACGTTACGATGCGTTACAGATGGGGGGTTTGAACTACGCGTTACGTAACATTAGTTTTCTTTAGAGATTCTCTCACGCATTTTTTAAAACGTTTTTTTCTTAAAATTTCAAATTTTACACTTCTCATCAGAAAAATCGAAACACTTCCGTTTTTATGGTTTCTGCCCTCAGTTAACACAAAATAATGATTCTTTAGCTGGCAATTTGGCCATTACAGTGATAAGAGAAATTTTTAAATTAAAAATTAGAATATCATTTGTATATCCTATTAAATAAAAAATGAGTCACTGTTTTATGACAAATGTGTGTTTAAGATGAAGTACATTTCACCTTTGAAAATATAAAATTAGCGCTTATTTTAAAACTTTTTGTTCTTTAATTATACATATTATTATGTATACTTCGCCTGCAGAAGCCGCCCAAGTGGTGGCATTGCTGGATTCTGGACTTAGTCAGCGTGTTGTGACTGAAAGATTGCATCAAGTCTTTTTTTTTTTTATGGTGGGTGGAAAATCATCAAATGACCCCTCCCGCTCTTGGGCAGAGCGGAAGGCAGTGTCAGACTTCTACTGACTAAAAACCACCCATGTTCCTTCTTAGCCCTTCATGTCGAGGCCACGGTATCTGCGCACAACCCGCAGCCCCGACGGGTTGCATCTAAGCCTGTCGTCTGTTCATAGTCTACAAACCAATCTACAAACGCTTTCGGGAGACTGGTTTGTTCACGCGCCGTGCAGGATCTGACAGGAATCGAGTCACTCAACAGCCGTCAACTGCATTCGTCTCTCCCACTCGTTTCGGACACACTCCGTGATAATATTGTTAACATCCACAATCAACTTGTATTCTAAATGATCTGGTAGCTCAACTTTGGAAAAAGTTGAGTTACGGTTAGTTAAAATGTAACAATATTTGTGTCAAAAAAGAAGTCAAAGAGCTGTGTGTAGCCTTACAAGTGTGATGTTATGTTTGTATTATCCTATGTGAATATACCAACCTCAATATCACCACCAGTAACAGTGCTCCTCAAGTTGCTCACTATTATTCTGTATTCCAAATGTGGCTTTTCAGTTTTCCGAGCTTTAGTGTCACTTCTTAGGGCAGCCATAGGGCGTTTTTTCAGAATTGACTGAGGCCTTGGTGGGCTCTTCTCCTTTTCTGCTAAGGTAGTTCTAAAAATAAACAGGACAATAAGGGACCACAGGTGTATCTAGCTTAAATATGCGTTCGCGGTGCGTCGATAGCATGAACGCAACGTTAGCTTTGAATCTATCAGAATCTAGTATGAAAGAATAAACCGAACCATTAATTATTGGTATTACCTGTGAACAGTAGCAACTCTAGTTCCACGAATGTCATTATTGTGAGTTACGATCTGGAGCTGCAGGCTAGCTTTGCGATTAAATGACGACGCTGACTTTGGAGGAATGAATTCATCTCCCATAGGGTCATCAATTATTTCTAAATCATTTTCAACAGTTCTGAGTATTGGTTTGGGTTTTGGTTTACGTTGAAATTCTAAAAGTAAAATCATTTATTATTTTCAATACTTTGGGTCTGAAAAGGCTCTATCAACTAATTAGGAGAAACAGATATAAAATAGAAAAAAAGAGATAAAAGTCAAAAACTTACCAAAAAATCTTGATTTCTCAATTGACCTGCCTTCAGCAAATCTTCCAGTGTTAATTTGACTTTTCGAGGCAATTTTAGAAGAAGTTAAAGGCTGTGAAACTACTTGTCTTGAAGAATCTTGAAATCCTAAACAAGTAAATTAATTAAGTACTTAACATAGGTTATCTTTGTAAAATATGTTGCAAAATAATTGGTAAAATGTCCAATTAGGGCGAAAATACTACGATTTTTACAAAATTAAGGATAGAATTATTAGAAACTAACCAGAATCATCAACAACATTGCAAACATTTAAAGGTGTTGGAAGATTTTTGTATGAAGACTAACCTGCCTAACTTCCACCATTTTATTTAAACTAGCAACCCCGCATCAGTTTCCCCCGCACAGTTTTTTCAGTTTCAGTTCGCCCCGCGGTGACGGTGTACTACATATAAGTATAAACCTCCCTCTTCAATCACTCTATCTTTTGCATTAAAATCCATTGCGTAGTTTAAAAGATCTTAGCGTAAAAACAGCGGGAGCGACTTTGTTTTATACGATGTAAAGAAATAGCAGTCACACATAAAACTTTTGACCATTTTAATCAATAACTGGCATAAACCAACAAGTTTTGTTTAAGACAAAATGTTCTGAAGGGAGGTGTTTCGGAGATATAAGCTATCCGAAATAACAAAACTTTGTGTTCCTTTAACTTTATGATGTAATATTTAATGTTATTTTAAATAAGAGCTGTATTCACGAGAACACTGCCGACAAACTGTCCTGCAGTTTGGCAGAAGATCTGTATGATCCCACTCATGCAATTTTTGTTGAAATAAATATTAAAAAAAAAAAAGTCCATTCATCTTTAGCATAACTTGGACAACACTATTTTACTTTTGCTTTGAAAAGTCAAGTTACGGAGATTATAATTATTGTATGTTGAACTGTAACTATTATGTTTGTTTGTATATATTTGATATTGTTTTTTCTGTATAATATTTGGTCACCACTAGTTGGTAGCTCAGCTAGAAAATAAGCCAATAAGTTTAGAGCAACAAATTCAATACCGATATAAAATGGACACATTCTGCAAATTGCTGTTGTTCATAGTTCATATACTATAAACTGTTTTCGGGAATAATCAGTTCAACATAATATTATATGTATTGCTGCTATTGCTATTAGTGATGATTGTAAAGGATATTTTTAATAATAGGATATTTTTAATATAGCTTGTTTCCTATATGCAAAGTCTCTCCGAAGTCCTCCCAGGTGCTCTTTTCCAGTGCAATCAAGTTGTCACTCCACTACTTTCTGAGGCAGTCTTGACAGGTAAAAATTTGTTAAGTGTAAAAATATACATCACACAGGACGATCGAAGCAAGGAACACGTGTTTGGAGATTCATAGAAGACTGCCCTGAAATATAATTGTGGTCTTTCCACAAACGATGGGACACTTGATACTGTGTCTTGTTGTTTGCACATTACAGGTGCTGATGAACGCTACTGAAAGTGCCAAAGACGGCGCTAATTTTTGGGCGGATTCAATTAAAATTGGTATCAGCATGCTAAGGAGAGTATAAAATATCACTTATGTTGTCTACTTCACAAATGTTTATTTACCTCTTTCTTTAACTGGTCGTGCTCTTGTAAATTTACCTCTGATCGGAAAATTATTTCTGACTGGTCCAGGAACCCTTGCCTAGAAATATAGTAATACTTAATATACCAAAGATATTCATAATTTCAACAAGAATGTTGTCTTGTTGAAATTATGAATCTCTCGGTCGAACAAACTAATAAGTATACAGGTAGAGATCTTAATTTATTCTAGTACACTGAAAATATTGATTGCAGTTTTGTTTTTCATAGTGTTTCGCATTAAGCGACTGATGTCAAACGCGGTATCATTTCACATCAGTCTCTAAATGTATCTGTATAATCTTAAAAGGAAATTCAAGTAAGCTGGCTGTATACTTATTAGCTTGTTCGACTGTACAAATATAAAAAAGTTTTGCACGCAAAATTCAAACTTTAATGTTTTTTTAATTGGAAATGGGATTACTTTTGACCTCAATCTTGCCCTAAGAGCAGAGATGAGGTCGACGATGGAACGAGCTTACCCAGAAGAAGCCTATTTACTCGCGACTTAAATAGATTGGGGTTATATGAACTCGGGAAAACGGTTTGGGCGCAGAATGCCAGAAACGCAAAATGACAGATTAGCAAATTGTCAGAAACGCATAATGCCAGGTGTCGCAAAATGACAAGATCTGAAAATGACAGATTCGCAAAATGCCAGATTCGCAAAATGCCAGATTCGCAAAATGCCAGATTAGCAAATGGTCAGAAACGCATAATGCCAGGTGTCGCAAAATGCCCGTCGGGGCTGCGGGTTGTTCGCAGATACCATGGCCTCGACATGAAGGGCAAAGAAGGAACATGGGTGGTTTTTAGTCAGTAGAAGTCTGATACTCCCTTTCTGCCCAAGAGCGGGAGGGGTCATTTGATGATTTTCCACCCACCATAAAAAAAAAAAAAAAAAAAATGTCGCAAAATGACAAAATCTGAAAATGACAGATCAATCTCGAATTAAATAAAAACATCAATTAATGAATATTAACAACATTCTTTATTATCAGTATAGTTAACAAAATTTTTTTTTTTTTTTTAAACGAGATGTCGACAAACACTTTACACAAGTTAAAAGAGTCATTCATAAGCTTGAACAAAATAAAATTTTTTTTTGAGGTAAACATGAGTCACTTTTTTTTTATTTTAAGTAACGCCTTGACTCAAACACGGCCCGCAAGGGCCGACGCTCGTCGGGGCTGTGGGTGGTTCGAAAGATATACCGCGGCCTCGACACAAAGGGCGAAGAAGGAACATGGTGATTTTTAGTCAGTAGAAGTCTGACACTCCCTTTCGCTCTGCCCAGAGCGGGAGGGGTGTTATTTGATGATATTCCAAACCCAAAAAAAAGGTGACTCATACACCACAAAAAAAATTTGCACTTTTCTGACATTTTGCTAATCTGTCTTTTCGCGAACCTGTCATTTTGCTAATCTGTCTTTTCGCGAACCTGTCATTTTGCTAATCTGTCATTTTGCGTTTCTGGCATTTTGCGTTTCTGGCATTTTGCGATTCTGACCATTTGTGAAAAAAATCTAACTCCTGGCATTTTGCTAATCTGTCATTTTGCGTTTCTGGCATTTTGCGCCCAAACCGGGAAAACCGACGCAGGCAGGGAGTTCCACTCCTTGGCTGTTCGCATAATAAAAGAATTAGCAAAGCGCTTCGTTCGTATGTGTGGAGCAGCGACAAGGTATGGGTGATAACCATACAGTACGTCTAGTCTCCCGATGGAAAAAGGGAGATGGAGGAATCACCCCGTGGAGCTCCTGCGCACACTCTCCGAAGTACAGTCTGTAGAAGACCGACAGACATGCAACTTTGCGGCGATGGGCCAAGCTATGTAGCTTGGCAACCAGCTTATCGACACCAATTAGCCTCCTGGCTCTGCGCTCTACAGACTCAAGTGTGGTAATTGGGTATTTGGCTGAGCCATCCCAAAGGTAACAGCAATACTCCATGCCGGACCGGACTTGAGCTTTATACAATACTAGCTGTTCCCGGCATGCGTTGCAGTGCCCTTTTTCCTACCTACCACCTGCCTGTGTACCAACTACCTACCTACCTACTACCTCCTACCCTACCTACCTACTACCCTACCTACCTACCTACTACCCTACCTACTTACTACCCTACCTACTACTCTACCGACTACCCTACCTACTCTACTATCCTACTTACTACCCTACCTACTACCCTGCCTACCTACCTTCCACTTTCTCACCTTTTAAACCTTCCCTGGACTTCCACGAATAATTCAACACTATAATTAGCCAAATCGGTCCAGCCGCTAACGAACAGCTATTCATTTTTATATAATATAGCTGTACCCCGCGTGCGTTGCAATGCCCTTTTACCTGCCTACGTACCAACTACCTACCACCTACCTATTACCTACCTACCTACCTACATACTACTAATTTCTCACCTTCTCTGGACTGCCACAAATGTTTCAAAACCAAAATTAGACAAATCGGTCTAGCCGTTCTCTAGTTTTAGCGCGACTAACTAACAGCAATTAATTTTTATATTATACGCAAACACCATTTGAAAAATCATTTTTCTATTGGGAAAGAAACAGTAATTATTTGTGATTATTGTGATAATGTCGTATGGTCTGTTTGAAGTTGTCATTCGTTGACTGAACAACTGAACGTCACTCAATTGTTTTGCCTTCCCGCAACCTCTCCACTAACACTTGAACTTTATAGTACGGTATTAAAGCTCAAATTGATTTGACGTTTTAGTTAGAAAACGTTTGTATGGGAAAAAGAAAAGGGCTGTTTTTAGGGCTTTTCCGGCCATTATTCGAATTTTTCTCGCCGTAAAAACCATCCTTGAACTTCAACGAACATTTAAAAAAAAAAATCAGCCAAATCGGTCAAGCCGTTTTCATGCCAAGTCGTGACAACGAAAAACGGGTTTCATTTTTATATATATAGACTAGCTTGTGCCAGCGGCTTCGCCCACTACAACTCGAAAAATATCCCACGGGAAGATAATCGGGATTAAAAACTATTCAATGTGTTAATCCAGGTTATAAACTATCTGTGTACCATATTTTATCCAAAACCGTTCAGTAGTTTTTGCGTGAAAGAGTAACAAACATACACTCACAAACTTTCGCATTTATAATATTAGTGTGATAAGTAGGAAGTAGGATTGAAAGCTGTCCAGGCTTGAAGTACCGCTTAACATCATTTAGGATACCCAGTATTTTTGCCGCAGTTTGAGCTTTCGACTCAATGTAGGCGCCGAAGTTCAGATTCGCGCTCAACTTCGTGCCAAGGAGCTAGTGACTGTCGGTAACTTGTACAGCCGCACTCCGGAAAGTAGGGGCCAGATTGAACGGACTCCTTTTGGCGGTGAACAGACACACTTGCGTTTTCGCGGCGTTCAAATCAACCAGATTCTCGTTGCCCCACTTGGAGACAAAACTTAAGGCTGAATTCGTTCGGTCTACCATGGCCTTTCTCAATGAACGTACTTCATCTCCGCCGGCTTTTAGGCTGGATGTATAACTCTCCATGACAGTGCTGTCATCTGCGTACCCAACAATACCAGGAGCAAGGAGGTCATTGATGTGCAGCAGGAAAAGTGTCGCGGAGAGAACAGATTCCTGAGGAACTCCGGCATCAATAGCCTAAGGTCAGAGGAGCAGCCATCAATGACCACTCGGATCGACCGTTAACTCAGGAAGTCGGATATACAACAACAAAAGTCAGCGGGAATGCCGTATGCTCAACAAATTTGCGTGCCATACCCTGTCGAAAGCCTTCGAGATGACCAGCGACACGGCAAGGGCCTCGCCGTGTTTCTCGATGGCCTCGCCCCAGCAGTGCGTAGCAAACACCAGAAGATCCCCAGTTGACCGTCCCCGGCGAAAACCATACTGACGGTCGCCGAGTAGGTCGTTCGCTTCAAGGTGCGCCAGCAGCTTACCGTTAAGTACCCTTTCCATTACTTTACAAAGTATGTTACTAGGGTCGGCACGACTACCCTTCTTGGGTACTGGTTGTACATTAGCAACCTTCCAGGAGTTCGGCACCGTTCTGGTTTTGAGAGAGAGGCGGTACAAGCGTGTCAACACAGTAGACAACTCAGGCGCACAGTTTGTTAAGACCCTTGTTGGATGGCGTCCGGACCGCTAGCGTTATTCACGACTAGGCTTTGAAGTACTTTACGAACCTCTTTCATGTGTATTTTGATCTCCGGCAACGAAGAATCACAGCGAGGAGTCGTTGGTGGCTGTTTTGACCCAGTATCTAGACGTGAATTACTCGCAAACAGAGATGCAAATAGATTTGCCTTCTCGATAGCGAAGTGAGCCAGCGACCCATCCGGTTTTTGCAGGGGGGATAAAAACACATTTACTGCTCTACTTCATATTCAAAGACATATCAGATTATTGGATGATTAGTCCCAGGAATGTTAAAAATGTGGACTTACTCTTTCTAGGCGTAACTTTTCTAATTTTAATCTTGCATCCTTCTGTTTAGCAAGATGTGATAGTTTTTCTCTAGCATCAGTGATTTGAGTTCGTTTTTTGAATATAATTTTATTTCTGGCATCGGTTATTGGTGCCATTTTAGCTGGTTGTAGCTGTGTATTCACTTTCTTTTTTACTCTGTAATGATAAAAAGTTGGTTAGACATACTTGCTTATATTCTGGTATAATGACAAGTCATTTGAAATGTTCACGGTCAAAATGGCCAATTCTCAAAATGTCCAACAGTGTCAAAATGTCCAATCCCCAAAATGGTCCAAGATCCCAGAGCCCCCAGACATTAGTTATTTTCTCGGAAATAAAATGTATGAGATGTAGTGTTGGTATTAGTGGTGGTTAATATTACACAATAATATAACACCTAACCATAACACGTTAGTTGTTCATAACGTATAACATTTGTTATACCGACTCTGCCTACGTGTTATAATTATAATGTCACTCAACATGCTCAACGGCTAAAACGCCAACAGCGGGGCCAGAACGGGGTAGTAAGTATTTCAAAATAACAACAAAGCGGCGGGGCGCGGCGTTGCGGTATCGCCGTCGGGCGCGTTCATAGCCTTTGTAGCCCCCGTGATATTCTAATAACAAAAAAAAAATTTTTTGCAAAAAAAAACAACCGACTTCAAAACCACCAAAAAGTGATAAATAAACTTCACAAGAAAAATCAAGTTCTGAAGTCGGTGACATTTGTTTATTTGATTTCGTTTTTTTGAAGTCGGTTGTTTTTTTTTTTGCAAAAAAGTTTTCTAATTTTTTAAGTTTTAGTTTTAATATCCTATACAAATATTTACTATGCATTTAACATTCAACCAAGAAACATAACCCTTAACCTTCCATCATCAGCTCATCAACATGAAGTGATGACTGCTATAGATGTAAATACTTAAATAGCGTCAGACAAAGCACAAAACACGTAATACGTGCCTAAGAAATTTAAGGGGTTGCCCTCGATTTCTCTGGGATCCTATCACCAGGTCCTGGTTTCCATATCATGATACCATCCTTGAAATATCTCCTTTCCAATAAAAAAAGAATCATCAAAATTGGTTCATAAACGACGATGTTATTCGCGAACACGCATAAACGAAAAATGTTCATAAATTAAAATAAAAACAAAGTGAAAAGTACTTGGCCCAACTATGTTAAATTTTTATGGGACCAAATGGCAACTATTCTGCATCAAACTAAAAAATAATCAAGTAAATCGGATCATAAATCTCAGCGTAATCGGTGTACATACATAGAAAAAAAAAACATACCAATCGAACTGAGAACCTCCACCTTTTTGGGAAGTCGGTTAAAAAAGATTAAAACGCTTCACGCAATATTATTATATTTCTTCGTTGCACTACGAGATAACATTCATTGCACGCGTTTAAAATATTATGTTGCCGAATAAAATAATTTCGTCTTCGCGTTCAGATTACCGAGGCGTGCCTATACGCCGATTCCCACCGGCTTCCCTTTTAAAAATTAAGCAAAAAGAAAAAAAAAACTAATTATTATGTACTTTAGATCAATAGTATATTATCAGATTTTTTGACGTGACAACGTCTTATAAATTGGTTTGCCGGGTGACACTTCAAGAAACTGCGTTACGCTCCGCTCACGTTATGCGCTCACAATGAGAGCGAGTGAGAGGCACGCGTCCAGAGCGAGAGAGAGAGAGTGAGAGAGATAGGCATACACACAGGTTCATGTCTTGCGCTTCTATTTTCGTTGTCACGTAAAACTTTCGCCCGTATACCGACTTTACAGGCAACCAATTTTTTTAATGCAATTATTTAAAGTTTTAATTTCTTAATGTATTGTTTTTAAATTTTTAAATTAAGTCGCTACTAACAGATATTATAGAACAAAATGTCTAAAATAAAAAGTTTTTTTTTTTTAATATTTAATGCATCATAAGATTATAACGATTACAAAAATGCCAACATTTTTCATGTCAACAAAGAAAGCAACAGCCAGTGCCAAGTAACCCGGTGCATTGGTGTCAGAATTCAGAACTAAATTCGTATGAAATAGGACCACGTGACATCGCAACTCATAACACGGTTTAGCAGGACATACCTATAGATGCGGCTTACTGAGTGCCCTAATAAACCGTTATCAAGTTACGACAGGTAGGAATTGAGAATATGTAGGGGAGAAACGTCATAACTTCGTCATTTAAGAACCGATTTTCAAAATTATTTTTTTATTCGAAGGAATAAAAAAAAGAATTTTGAAAAAAACATACTCCCGAGGTGGTCCCATTGTCACCATGTCAAGATCTGATGATGGAATCTCAGGGAAATCAACGGCAACCCTCAAATTTTATATTTAAGTATTCGCATCTAGCAGTAATCATCTCATGTTGATGAGCTGACAATGGAACGTATAACTCCTTAACGGTTACGAGTTACAGAATAATTCTTAAACAAAATTATTATGGGGATGTATATAACGACACGGTTGGCGCAGTGGCTGAGCGATTGGACTGCTGCACTGCGTGTCGCGGGTTCGATTCCCGCACGGAACAAATATTTGTATGGCCTACAGATAGTTGTTCCGGGTCTGGGTATTTGTGTTTTTCAGTTTAAATGTTTGTAAAGGCACCCACGATACAAGAGAAATTCCTAGTGTGGGGTCACGTTTTAAAAAAAAATATATATATTAGGTTGGGGAAAAAGTCTTTTCGCATTATAGTATGTATGAACTTGTAATAAACATCTCTTTGGCTATACTATTTGTATCTGGCTGGTTTTGGTATCATTGCAAGTTTAAATTTTAAAGAACATAATTCCAAATTCAAATTTGGAAAACGTGTGATTTTCATTTGTTTTCCGTACCGTCAAGATGAGTGAATCTAATGAAGAAATTCGATACATTTTAAAATTTTACAACAAAAAAGGTAAAAATGCAACGCAAGCCGCGAAAAAAATTTGCGATGTTTATGGACCTAGTGCAATGTCTGTGAGAGTATCACAAATTTGGTTTCAATCCGGAAATTTTGATGTCAAAGATGCACGTCGGTCTGGTCGCCCTCTTACGGATAAAATGGATGCCATTTTTGAAAAAGTGGAGCAAGATCGGAATATCAGTAGTTACGACGTAGCTGAAGAACTGGGAATTGACCACAAAACAGTTTTGGCGCATTTGAAAAAAACTGGGTACACAAAAAAGCTCGACATTTGGGTACCTCACGAGCTCACTGAAAGAAACCTAATGAATCGTGTACTCATTTGTGATTCTTTATTACGACGTAATGAAACCGAACCATTTTTGAAGAAGCTGATAACTGGTGATGACAAGTGGATCACGTACGACAAGAACGTGCGAAAAAGGTCGTGGTCAAAGGCCGGTCAGGCTTCACAGACTGTGGCGAAACCCGGGTTAACTCGCAACAAGGTTTTTTTTTTTTTTTTTATAAATAATGCAATCTATCTGGCGATATTCAGCATTAGGTTGGTATTTGTAGGTCTTGTGCGAGATTGTTCACTAACAATACCGCTTCATCAATTTTGCAGTCACAATAACAGATCTTGTGGGTTTCTGCGTTGGAGCCTTCGTGGCGTTTGCACTTCCTTCAATAGATCCCTTGCAAGTACATTAGGGTGGTGTGTGATTCTAGTTTTGTATTTAGTCATCCTTTCCTTTATTTCCTCCTTGACTGTTTTAATGCCAAGGTCGTGGTGGAGTCTGTCATTGGTTATGTACCAAGGTGCGTTAGCTATCATGCGTAGCATTTTAGATTGAAATCTTTGCAGGATTTCTATGTTCGAATTTGCCGCTGTACCCCATAGTTGCAGACCGTAGCACCATATGGGTTTAATTATGGCTTTATAAATGAGTAATTTGTTTGTCATTGATAACTGAGACTTTTTGTGCAACATCCAGTACATTTTTCTGACCTGTTGTCCCATTGCTAGTCTTTTGGTAAAGATGTGTTTTCTCCATGTGAGTCTCTTGTCTAGGTACATTCCCAAATACTTTGCCTCATCGTGTTGGGGAACTTGAACTCCGTTTAATGTGACTGTGCTGTGTGTGTGGTGGGATTGGAAGGGCATTATTAATTATGAGCTGTTACCACCAGGCAGGACCATCGATTCTGAACTCTACTGCGAACAACTGATGAGATTAAAGCAAGAAGTTGAGAGAAAGCGGTCGGAATTAATCAACAGAAGGGGTGTGGTTTTTCATCATGATAACGCTAGACCTCACACATCTTTAGCCACTCCGCAAAAATTAAGAGAGTTTGGCTGGGAGGTGTTAATGCATCCGCCGTTAATCCTGACCTTGCACCTTCAGATTTCCACCTGTTTCGGTCTCTTCAGAATTCTTTAGGCAGTGTCAGGTTAACATCACGAGAGGACTGCCAAAACCACTTGTTGCGGTATTTTGACCAGAAGTCCCAAAATTTCTATAGCAATGGGATCATGTCCCTACCTGGTACCTACATACTTTAGTTAAATGTAAATAAACTATATTAAAAAATGTTTTGAATTTTCTTAAAAAATGCGAAGAAACTTTTTCCCCAACCTATTATATAGTGGTATTCTTTCCGGTTATCTAGGTGAGCTGATTATGGAAGGAAGGTACAACTCCTCAACGGTTAGGAGTTAAAAGCAATAATAAGGGAACCTTAATTGATGGTTAAGGTATAGGTTTGTTGGCTGAATGTTAAATGCATAGTAAATATTATATATATTTGTATAGGATATTACAACTAAAAATAAAATAATAAAATTAAACAAACAGAAAAAAATCTAAAATAAATAGAAAAAACCCATTTTTGTTTTTGTTTCAACGGCTTACCCTTTCTTATACTTCACGCCTCGCCACTGCTGCCGAGTTTTATTACAACGTGTTATAATGATAACATATAAAATAACATGCTATAAAATATATTCAATAGTCTAAAACACATTTAAAATTTATAGTGAAATTGAACATCACTAGTATGTTCATTGCGTGTATGCATACCTGCAAGCTTAGCAGAGTGACTAGTTGTCAGGTACCAGGAGCTAAAAGCAGGTAAAAGTAATACTCACTTTACTTACATTCTCAGTCTTGATTTTTATATATGACTGGCGAACCTGGCAGACGTCGTCCTGCCCGGACAGAAGTGCCACCTACCGGGTCCAATTGTGTTTTCAAACCATTCAAGAACCCATTGAAATATTACCAGAAAGTTTCATCCAAATCGGTCCAGCCGTTTAGGAGGAGTTCTGTGACATACACACCTACAGTAGAATTATATATATATAAAGATATTCAGGGGACTAATTATAGACTTTTTGTAAGCAGCCAGACCAATTGGTGAGGCCAATTATCTCCCCAGACACATAAGTGTCAATATAAGTATGAATACAAGCGTGATAATAAGGTCATAACTTTCGAGAGTATAATCCTGAGGAAATAAAAGATTTACAAGAAACATGTAATAATTGCCTATGAAATTTAAGGGTTGCCCTTGATTTCCCTGAGATTCCATCATCAGATCCTGACATGGTTACAATGGTGGTCCCATTGTACCTCAGTAGTATACTCTTTTAGATAAAAAAAAGAATTTTGAGAGAAAATAAGTAATAGGTATCTGGGGGCTTTGAACTCTTGCTCTAAAGTCTCCAATCTTTGAAAATGTGAGAAATATTTTAAATAACTCATCAAAGCACTTTTTTAATACTTAGGCAAACAATAAATAAAATAAAGACCAGAAATAACCACAACATACCCGAAATCACAATTTTTATCATATCTCTTACCTTATTTTTTCCTTGTTTACATAACTATTTTTATGTTTGTCATAATGATATAAAAACGATTTGATTTAAGATTTTCTTAAACATAACATTAGGCCAAAAATTATGATTTTGGGTATGTTGTGGTCATTTGATCTTTATTTTTTACTTATAAATAAAACATAATTATTTTGATTATTTCAGTATTTTATTTATTGTTTGTACAAGTATTAAAAAGTACTTTGATGACGCACGGACCATATTTTCAAAGATTGGACATTTTGGGGATTAGACATTTTGGGAATTGGATGTTTTGAGAATTGGACATTTTGACACAATTGGACATTTTGAGACTTGCTACATTTTGACTGAGAACGATTTGAAAAAGGCACAATACTACCTGTTGGTTTCCCTTTTCTTTTTAATTATATCCTCTAAACTCATATCAACATACGAAGACATTATAAATTCTTCAGCAAAACCGTGCGAGAAAGCCGGAGCACGTTAACAGCTAGAAGAACAAATAAAAAAAGTTAAGTCGAATATTTCTCAACCAACTGGATGGCAGGACACCTAAATGTCTTGAAGACTTGGTAGTTAAGTCTGGCGAATAATAAAATAACGCGATAGCCGAACACAAACAAATGAATATGGGTAGGAAGTAAGATGGATTCAGAATGGCTACAGGCAACATAATAATGTTTAAAAATATAATCGCACTGAACCGATGATGCAATATTTCATTTACAATCAATAAACGTTGTCTAAAATAATCAGCCCTACCGTCTATATATATCTATTTCGTATTATTTTCAGTTTATTCGTTTTCTTTTCAATAAAAGTATTCGCCCAGCACTTGTCTGACAAACAGATATTTACTATTCCAGTTTTTCACAGATCACATATATTTTATTACGATTACGACCACAAAGACGAATAATATTGTTGGAATTTGGGAACATGGAGGAAAAAGCTCTAGAGTGGGCAAGTGCCAATCATCGAAAAATAAAGAAAAAGTCATTTTGCCCACAACCACACACTGAGGCATGCATGCATTCCATAATAACATGGTGCAAACGCATACGCAGCAAAAAGATCACACAAAAAATAACTTACACTCATTTAAAAATTAGCATTAGTTTTAGTCTTGTTTACAATTTTGTTCTACGACTATAAAAAAAGGTGTGACAGAACTATAGTTGTTAAAAGGTGAATGCTCCAACTAGCCTCCAAGTTCCTAAAGGTGCAGGAACTTGTATTGATGATTTTGATGATTATAATTCTGTAAGTACATACGTCTTACAGCCGCAATTAATATTCTAATCAACATACAAACCAACACTGACCTGCAAATTACAAAACCGTAAGAAAATTTGAATTTCGGGGGGTGGTTGGAGCATTCACCTTAAACCAAAATCCGTGGTTCATAAAGGTCTCAAGAATGCCGTTTTCATCAATTAGTCACTCAAGAGACCTTTGTGAACCGAGACGGTTGTATTGGTGATTTTAATCGTTATTATATTACTCAGTAAATAAACATTTGTTATTGCCGCGAACCCCATTTTATTTAGCATACCACTTGACATTGACCGGGAAATTGCAAAAAACGTAAGAAAAATCGAGGCTACCTTGTCGCCTTCACCTAGCGTGGCCGCGAAATTGAAATCATTTACCATTTTAGTAAATATTTTTCATTAACAATATTGTTATGTGATATGATTAAGCATACTAATACCACTTCAAAAAAAAAACCTGCCATCTGCTCATATCATAACCCCATTTTTTTTAAACTACGACTACCTTTTTTTTTTTGGGGCGTGGGAAATCATCAAAAAACACCACCCGGTCTGGGCAGAGTGATAGGGAGTGTCAGACTTCTACTGACTAAAAACAACCCATGTTCCTTCTTGGCCCTTCATGTCGAGGACACGGTATCTCTTGCGAACAACCCGCAGCCCTGACGGCCATCGGCCCTTGCGGGCGTCTTCCTTGTTGCTGACATCTCTTTGAAGCGCGCGTGGAACACGAACGCGCCGTCGACACGGCCTGTCGTCGTCATAAGACGGACGGACGGCGAGCTAGGAGGTTCGCCGCCTCGCGGGAGATCGTGCGGTACCCACGGACTTGCCTTACGGCCATCACCTTTTGGGGCGCGTTTAGGTAGTGGGCGGCCCGCTTTCTCAAAGCACTCGACCACACCGGGGCCCCGTAAAGGGCCATGGACCGCACGATCCCCGCATAGAGCCTCCAGCAGGAGGTGTTTGGCCCCCCCAGATTGGGCAAGAGCCACCTGAAGGCCCCGCTCCCGTCTGGGAGCCAAACGACGGAAATGCTCCAGAAGTTCCACCGGCTGTCGAGGACGAGACCTAGGTACTTCAAAGTACACTCGACGCTGATAGGAACCCCTCCCACCGTTAGCTGGGATCCCGACGGTAGCACATTCCCACGTCCATGGAAACCCATGGCCTCCGACTTGTGAAGTGCCACCTCGAGACCCAGCTGCCGGATCTTCTCAACGACTATCGCAACACCGCGTGTCATATTTTCGGTCGCCACCTCGTGCGACCCCCCCTTTGCCAGCACCAGCGTATCGTCAGCGTAACAGACGACGCTGACGCCGCTAGGGAGGTCGGCACACAGCACCCAGTCATACCCGATGTTCCACAGGGGTGGCCCCAGAACCGATCCCTGTGCCTCGCCGGTTCCATTCTCCGTCTTGACCAGGGTAGATGACAGCCTGTCAAATAGTCCCCGACTACACGGCGATACCGGAGTGCCTCCCTAATGCAGCTCCAGGGCATGGTGTTGAAGGCGTAGGCGATGTCGAGAGACTCCGCCAAGACCACACCGCCCTGAGAGACCGCAACCCCCGTCGTGAGGGCTCTCACGCGCATGATGCCGTCCACCGTCGAGCGCCTCTTGCGGAAACCAAACTGGTGTTCCGCAAGATCCGGACCCATCCCTTCAAGGTGCTCGGCGAGGCGGTTTGCAATTACTCTTTCAAAGAGCTTGCCCACCTCGTCGAGCAGCACACGGGCCGGTATGCGGACGGCGAGTCCGCAGGGCGCCCCGGCTTCTGGATGAGGACCAGCTTCCCCGTCTTCCAACGAAGCGGGAACTGGCCTCTTTCCATGCACGCGCTTAAGAACCCCTCCAGTCGGGGCCAAGAGCCTCTGAGGCCAGGACCCAGGCTTTGCCAGGCAAGCCGTCGGGTCCCGGGGTGGTATTTTTGGCGTTAAGCCTTCGTACCGCCACTCTCAGGTCTACCCTAGTCACCTCCGAAATGTCGTCATCGGCTCCTGATTGGTCAGCTTCCGGCACCGCAGGTGGCGGAGCCATTGGCGGGGGAGGGGAGGATGCTCCCCTCGCGAAGGCAACAGAGCGCTCACCACGTCCTCCACGAGCTCAGGCCGGAGACTCTGCGTCAGCGGGGGGGCCCGGGTGCGGATGGATGCACCTTCCACGACGGAACACCGTGCGTGGAGGGCAGCCAGCTCCTACCGAACCAGATTCAAGACCTGGTCATCGGCAGCTGGGGGCTGACTTTGCCCGCGTCCGCGCCCCTCCTGTGGGACCTCTTAGAGGCCTGCTCTACGGAGCCCGGCCAAATCGGCTTGGAGCTTCTCGTTCTCCCTTTGGAGAGACTCCGTGTCGGCCGCCAGGCGGGCGACCTCCACCCGCAATATGGACACCTCGTCCAAAGGAGGCCTACCACACAGCGCCTCCGCTGCCGCCAAAATGGAGGTCGAGGCCTCGCTAATGGCTTTGTTTTTGGACGCATGCGTCCTCTTCAAAGCCACGTCGCGGATTGCGGTCCTCACGACCTCCGCAAACCTGGCCATGCGCTCACAATCGGCTCACCACCGGTATTGGGCTCTACACCGGTCTCTGGCTCACCGCCGGAAGACGACGAAGAGAGCACCCTCCGATCAAGGTGGCGCCGACTGGCGCCCCTCCTCAGCGCGTTCCGCGGCTCGCCTGGCAGCCTCCTGGGCCGAGAGCTCTCCTCCTCCACCTCGTTTACCTCCTTTTTTTGGGACTTTTCGAGCGGAGACCAGCCGCTCGCCGCCGGATGACGACCCCCTGCCGTCCTCCGCTCTGGGCCGCTTGCGGAAACGCTCCGCGTTACCTACAGCTGCAGCTGCCCCCGAACCCTCGCGTCCGCGTCGCGTCCGGAGCTCGCTGAGCTGACGCCAGCCATGGAGTCCGAGTCCGACCACGCGTCTTCCTGCCGCTCAAGCGAGCTCCTCCGCCAGAGTTTGCTGGGAGCCTTCGCCCCGCACTCGCCCGACACCTTGTCAGGCACGCCAACATCATCAATGCCGGCCACAACACTTCCGGATCAGGAGCCTCCTCGGCTCATGTTGCCACTGGCAAGCGGATTGTTTACACATTTGTTGCCCCCCAGAACACTTGGGGCATGACGTCTCCGATGGAGACGTGGCGGATTCTCCAGCTGCTAAGCAGCTGGTACCGCCCTGGGTAAAATCTTTTCAACTGACTTTACCATGGTTTTTGTTCCTTTTAAAGGGTATGGTCCCTATCTCCTTCCCTCGTATCTCCCTCCGCCTACTCACTGCCCTCACAGTCACGTCTGATGAGCAGACACGAACTAGAGAGCAGCAAATAGGGTTTCTTCCTCCGACAAACACACCGCCCGAGGACCCGAACACTGTCCACGTCTCCGGGCGGTGTGCCCCTCGCGTGTCCCTCTTTATCTGGTCTCTCCCCTTGGACCTTTCCGGCATGAGTATATCTACCGGCACCGGCAGAGCTCCAAGGATCATTGAGGCATGTATTTAGACTAAGTAAAACGAATACGGGTATTAAAAAATTATGTGACTAATAAGGAGTAATACTAAGTAAAAGTTAGCATACAAATAAATCATTATTGGCTCCGTTTTAATTTAAACTGGCATCAACTTTTTCTTTTGGCAACTGAATTTGTATCTAAGCGGAAACTTGATGATTGATAAAAATTAAAAAATGGGCATTCGTAAATAATACAAATCTGGATCTATTTAAAATTGTTTTTATGATAAATAAACATAAACCAGCTAATATTTTACATATATTGTACGACTTTTAAAAGCTTTTAATAAACTCATCAAAAATGACATGAAGGAAAAATATTTTGTGGCTGCTTTTTCAACCGATTTCCTAAAAGGGGGACGTTGTTCGGTACAATATTTGCAACCGAACAGCTCAGCACTTTTGCCTTCATGCATTTCCATAAATGCACGTATCGCAACTATCGCCAGTTAGTGCGTGTTCAGATACCAATCGTGTAACTCGAATCAAACCATCTTAGTGTAGCTAACATTTATTACCATTTTACTATTTAATAGTTAACTATGTGTACAATATAACTTTGAACCATATTATTGCATATCATTAAACCAGTGTTCGTAAACCAGTAACCAAACCACTACTATTCCGGTATAAAGTCAACCAAATCAACCAATCTATCAACCAACCCAGAAATTAGTGCTAAACCAAGCAGGCACTACTTTCTAAACTCTTTCTCGACTCGATTCGACTATAAGTGTTTTTGTATGTTTGTTACGTCATAACTCCATCATTTATGAACCATTTTCAAAATTATTGGATTGATGGAATCTCAGGGAAATCGAGGGTAACCCGCAAATAGTACGTGTAGGTACGTATTACGTGTTATTTTTTTTAATTTTGTTTGTTTTTTTAAAAAAAACGTTGCCGCACACTTAGTAAAGCCCACGCGAAGTTATTCAAGTATTGGCATCTTTGCCATCATTGGTTATAACTCCTTAACGGTTCATAATGGTAGGCGTCGAAGGATAATTCACAAAGGATCAACATTCTGGGTCGTATAAAAGAAAGGGGGGGAGGGGCTGTCAAATGGGTGTAATGTGAGTCTCACGTGAATATCACGGGGGCTACACAGGGCTACATTTTCGGTATTTTTTTGTCTAGGGCGCTCCATTATCGAGATTTATTGCAATTTAAATTTTTCATGGTATTTTAAATTTTAAATTTTGAATATTTATAACTCTGAAACAGTGCACCGTAGGACCAGACTTCCCAGATCCTAAAAGGTTTCTAAGGCCAAGGTTAACCCGATACTGCAATAAAACTGGTAATAAAAAAAATTTAGGTATTAGTCGCCATGTCATTATTTTAGTCGCTAAGTCATTATTTATAGCACCTCGCCTAATATTACCACTGCTTTGTTTAGTTTATTTGCTAGCTTAACGCAGCTGCCAGTTTTTAGTTTTCATAACACCCTTATTTTTGAAGCTTATTTAATACTAGCTGTGCCCGCGACTTCGTTCGCGTGCTTGTCGAAAACTAAAATGCGTCGCTTAGATAAAAATACCCTACGTTAACAAACTGACGCTGTAGAAAATAAGAAGAGGGTAATGCAAAGTACTGACTATGTCTAATACTAAAGTTTAGATGGAAGGATGATTGTTAATCAACCACGTCAGAACAGCCGAACGGATCTTGAAGAAATTTGAAACGGGTGCATTATAGTCGACAGGCACTGTCGTTGGCGCGTTCGTGTTCCACGCGCGCCTCAAAGGGTGTCAGCAACAAAGAAGGGGCTCCAAAGGGACGTCTGCCGGGGCTGAGGGTTGTCCGCAAGAGATACCACGGCCCCGAAACACAAAGGGCTAAGAAGGAACATGGGTGGTTTTTAGTCAGTAGAAGTCTGACACTTTCTTCCGCTCCGCCCAGAGCGGTATCAGTCATTTGATAATTTACGAACCACAAAAAAAAAGGGGATTAGAGGCTGTTTCGAGAGGTACCTGCACCGAATCAGGCGGGAAGAAACGCCCGGATGCTTCCAATGTGAGGATCGGCCGGAGGACACAGTGGAGCACACCGTGAAGGTCTGCTCTGCTTGGGCGGAGCTCCACCATGTTTTCGTAGCGGCGATTGGCGGCGGCCTCTCGCGTCCGGCCCTGGTGCAAGCCATGGTCCGGGGCGAGAGGGAATGGGACGCCGTCACCTCCTTCTACGAAACAGTGATGCTAGCGAAAGAGGTGGCGCAACGTAAGTGGGAGACAACCTCTCGTCCCAGCCGCCGCGGGAGACGCTCCGGGCGTCGGGCGCCACGTGATGGCTTCCAGCCACCGTAGGCGCGGGCCTGTGCGTCCTATGACGATGGAGGCGCGTTCGAGTTCCACGCGCGCCTTAAAGAGATGTCAGCAACATTGAAGGGGCCCCCAAGGACCGACGCCCGTTGGGGCTGCGGGTTGTTCGAAAGAGATACCGCGGCCTCGACACATAGGGCTAACAACACACCACATCTATATGACGACATGGTTGGCGCAATGGCTGGACGATTAACAGTAGCACTGCGTGGTTCGCAGGTTCGATTCCCACACGGTACAAAAAAAAATATGTCTTGGGTTTTATCTAATTTTAATTTAGTTTAAAAAAAATAGTATTTTAATACTGTGTAATTGGTAAATTTTTATTTGTTGACTATTCACGAAACATATAATTCATAACACCGCGGTTCAGAAAATGGCATCAAATGAACAACGCCATCTGTCGAAGACGAAGATAAACTGCTAAAATTTAATGCATGGAGAGCGATCAAACACACTATTAGGGTTTAGGCTATGTAGATTTTGAAAGCAGCGTCATTTAGACCAATATCTACGAACGTTTTGCTATCATAACTTTTTTAAAGTTATCTTGTGAAGGCATTTATTAATAAGTACCATATTCGTTCAATAGATGTCGTTGCTTGTCTCATTCTTGTTGACCATAATGATAAGTTCTTCTTGAAAACTATAAATTCGTATATCTTTTGATAGAGAGCACCGATTACGATGAAACAAAGACTAAGTAATAGCCCAAGTTACGCACATTATTTATGTATAAAAGTTACCTACATTCGTTTCGTAAATTTGACGTGATGCTTAGTCATCGAAACAGACAAACAGACAAACAGACAAACAGACAAAAATTCTAAAAATGCTGGAAATGGGTTCTGATGGTTATACTTTAACACCCTGACAAGTCCTTTTTTAAATATTTTCGATGTACAAAAATTTTTTTTCTACAGATTTATTATATGTATAGATAGATAGATATAGATAGATAGATATAGATATATAGATAGATAATAGTCGCAAAAATATTTAATACCTGCCAAGTTATTTTATTAGTAGCAAACACTTAGTCGCCTCGAAATTAATAAGCCTTTTATTAATATAAAGGGTGTGAAAGTGCACTTAACGAAGCCGAAAGTCATTTGTTCTTCCCGTGGGAACCCCTTAATTACGGAGATATTTAGGGTCAAAGTTCCATAATTTTCTTGGCCACCGCACCACATTGGCCAATGTGATGGCGATTAGCCATTAGAATGGCCTATTTAACATTGGCGAATGCGATGCTATAGCCAAGTCAATCTATTTATTTAAAAATCATTGATGTTTAATATTGATATGGTCACTATAATATGTTGTTAGGTTAGCTTATTAATTAAGGAGCTAGGAGTAAGGGACTGAATAAATTAACTGACTTGGTGTTACATGGTTCTCACTACTTTTCACGGTAGATGAACTGAGTTCCGTGACTTGGCTTTTTTATAATACTACTTTTCAGGATTAGACAGACTGACAAATAAATAACGTAAACAACGAAATTTTATTTTGAAAAAAAGAAAGAAAACGTATTTATTCAGCACATGCCACAAGTGCACACAACAAGCAATAAAAAATAAAAATAAATTAAAAAATACCAGAAAATACAGAAAAAAAGAGTGTGCTTCTCACGGCTGCGCCAAATAGGACCAGTTCAGCAAACTGCCGAGCTCCTAGTGCCCTTTGCTACCAAAACCGCCACATAAGTATGAGGAGAGTGGGGTTGTACCTCCCCTCAATTAGTCCCTCGTTTAACCTAACATACATAAAGATCATTGGGAGTCGTTACGGGTAGTCAGTGGCCTGAAAGTCTGACAACTAGTCTTACCAAAGGGTATCACATTACCCAGTATTAAATGGATGGAAGAGGTCGGATAGGGATTCGCATTATGTAAAACACTCGTATTCAGCGGTTTCCAGTTAGACTAAAGCCAACCCCAACATAGTTGGGAACAAGGAAGGTGATGATGATAAGTGACCAGCTAAGTTATCGCTGTGGCTTAAGCAATGGACTGCTGCGCTGCGTGTCGCAGGTTCGATCCCCGCACGGAACAAATATTTGTATGACCTACAGATAGTTGTTCCGGGTCTGGGTATTTGTGTATGTGACTTTAAATGTTTGTGAACGCACCCACGATACAGGAGAAATTCCTAGTGTGGGGCAATGTTTTTTTTTTAAAAAAAAGCTTAATTGTGGAAGTCAGTAAAAAAAGTAAATAAAGAGATAGCGATTGTTTTAGTTACATGAAACATAACATTTATTTTCTTTATTAAAACGTGTACCATAGCTGAGTCTGTACCTTTCTTAAAAGAATGACGCTACAGTGGGTTATACTCGAAGTATTTCATTAAAACTACAAAACATACTTAAAAGGTACTTAACTGCATAGCTATTCACAAACAATCTAATCGAAACCGAATCGAATATGTCGTCTATCTATCTCGCTCGATAGACCGTGGGATAATTTGAGTTTTTAGTAGTTTTATGTGTGTATGTACAGACGTCAAATGTGATTTGCAGATTATTAATTATTTTTTACGACTGGAAATTAGAATTGATCAATTTTAGAGAGCATTGTTTTTGACATTAAACGATACACAGTGGTGGCTATAGGTGAATGGATTAGTTTTATTTAACGTTTAATTAACTTGGGCAGATGGATATTTCTAGCGTGGTCAACTCTAGAACTTATTCCTCTACAATCACCAATAGTAACGACCCCGTTGTAGACCACAGACAATGAAACCACAAATAGAGAGAATTAGAGACCTGTGATAGGGATGGAAATAGAGTGCGTCTTAGTTCTTTTGGCGTGTGGCCATTCTCGGAACTAACATCGCCATTTTGTTTATTCCATTCATTTTCTACAGACAATTCACTAATGCTTACCAACAGCGCCTCCCCGTTCATGTTATTCAAGCGCTGACTGGCTGACTAAACTACCATAAACCATTGTCCATGTCCAATGTCGTCTAAAAATGGCGGTTTGGGCGCCATTGTGTAGCCGTGTAGCGTTGTAACGAAGCGTGGCGTGGTTTGACTCCTAACTTACAACTTTGTGATTGGAATTTTTAGATTTTTCATTAGCTTGTTCGAAATGGGTGACCGTAAGTAGCAACCATTATTATAATGCTGCTCCTGTTATTGTTTTCTGGAGCTTCAACTTACTTGTGAATTTATTTTATCAGCGGGTGATTACAGCGGCGGATACTCTGCCCAATATTCTGTGCCGCCACCAGCCATGGCTTCTGGTGACAACAGTTACTCTGGGTCTGGACAAGGTTATCAAAGCAGTTACGGTTCTGGCCAAAGTCAAGATTGGAATCAACAAAATTCCGGTGAGCAACTTTACCTGTTCTCCAATGACCGGCACATCTTGTCGCAGGTTTCGTTTATTTTAATCATATAACTATTTTTTTAATAGCAACTATTTTCTTCCTGGAAAGGCCGAACCTAGTTTGTTCTGCGGTAGGTTTATACTCTTAAGTCCCTACTCTGCTGCTGGCGATAATTCGTTGTAAACCAGTTGTAGGTAATTTTTTAAGATGCTTGTCGCGTTTTAACTTTACTGCATTTTTACTGAGTTTTCATGGATTCATTATTACTAGTTCTCACTCACTCATAATATTTACCCGACTCCAAGAAAAGGGTTATGTTTCTTTTACGATTCAATATTTTTAATATATAATTTCAGTGCAAAAAGTGAACCAAACCTTTTTGCCTTGTACCTGAATGCAACAGGTTGTAGATACTATCAGGTTTATAGTAATAATTATCCTATAACTACGAGGTGGATTTAATTTCACGTAAACACAGACATGGGGGCCGCAGAGGCCCGTCGATTTAAGTGCATATATTTAAAAATTTAGTATTTTGAGTTTTTTGTTTTTTTGGGTTTTTTGAGTGAATATATTTATGTAAAATAAAATGGATTTTGTATGAGTTATTTTTTTATAATTTTACCTATTATTTCAAAGTTTGAAAGACACTTAGTATTTTTGGCATATATCACATGAGATCTTAAATCACAAAGCATTAATTAAAATTATTAAAAAAAAAAACTAATTAACTTACAATCTTAATTTTAAATAGTCTCTCTAGTAAATGGCAATCATCATTAATAATAATTATAATACTTTAAAACCGCTGGAGTCTTCACAATCTATCCACATCCAATAGTGCTGTTCCCTGACACTACAGTTCTACTATTGCTACATGTTGGTTTTTCTTTTTATTACTGAGAGACCATTTTGTCCCAGACATCGTGTTGGGCTCCATACGATAAAAGTTTTCAAAATACTGAAAAAAAAGAAAATAACTAAGTCGAAAGTAAAGTACGTAAATACTGAGGTGGGGTCTGAGAGGCCCACAACAATTTTCGTAATTAATTTACATACCGAAATTGAGCGTGCAAACACGTGCACAGCCGTTAACAGCCTCCACGTAACTCAACTCGGAAGGTACTAGAAGGTACGCGTGTGTAGTGCATAAGGGAAAAGAGTAATTTAATAATTTTACTTTCTGAAGGCGGCCGTCAGTAGTTAAAGGTTAATGAAAAACTTATGTAATTGTTTTCAGGTGGTAACTCGTATGGAAGTGGCCAACAAGGAAACAGTTACGGTCAAAGCTATGACTCCAATTATAGTGGCGGTAGTAGTAGTGGTGGTGGTGGTGGTTATGACCGTAACAGCAGCAGTGGTGGTTACAATGTGAGCAGCAGTGATCGTGGAAGCAGTTATTATGGAGGTGGTGGTGGAGGTGGCGATCGCAGCAGCTCTACCTACGGTGGAGATAGAGACCGTGACAGACAAGGATATTCTGGTAGCAGTGGCAATGGTGACCGAGGAGGGTTTGGAGGAGGTGATCGAAGCTATAATAGAGATGGGGGGAGTAGAGATGGTGGTTATGGGTAAGTGTCATTGCTTCATGTTTTATGTAGAGTGAATATTGGTTAAACCATTCATAACATAAGCCTCCCGCATATAATGCAGTTCACATTTGTATAAATAAAATCAGAAATTATGTATAATATACTTGTCTATAAGCATTATAACAGCTCAAAATTAATGTCAGTCAGTATATCACAATTCCTGTTAAACATGGTTAGGGTTGATCAGTATTATCAAGATCATAGCTTCTTTATTGCAGAAGAACTTTAGTCCAAAATTAAAAAAAAAGCCATCAAAATATGTTAATATTAAACAGACTACAGACTAAATAACATACATCAAGGAAGAGTACATACCAAATACCAGTAATATATTTGCCTTAATTCTTTGTATGTCACTTTGAAGCTGCAACAGTAATGTTATTTGTTTTGAATGGTTAGCCAAATTAATTCAAGATGAAAAGTGTAGGGTACTATATTATGCCATTAATTCAGGTATTATATTTCATTACAATTTCATGTTTGCTCTCTTGTCTCTGCTTCGCCCGATTTTGGAGTGCAATCATTACAATTTAATGACCATTATAAGAATGTGGATCCCAATGTCTCATGAATTTGTTTGCCATTCTGATAAAACAGATCAATCTGATCAAACTGACATGATTAATTGAATTCAAGTTTCCTTTTACTGTAAGTGTAATGAGCCTTACTCTAAGGCAGGGCTGCACAAACCGCGGCCCGCCGACAATATGTCAGTGGCCCGCCAGCTAAAATATTCCCTCGTACATTTGAAGGAAAATATGGCTGAGGTTTACAAATAATATTAGGCACATAATTTGAATCACGCGTGTTACTAAGTGGGCTCGCTGTGCAGGTGCATGATGCGTACTCAAATTACAAAAAAAAAAACTGAAAAAATCGTTAATCTTAGCTTTGTCGAAAAGTTAGATATTTTGATACAAAGTTTTCGTGAACAATTTTCTGAGTTTCAGAAAGTTAAACCATCTGTTCGACATAATTAGCAATCCTTTCACCATTTTAGCTGAAACTGCTCCAGAGTCAATCAAAACAATCAAGATTTTTGCATCAAATTCAATAAAGGGGAATAAATTGCTGAACTTTTACAGCTGCATTCATAAAACTAAATACGAAGAGTCACTAACGTAGCGTCGTGAGGGCCGGGGAGGCCCTGGGCCCCGGCGGCACATTTCAAGGGGGCGGCAGAGAGCGGAGCCAGGCAGTGACAGGTCATGGTTATCAGATGATATTATAATGACTATTGTAATCGGGACCATGTTGCAAAAGTAAATGACAACCAAGCAGTGGTGTATTTTCCTTACTTCAAGCCGCTGCCCTGGGGCGGTTTTTCGAACTAGCCCTATGTAAATATTTCGGTCAACCGCATACCACTAAAATTTTCTAGCTCGCTACGCTCGCTCTTACCGCCGTGTTTTCTGGATTGCCCGATCCTTCAATACGTTAGTAGTAAATGCAAGTAAAATATGTTTTTTTAACAGTAAAATTAAAATCAAATAGCATAAATTACCTTTCTCAAGGGCAAACATTTTCGAGCTCGCTTCGCTCGCTCTTGCATTTAAGTGCCCTCTTATCTGAAGCTTCATGCATAAAACGTAAAAAAAACTTCTGTCTCTATGAATTGTTGAAGCGGAATGTAATTTTAGCGACGTGCAAAGTGTAACATTTTCAAATAATATAATACTTGAGTTTGTGCTAGCTTTCTTGACTAATAAATAGAAGGGGCGGCCAAATTAGAGTGGGCTCCCGGGCGGCAAAAAACCGCGCTACGCTACTTAATTGTGTCTTGTCTTGAAATGCGCCTTAGCTTATTTGGTTCTACTTATATAATATGTGAACAAACTTTTTCGGTATTGAATATTAAAAAAAGCATAAAAGCGAAACCACCTTCCAAATTAAAGTTTGGAAGCAATTTTACGAATGTTAAAAAAAGATTCTAAGCGTAATACAGTGCCTCGTTTCAGACTAGTAGGTATATTATTTTTGTAATTAAATTTTTGGCATTTTTTATGTTTTTTTTAATTGTGCTGGTGGCCCGCCATTAGTTCATCATTTGCCCAAGTGGCCCATGGTCTCAATAAGTCTGTGCATCCCTGCTCTAAGGTAATCAAAGATTGAAAAACGCATTGTTTTCTCAGGTGATAGTTTCAGATATATTTTTTGGTAACAGGTAGGAAGTTTCAGACTTTTTTTTTTTTTTTTTTTTTTCTTTATTTATGAATGTCGGTCTTTGATCAATTGTCAAAAACTCCGCCCTTAAGATGACCTACTGACCAAAACTTCCATTCGAAATTAGAAAAAACACGGAATTTCCATAGTTTTATAGACTCATTTATATTTTTCGAAGTCTTTCTCATTTTAGTATACAGGTAGTGTAAAACTAATCACTGATGGCGCCGCGATACACCCGTGGGACCGGCCCAAAGTGTTCCATTCGATCAAAAAAAAAAATCTCTGCTGTTTATGGTATTTATCGATTAAGGAATGCATTTAAAATGCACGAGTTAAACACCCACGTGTCAATTTCAAATACTTTTTTTTTTTAAATGATGAATTTTGGTTTACTTTTTCGTGAAAATAAGTCTGTAAACGTAACTGTACAAGACATTTATTTTATTTAAATGTACATATATGGACTGATAAAGGAGTTTCGGGCGCATATTTTTCAGTTTTTGATTTTGGGAAATCACCTCCGAATACCGAGTAATATTTTTTTTTTTAACCGACTTCCGAAAAGGAGGAGGTTATCAATTCGTCTGTAATTTTTTTTTTTTGTATGTTTGTTATCGCATATCTCCGTCATTAATAAACCGATTTTCAAAATTCTTTTTGTATTCGAATAGGTATACTCCCGAGGTGGTCCCATTGTCACCAAGTCAGGATCTGATGATGGGATCCCAGGGAAATCGAGGGCAACCCTCAAACTTTATAGGCACTTATGACGTTTTCCATATATTTTCTAAACCTGTTCAAGTATTTGCGTGTGGTCATCACAATATCATGTGGATTCACTGATAATGATGGAAGGTAAACTCCTCAACGGTTAGGAGTTGATAGAAAATTCTTTCAGAACTATACGTACTTATAAAGTGATAGTTGTATTCTTTCAGGGTATTAGGTTGCCCTGATGATATAAGGTAAAACTCATTAACCGACTTTAAAAAAGGAGGTTCAATCTTTTTTTATGTATATTCACCGATTACTCAGACGCGCCTGAACCGATAAAAAAAAAACTTTTTTTTGTTGAAAAGGAGATATCCCAAGGGTGGTACCATGATAAGAAAATCAGGATCTGATGATGGCATCCCAGAGAAATCGAGGGCAACCCTCAAATTATTTAGGCATGTATCACGTGTTTCGTGCTTTTTCCTAAGGTTTTTTAAGTATTTGCATCTAGCAGTCATCACTTCATGTTGATGAGTTGATGATGGAAGGTATAACTCCTCAACGGTCAGGAGATGAAGCATAATTCTTTAGTAAAATATTATGGGGACGTATAATGGTTGTAATCTTTCAGGTTCTCTAGGTGAGCTGATTATGGAAGGTACTACTCCTAAACGGTTAGGAGTTGAAAGCAATAGTAAGGGAATCTTGAAGGTTAAGGGTTAGGGTTCTTGGTTGAATGTTAAATGTATAGTAAATATTTGTATAGGATATTACAACTAAAAATTGTAAAATAAAAAAACATTTTTTCAAAAAAAAACCGGTTTCAAAAACACAAAAAAGTGAAAAATAATCTTTGCACAAGAAAAAGCAGCTTCTGAAGTCGGTGGCAAAAAAAAGGCAATCATACCAGACAAAATGTCACCGACTTCAGAAGCTGCTTTTTCTTGTGAAGTTTATTTTTCACTTTTTTGTGTTTTTCACTTTTTTGTTTTTGAAGTCAGTTTTTTTTTAGATTTTCGTTTTTATTTTATTTTTTCCCCAAAAAACTCAAAAGTCCGACTTATCATTAGCATAGAAACATTACTAGTAACAAGGCCTATCACTCATAAAAAAACCACGCTCCACTATTGCGGTTTTTGGGAAGAATACGCCATTTTGTTCTAAGGTCAAAAAATACAACAGGGTTGTCGTAAAAGGTCAAACAAGTATTTTTTTTTTGTGAGTGTGGTGTGGCTATACAAGAAAAAAAGTGGTCAAGTGTGAGTAGGACTCACGCACCGAAGGGTTCCGTACCAACTCGAGCATGACAACTTATAAAAGTTGACAAACTTAAACTTGCACATTTGCTGATACTTCCAGAGTTTGAGAAGTACCGGCTGTGGCGCAGTCCACAGCATAGTTTGCCACTCGTGTACCAACATGAGGGTTAGCGCCCTCATGGCATTAAGTCCTCCGGTCGGGGCCCGGATGGACCTCCTCCCTCAGCAGGTTGGGTAAGCCCCTGCTGAGGCGAAGTGGTGCCATGGGTCTGTAAAGACTCCATGGTGCCTCACCCCCGTTTCCCCAAGTTGCGGGGTTTCAGTAAAAGACTAACACGGGTGGACCTCTTCCCGTGCTACGTGTGTCCCTTCATCGAAAAAAAAAAAAAAAGACCAAACGCGTGCCCATCAATTGTAAAAAAAAACACTATAAGAAAAGGTCTTCCAAGCATGTCATTGGATTTTATGCCTAAATGAGTTATGCTATTGAATTATAGCAAAATATATAGTTCAAAACAAAATAAATTGAATTAAGGTCAAATATGATCACTATGTCTATGGTCACTATGTTTTGAAATTTAATTCCTTCCAAAAACGCATTAGTGCGACGTGATTTTTTATCAGTGATAGGCCTTGTTACGAGCAATATTTCTATGCTAGTGACAAGTCGCACTTTTGAGTTTTTAGGGAGAAAAAAAAATAAAAACGAAAACCTGAAAATAAATTATTTCTCGGTATCTGGAGGTGATTTTCTAAAAATTAAAACTCAAAAATATGCGCCAAAAGATGCTTTATCAGCCTATATATAAATTAAATAAATATCTTGGACAGTTACGTTTTCAGAATTAATTTTAATTTTTTTCATGAAAAGGTCACTTAAACTTCATCATTTAAGGTTGAACTAGCCGGTCATTCTTCCATACAAACGTAGTATGGTGATTATTCGTCTGTTTGACGGGGACGATTCAAAACTAAAAATTGTATCAACTGGTCTTGTCATTCATTATCTAGCCCTGTATGGAAGCTGAATTGGAAAAAAATGAGCCGTCACGGGACGCCTGGCAGATGTGAAACATCGACATTATTTTGTAAAAGTAATATGCAGAAAAGAACAGATTGTGATAGGAACTAAATATGTCATAATGAAGAGAATCGCACAGTCGATTGCGCATGGCGACGCGTCGCCACACCGTACACACTACTGCATATAGACTGTATTTAGATACCATCATAATAGCGTGGCGAGTGTGGCGACGCGTCGCCACGGCATGCGTCGCCACGCCAGAAATCGGTTTTACGTGCGGCTATAGATGTTTCACATAAAAAAAAACATTGATTTAGCAGTTATGAGCGTCGAAACTTCCATATTTTAACACTTATTTGAACTCGTATGAAAATAGGAAAAAGTGAAACCATACAGGGATAGATAATTTATTCAAACGTTCGAATAAATTGTTTTAACCTCTTGAACGTCCGCTAACATTGCTTGAATGTCTTATGATCCACCGGGTGATCATAAGGACGCTCGAAGACTTAAGTGGATATATCCAGTAGTTTTTAGAGGAGGAGCTCGTGGCTTAATAAGAACTGCCACTCGGGTCGATCTTTAGGTAAAGCTGTGCTTGCCTAGGTCGGTCTGTGGATGGGTGACCGCCCGACATACCGAGTTTCCTCCGTGCCTCGGAAAGCACGTTAAGCTGTTGGTCCCGGCTGCCATATATAGAGCTTTGGCAGTCGTTACAGGTAGTCAGTGACCGGAAATTCTGACATCCAGTCTTACCAAAGAGTATCGTATTACCTAGTATTAACTGGGTTGTGGAGGTCAGATAGGCAGTCGCTCCATGTAAAATACTGGTACTCAGCTGCATCCGGTTAGACTGGAAGCCGACCCCAACATAGTTGAGAAAAGGCTAGGCAGATGATGATCCATTAGTTTTTCCATAATATCTATACGCCCAAAGGTCAGTTTATCAAAATTTACGCGCTCATTTTCGTTATAAATCGTATATTTCACTAAATAAATAAATAATGTAAATAAATAGAGAAAAACTAGATAAATGAATATTAAATGAATAAAAGTAGATAAATTAAAAACATTACCAAATAGCATGCATATTAGCCACGCCCGGCAATCTTAAAAAAAAAGTATTTCAAATTGACACGTGTTTTTCTCGTGCATTATAAATGCATCCCTTGATCGATAAATACCATAAACAGCAGACGGATTTTTTTTTGATCGAATGGAACACTGCGGCGACTAAAAATAATATTCACACGAGTGTTTTTCTAACGCGGCAGCGTTATTTCTAAGCCGATAACGATTAATATGGAGCAAGTGGAAAAGTGCACAATTTATTGGAAGAGCATTTTTTAACGATCAGGCAATTTACCTATTGATGCCAAATACTTGAATGCTTTTGTTTGATGGATATCCGGAATTCAAAACTCTCCTCCTCCAATTCCATTACTCAATTTAATTTGCATAGGTACTTAGAGGTCTGAAAAGCAAAAAATTCAGCACTTACTGACATAATTTACATCATAGCAATAAGTCATTATTTAAATATCTGCTTTCACAAACAGTTGTTCATTATTCAGAGCTTCTATGGAGGGATTACTTTTGCGTCACCAAGTTCATAAAAGCTAAAATATCATGGTTCTTTTGAAAATAGGTTTAAGAATCAGGTTTAGTTAGGTTTATAGATATTGAATCAGGATGTGGAACTTGTGAGCTTGGAAGTTTTTGTATCACCCTGCCCTGTAGGCTATCAATAGTTGTGACTGACAGATAAAATAAACCAAACAATAATGCATTCCAATTGTGGTACCATTCTTTATGTCTTAACAATCAGAGAGAGTGAATCATAAGTAGCTACAAAAAACTGCAGATTGATATACATTATTACTTATTGGCATAATTATGATATAGGAGAAATGGATGTTATTTCCAGTTTATACTGGTTCTGGTACCACCGAACGTGCGCTCAACTGGTGTATTTGAAACCTTAACTTACAAAACAAACTAAATTGAAAAAAAAGTGACACCCATTTGGTTTTTGATGATGTAATAATTTATATAAAAATCTATTCAGCAGTTAAAAGGTAGAGGGTCAAGGTAGGGGGACAACAGATACAGATTACTGAAATTTACTTTTACAGTAATCATATTAAGATGGATTCTATCCTTTTTTATCTGATCCTAATTCTAAAAATCACCACTGTCAGACTGAATTTGCATCACTACAACATAGTATAAAACAAAGTCGCTTTCTCTGTCCCTATATCCCTATGTATGCTTAAACCTTTAAAACTACGCAACGGATTTTGATGCGGTTTTTTTTAATAGATAGAGTGATTCAAGAGGAAGGTTTTAGTATATAATTAGACCGACATCCACGCGGGTGAAGCCGCGGGCATCAGCTAGTAATACTATAAAATCAACTTTCATGTTATTCAGTTGATCAACTTAATTACTTCAATTGATTTGTTTTTAGCACAGCACTAAATGCGCAGAAAAAGATGACGTATTGAAATAGTGATTTTTCATAATTACACCTTTTTATTTTCATATATAGTAATGTATTTCATCATTAAACTGAAATGTATTTCACTAACTACATTTTAGTATAATTGCTATTTATTTGACAAACGGGTCCTATTTTTGTATTCATATCTTCCTCTCTGTTTAAAAAGAAATATGGGTGTCGTCATTTTTAGATATATTTACATTTAAGATTGTATTTTTAGCATCATAAAAACAGGAAATGTTGCAGTGACAACTGCCTATTTAAAATGAATTGGACTAAAGAGGTTGAGTTTTCTACATGAACTAGTAAATCCTTAAATGTAATCAACTGTTATTCATATTTCTTTATTCATTTTGAACAGTTTTTTCTACATTTTTAAATTCCTAACAAAAAGAAAAAAAAAACATTCAAAAATATAGTAAAGTTGTATCTGGAACAGGGTCCTAACTTCCGGTGGTCAGGGCTCCAGAGAAAGAACAATTATTATTCATATAATGATTGCAAGTATCTAATGAGGAGTGGGTTTACTTGAATAGTTACAACTTAGTCAAGTAAGTTAAGTAGACTGTATACCGACCGACCGACCAACTGTAGGCTGTGTACTTGGTTTGTATTTTTATCCGACTGCAAGGGAAGGGTTATGTTTTTTTATCCATATAATCACAGCTATTTAAATCTTTTAATCATAATTTTTATTTTCATTGCACATCTTCCTGTCTGAGATTTTTTATTAGGACCATCAAATATGAATAAAAATGTATCGGTAATAATAACAGGAAAAATGTCTTACATTACAAAAGCCTATGACATATTTTTATGAACCAAATAAAAAACATTCTGCTGCAGTACTGATTTTGTGTCATCTAAAATTGGTATTTAATTAAATTAGTGTTAATAATTATGTACACATTGTTATGAGTATTTTGTTGTGTTTAGCAATATTATGTTCAAGAATATCATGTAAATTAAATTTAAAGTAATGGGATTCTGTCATCGTAAGGAGTGATATTCATGTACATAAATGTATCAAACGTGTAATGAAGGCTAATATCATTGAATGTCACCAAAAAAGATCTTGTAGGTCATGACGACACGGTTGGCGCAGTGGCTGAGCGATTGGACTGCTGCGCTGCGTGTCGCGGGTTCGATTCCCGCACGGAACGAATATTTGTATGACCTACAGATAGTTGTTTCGGGTCTGGGTATTTGTGTATGTGAGTTTAAATGTTTGTAAACGCACCCACGATACAGGAGAAATTCCTAGTGTGGGGCAACGTTTTTCGTAAAAAAAAAAAAAAAAAAAGAAACAGACAAATCGACAACAAGTTCATCAATCAATATTGATTGTAACTATAATTGAAATAAGGAGAGACAGAATCGTATTAGCCATTCCACTCTTAAAGGTACTACCTAAAGACTACAGTAAAGGGCCTATAACTATCAATGAACCCACAGTTATAAGCACTGCGCACAAAGCAGCTTCGCCTCAATCCGCGGCATTTGGGACTGTTTAAATAAAAGTTAAACGCACATTTAAAGGCACAGAAAGGACAGGTGTGTAGTACTCGTAACCAGTGTGCGTGTAGGACCAGAAGTATGAATGTGGACGAGGCAAAAGGACTATGTTAAGGATCGTAGCAAGTGGCGTTCTTTGGTTTCTGTCTACCCTCATGGGAAAAGGGAGTGAGTTTATGTATGTATGTATATTATTTTTATTGTAATTAGCAGCAGTGACAGCTTACGACCGTGTCGCCACGCTTGCGTCCAGCTGTCCCCGCTTGCGGCAAACCGTTACCCCGCTTTCCCCAAACTGGACCACGCACTTACTAGGCGCTGTGCTCCTCTAACGTAGCATAGGTCCGTCACCATTTTCGCCCAGCCGCGAGTGGGTCACGTAAGCAGGGCTATGTCAAGCGGTTAGCCGCAGGCAACCCGTTAAGGTGGAACCCCCAAGGTAGCCCGCGAAATTCGCCGGTCAGTGTCAGGTTGTATGTTAACTAAAATAGGATTCGCGACCGTAATAAAATATGTGACTTTACTGAGTAATAATGATTTAAATCATCAATACAACCCTCTCAGTTCAAATAACTTCCTTGATTGCCTTTTTCATCAAATAGTCACTATATTGATATATCTTTATATACAAACGCTTTATGTGCGCGAATCAGTTTAATCCAACATAAAACCTGACACTGACCTGCAAATTGGATAAAACGTGAGAGAATTTCAATTTCGCGGGCTATCTTCGAGGTTCCACCTTAGGCTGCCGCAAGCGTGTGGTCTCACCCGCTGATTCTGAGTCGATGCTGCGAGCTTACTTATCGGATGGACACCACGGCCGCAGCGCGCGGCGGGCTGAGATAAACCGAAGCGATACTTATCCCGTGTTATGCTTATAAGTGTGCGTTGAACTTAAATCACGTTCTCCAAGTAAAGGTGTGGGCGTAAAACAATTTTGAAACTTAATGCAATTTGAAATACAGTCGACCTCCTAATTTGTTTTCCGACCTAAGGTGCACGACCTATATAAATATAAAACAAATATTTAAAGTTGAGTCAAGTTTCAATTTACTGATGTCTAAAGTGATATTACGAGGTCAACTAGTAGATACATGAAGATATGCACAATAATTTCAAGGTTGTTTTATCAAGTGTATTTCAAGCTTTCTTTAAATTGTTACTTGTTATTGCTAGCATGCATAATTATGACGATAAATATTGTAATTGTAATATTAACATCACTCAACAATGTTCTAAGGTTTTCAAGGTATTAAACGTTACGGTAAAGAAAAGGATGCAACACATGGACTAAGGTCACTTTAAAAGTGTACCTAGGTGTCAATCAATCTCCGCGGCCGTACAGTGTGTCCCCAGCCTGCCCAGTGTACTAAACGCTGTTCTTATTGTTTTAGTGGCGGCGGCAGGGGGGGTGGTTTTAATAAAGGTAAAGCTCCTCGCGATGAGCGAGCGGTGCTGTTAACATTTTATTAATTTGTAATTATATAAGGGCTGCCAAACCTGGTATTCTATTGGTTCACTGGTAAAAAAACGGTTGCGTGGATTCCCTGCGAATTAGAGTGTACCTGGAAGAGTCTGAGGTATCACTAATGTGTCATAAATCAATCTTCAAATACTCTGTGGGTATTACTTTTTGGTTAATTTGTTTAACCAAAAAGTATGTATTTTGGAGTATTCAATATTTTAACGCTAGTTTAAGCCGTCTTTTACCATCACACTCAAAGAATCAAATAAGTAAATCAAAATCTATGGGGATGTGGTGTGTGGACTACGCGTGATTGCTGACAATTTCCCCCAGGTGTGTAAAACTAGGTAATTCAACGCAAGCTATGGCGGATAAATTTCTCACACGTAGTCTAGAAGGTCCGTCGTTGTAATTTATATGAGAATAGTTTTAGTTCCAACATTCCCACTATGTTCATCCATGAAAGATGTATGATTGTTGTGTAACGTAAACACGAATGGTGTTATTATGATAAGTTTTGCGTATTATTAGTGTAAGATTTATGGTTATACCAGAAACATGTATATCGTTTTGGCAGCCCTAATCGAAATTCAATTGAATGTGTTATTGGAAATTGTGACATCAAATAAATCTGGAGGGGTTATTTATTACAATAGTACTGTACTTGGCCAAGACTATGGTACATCGGAAACGAAAATGAAACACGATAAAAAAAGGTTTTGGGTCTGACTGACGCGACAACGTGTACATGTAATCAACTGCACTTCTCTCACTCCACATCACAACTAGTTACGGCCTATTCGCATCTATGGAAACATGTGAGTCAGTACTTCTTTTCGAGTCGATGAATCATATTTTGTCCGACTGGTACGTAGCGTAGAGCTCTTAGGGCGGTTACTTCCTACCATTGAACTCGTGCACTGAAATGAGTTTAATTTATTAATAACATTTCTACGTTTATGAGAGTGACAGTGCAATAATACGCGAAAGACCCAATGCTAACATATCGCCACCAGTCTTCGTCGTGTTACCGATGTGCCATACTAATGGCGAGTACTGTATGTACTATTGAGACATTCTGGGACCTAGACACCTTTTATTATTTTGCAACTAAGGAAATACAATAATGTCAGGTGATTCCGTACTTTTATATAACTTTTGAGAAATGGTTCAAATTTTGGTTGTATTAACAGTTACAAAGTGTTTGCTTTTGGTAATGTCGTATAAAATTGGACAAAAAAACTGCATTGTATTTATAAAACATACTCCGAAATTAAATTTTACACTGTGGTGTTGTGTCATATAACACTTGGGTTACTTCCAACAAAAATCTTAATTATTTTCAAGCCATTTTGGATGCGTTAAACAAAAAAATAGGTGCTCACATGCAGTGTGTAAGTTTGTGATAGAAGTAACTAAATAAAAGTTTATCTGCAGGTGGCGGCGGTGGATTCGGCGGAGACCGGGGTGGGGGTGGGGGTGGGGGTGATATGGTTACCCAAGAAGATACCATCTTTATCCAAGGGATGAATCCAAGTACTACAGAGGATGAGTTATGTCAACATTTTGGATCTATCGGTATTATTAAGGTAAATATTATTTGACTATAAACAATGTTAAAAATTTGATACATTTAACAAAATTAAAAAAGCCGGTAAAACCTTCTCAAAATCGAAAAGGCATGAAAATCTACCGATTAGGCTTGCGAGGTCGATTGATTAATTATTTCTTGTATTTATAAACAAAATCTTATGTAATAGAATAGAATACATTTATTCTTAGGTAAAAAAGACCCATAAACAAATAAAAAATCCTTAACATACATTATACATTCTAACAACATTTGTGTTACAATAGGTAACTTAAAACTATGTCAGTAGCTTCACTTCACTTGCACGATACTTTGTGCGATCTTGTGAAATTTGTCCGCGGAAGCGACGGAACACCACATCCTGCGGCCAAAAACTTTCTTCCATCACTGATTCGGGATAGCACGTAGGTTATGCGCACCACAAACGCTTTGAAATTCATGATGCGTCGCGACTCCAGCAGCTGGACTCTTGGCGTGTACTTCAGTCTGTGGCGCACGTACTCCTCGATGTTCTCTAGCTCAGTGGTGTAATGCAGGCGAGAGATGTACACCGGGGTATTCATCCTTTTCAGTTTATTATAATAAATAATTATGTTTTTACAGACCGACAAGAAGACTCAAAGACCAAAAGTATGGATGTATAAGGACAAAGTGTCTGGGCAGCCAAAGGGAGAAGCTACAGTGACTTACGAAGACTCGAATGCTGCATCCTCCGCTATTCAGTGGTTCGACGGAAAAGAGTTTAATGGCGCAACTATTAAAGTGTCCCTCGCTCAACGACAAAACACTTGGGCCGGGAATAAAGGAGGCGGTGGCGGAGGTTTCCGCGGAGGTCGCGGTGGAGGCGGTGGCGGAGGAGGGCGCGGGGGCGGTGGCCTCGGCCCGCGCGGTGGTGGTGGTGCTCCGGGTGGCGGTGGCGGAGGCGGCGGCGGCGGCGGCGGCCCTCCTTCCGGCAACAGAGCTGGGGATTGGAGATGTCCTAACCCTAGTTGCGGAAATACTAACTTTTCGTGGAGAAAATCCTGCAACAGATGTAACGAGGACAAACCGGAAGGTGCCGGTGGTGGGGCTGGAGGACCACCCTCAGGTGGTAACGGGCGTGGAGGCGGCGGTGGCCCGCCAGGCCGTGGAGGACGAGGTGGCGGCGGCGGAGGCAGGGGCGGCGGCGGCAGTTGGGGCGGTGGTAGCGGGCGCGGTGACCGGGGCGGGGACCGCGGCGGCGACCGTCGCAGCTACGGTAGCAGTGGCGGCGGCGACCGCGGCAGTGGAGGCGGCGCCATGAGAAGCGACGGAGGGTAACTATCATTATTAGTGATTACTTTTATGATGCTGACGATGACACTTTAAAAATTACCAGTTTTGATTGTATTCTGGCTTTTAAATCAACCAACCATCATAAGTGCAAGTCGGAATTGCACATGAAGGGTTTCGTACCATACATGGAAGGGGCCCGCAAGGGCGACGCCTGTCGAGGCTGCGGATTGTTCGCAAGGGATACCGCGGCGTCGACATGAACGGCGAAGAAGGAACATGGGGGTTTTTAGTCAGTAGAAGTCTGACACTCCCTTTCGCTCTGCCCAAGAGCGGGAGGGGTTATTTGATGATTTCCCACCCCCCAAAAAAAAAAAAAGGGTTTCGTACCATGCCCCCGTCGGGGCTGCGGGTTGTTCGCAAGAGATACCGCGGCCTGAACATGGGTGGTTTTTAGGCAGTAGAAGTCTGACACTCCCTTTCGCTCTGCCCAAGAGCGGGAGGGGTTACTTGATGATTTTCCACCCACAAAAAGAAAAAAAAGGTTTCGTATCATTGTAGTAGGGTAGCCCCCTTTAATTATTATTTCTTGTTAACACTGCTACAGAAAAACATTTTGTGATAAGTTCGTTTTTCATAGTGTTTGTATGAATGACAAAGTTATATTAAAATTTGCGGTGTTTTAAATGTGCTATATCTCAATCAAGGGTGTAAAAGTACCCTTAACGCAAACGAAGGACTGTTGTTCTCCCCACCACTGTGATATTTTTTTTGTTCTGGACCATACCTGGGAACCTCCTAGTTACGGAGATATTGGGGGTCAAAGTAGTAGTAGTAGTTGGGGGTGAAATAAATGAATTTAATTTTTTTTTAATTTAAAAGTTCCAAATTTTTCACAGCTGTTTTTGTAAATACTAGTTTTTCAGGTTACATTTTTACTTAAATTACCTCCATGACCCGTTTACTATTCAAAGCATCCACTAGCACAATGTTTTAACAGTGTCACATTGAGTTTTACCGTAAAATGTGATTTTTGACCCAAAAAAAAAATTCGTTTCCCAGCAAAAATGTTTGCGTAGGGGTACTTAGTTAAAAGTTTTGATTGCGATCTACAGCAAATATTTTTTTGGCACACATTTTACAAGAGTCTAACTTTGAAACGATTGACTTCGAGAAAAAATGGTTTTAGGAACCTCCATGTCATTTCTTAAGACCTCTATAGATACCCCACACGAGTAGGTTTGATGATAAAAGTTTTTTTTAGATTCAGTATTTTTTAAATTCCATGTATGGGGAGACCCCCCTCAATCTTTTATGTTTTTTATTTTTGTATGAAAATCGTAAAGCAGTTCACAGAATACATCTACCTACCAAGTTTCAATAGTGTAGTCTTAATAGTTTCCGAAAAAAGTGGTTGTGACATACGGACGGACAGTCGGACAGACATGACGAATCTGTAGGGGTACCGTTTTTTGCCATTCGGCTACGGAACCCTAAAATCGGTAATAATAAATCTTTTTTTTTCTTCGTTTCAGGAGCAGGGATCGCCAGAGACCGTATTAGTGTTTTTATTTGTTTATATTTAATAATTTTGTTTTATATTTAAAACTTGACTAAAATTCGTAGGACAGTAAAATAAAACAATAAAGAGTACCTCTGCAAAGCAAGCAGACGTCTTATTCAATTCATAAGTTCGTACTAGTAGGGCCATTCCGAGAAAAAGAGAAGACAACAACTAAGATGTATGGGGTTGTATTTCTGTTAAATTATTCATAATAGACGGTCTATCGTTTCACTACTTTAATGAACGCTTACCTACTATCGTTTTGATTTATTGTAAATTAAAAATGTTTGGTTTAGTACAAATTAGCTGCATATGACTAAGAAGAAAAAGTGTACCCAATATTTTTGATTTTTAAACTTGTTATGAACACCTATCTTTCAATTTAGTCACAATGACATTAAGTCACTGTCACAATTTTTTATTCCATGTTATCGGCTGTAAAGTGGAATTTAATGCTAGAAATGGTTTATTTTGTAATGAAATAAATAGAATATGATACTCATTTTCATTTAAAATAGTCTGAATTCATTTTCTAGGTACTGAATTAACTACAAAGTTAAAAATATAAGTCGCACTGACCTAAAATGTGACGAAAATATTTTAATATGTGATTTACTCAGATCAAATAATAGGTGATTTATAGCTAAAAACATATTTCAAATAGGGTAAACGAGATTGATTTCAAAAAGAGTATTTGTATTTTAACTAAACATTGTAAAGAATTTGTAAAATATAGTTCACATTGCTAAAAAATATTACGTTAATAATAGTTACTAAATGGACAGTGCTTGTCATGGATCATGGTTGAAAATCTGTTTTTTTTTTTAAACTGTAGGTATACTATTTAGTTACATACTATATATTTTTCTTAAACTTTGATAAATGACGCATCGATTCATAAAGGTAACTAAAAAAAAATTTCAAAATTGTCCGTTTTGTCCCATAAGTCACGGTACAATTTTTCTTGGAATGGCTCACTATGTTCTATTATGAAAACTTAAGTTCTTTAGTGTTATTAGGGACGTGTGATGGACTTGATTTTTTTTTTAAATAAACTGTTAATTTACTTACAGTTACCACCATAAAACCAGTTTTTTGGTAGTAATGTAAGTTTGAGAAAACAAACTGTTACTAAACTGTAAGTCAATCAATCAAATAGAAAATAATGTTGTATAGGTATATGAGATTATCTTTACTTGAATTGAACAATGTACTTCTGACAAGGACATGTAAAAATTTAATTCTTGCACAAGCAAGTTTTGTTTTACAAAGTGTGTACGGATAGTATTATGTATTTTGAAACTGCATGCATTAATTAAATAAGTTATTATAGTAAATTATGTCTTTTTTTTCAAAATCAAAACATGAGTAGGGCATGTCTCCCATCGGGGCTGCGGGTTGTTCGAAACAGATACCGCGGCCTCTGCGCAAGGGCTAAGAAGGAACATAGGTGGTTTTTAGTCAGTAGAAGTCTGACACTCGCTTTCGCTCTGCCCAAGAGCGGGAGGGGTTATTCGATGATTTTCAAACCTCCAAAAAAAAAAGTAGGGCATGTCTTACACAGTTACACTCCCTTCCGCTCCCACCAGAAAGGGAGGGGTCATTTGATGATGTGCCATCCGCAAAAAGCGGCCCCAAAATCAGTAGTATTTGCCCAGGGCCCTATAAAGTCGTCCCGGTCCGCCCCTGCTCAAAGACCGAAATGTGGCATTTTCAAAACGACGAGTAAGGGAAATTCCCCGTGTCCCTGACTCTGGCAGGGCCAGAGTCCCCAGCAGGGCCACATTTATATCTCAAAATCTAGGGCACCTAGCGAAGATGTGTTTTCTCCTATATTTTGTCGCCAATTTGTCCAAATTTGACACCAAATATCGGAATTGGACGGTCACTGGTTTAAAAGATATAAGGGTTTATAGGTGGCCCTGCTCGAGAGTCTCCCCAGCAGGGCCACATTTATACCTCAAAAACTAGGGCACCTAGCGAAGATGTGCTTTCTCTCATTTTTTGTCGTCAATAAGACGCAATTTGTCGCAGAGTCACAGATTTAATCGGGTCATAGTTTAGGAGATATAATGAGTTCAATTAGTAAGGTAGAGGAGCTAGATCAATGAGTTCACGAAAAATTGCCAAGGATAAATATTTCTATTAATATGTGTAATATATACTTCTAGTTTTATCGGTCTAAAGTCCTTAGAAATGTCCCAGAGATAAATTCTCAATTAAATACGTGTCCCTGACTCTGGCAGGGCCACCATCAGGGATCTTAATTTGAATAACACAAAAATTTTGTCGCTAATGTTAAGGATACTTCTAAAATTAAACTACTCGAGTACGAAACGTAGACAAATATAATAATCAAATATAATTTTACAAAATTCAATTAAAACCGTTATTCGACTAGCTCGCCTAATAACGGTCCATAGAGAAGTGCCCAAGTCCGTCGTCTCGTCACCCCTTCCGCTCATTTTCAAATCGATCAATCTGGGTGGGGATGGAGACTCGTGATTCGCTAACGCAATCTTTGACGTAATCTTCGCTGATTGGCTGTTGCTCACGATGGGTAGTTTTAAATTTCACTTGTAGATGGCGTTGAACAAGAATTGCCAACACTAATTTGTCCCCAAATATCAGAATTTCTCGCTCACTGGTTCAAAAGATATAAGGGTTTATAGGTGGCCCTGCTGGAGAAAGTCCCCAGCAGGGCCAAATTTATATCTTAAAATCTAGGGCTAAAAATATCGTTCCCTTAGTTAAATGTTTAAAATAGGTACATAAACCTTGAAAACATATTGTCAATTGTAATCAAATTTTATTTTATAAAAATGAATTTCTAAAAAGTTTGTTTGATGTGTGTTATTTTTGTGTGTGCTTTGAGGTGATTGTGAGTGTTATGTTGTGGGTAAGGATGGGTTGAGTTTACCTTATTACCTTTAAATTATTACACATCGACGGACTACATTGGTAGGTAGCGGCTGAGTATCTAAGGACGCACACACAAACACGCTAGCGACGTGAAAAATCAAGGTAACTTACATATTAATATGCACTCATACGCCGTCCTCTTTTTAAAACAATGTTCTCACAAAAGACCTATGGGAACTACTGCATTTTGCCTGATCTTTTTAATTACACACCGTCAAATTCTGTTATTAGATGACAAAATTTGTCCTCTAATAACAGAATTTGACGGTGTGTTAATTTGGAAAAATTAGCGAGAAAAATTTTGTGTTATTCAAATTAAAATCCCTGATGGTGGCCCTGCCAGAGACAGGGACACCATCTCTAACTCGAGAAACGGCACAGTTTATATAAATAGCTTTTTGCCAGTTGCGCCTCTATACCGCCCTATTGTGACTTAGACTTGTGTCGTGTCGGCACACACCAAGCCGCGTTAGATCTTTAAGATGCAGACCGTCCTTATCCGATTCTTACTTAAAGTCACGGGGCGCCATTTTACGTCGTCAATGACCGTCTACACATAGACCACAGACTGCCCAAATCGCTTATTTTATGAAAGGCCTTTCTAAGCGCTTCTTCGACTCAGAACCGAGATCGGATCGGCCGCCCGATCGCCCGATACGTCACCTCGCGCATTAGCCAGGTCCGCCGACCTAGGCGTACTCTCGTCGACAACGATGTCGCTATCACCCTCCTCCAGGAAAGCAGTAGGGAAACTAGCACAGTCATAAAGCAGAGACTCAAACAGCCGTTATTCCGTCCTCGCCGACAAGGCCCGTCGCGAAACTCCGCCCCATGCCTCTCCGACCCTCGCTCAAGCTAGCCCACGTGGCTGAGCCTGTAGTTCAAAATTAGTCCCTAAATAATGATACCACTCAGATCCAGCCTGCTCCTTGCTGTAATCCCCCAGTGACGTCCTAAGCCGAGGCTCGTACCCCACAAGGGGTGCCCTTATCGTGTAGGCCTTACGGTACGCGTACACCGAATCCTTCATCGGCCGAAGTATGCTCGGGCGTCATGGGCCGATCAAATAAAACGTAAGTAAATGGAAGAGAGCGCATACACTGCTACTACCGACGCCGTCCGATGACGCCCGAAAACGGACGAATCGGTTTTAGTGTACGCGTACCGTTACACTCAAGGCACACAGGAGCCCGTCGCACAGTGGGCTGGGATTACAAGGTTGGGTCTTAAGAACTAAAATGTATAATATGTTTTTTTAGTATCTAGACATAAATTTAAAAAGTTTTTACTCTTTGACTTTTTTTAATGAGGGATTTTATTTTTATTTTTTTTAAACGCTTCCCTAGTCGATAGATAGATGGCGCTGAACTTAGTATGTTACTGCAATGAACGGAACGTCACGTAATTATTTGATTTTTTTCACTTCGATGAATTTTGAGATCGTAAAACGAAACGTACATGTCATGTCATTGTCAGTCACAAAAACTTAACAAAATTTTAACGAAAACAACGAACAAACAAAACTGAATTTTAACAAAGCGCAAGCGCGAGAACTCTAGGTTATATTCGGAAGCATAATATAAACAAACGAGAGTGTCAGATACTTCAATGATTGACATTTATAAAAGGCAATGTTTTTTTTTTTTTGCTTTGGCACCTAGTAACGTAGTAAGTTCAACGCCATCTACAGAGTTCTTGGAAACTACTTTTTTTTTTAATACTCAAAAAAGAAACTTCTCATTCGTACTTTCGGAGATATAGCCATAACAAATTTATATGAAGAGTCATGAAATTTTAGTTTAGCAATTTATTCCAATTAATTTGAAATTGAAAATAATGTACACTAAACGGCCTGAAGTACTTCAATACTTACTTAGTACTTTAAAATTAAAAAAAAAATTGTTCGACATTTTCCACCACCATAGGTAATATAGGTAGGTATGACGTAATTTGTTTTGATACTTATTTCCGGGAATCAAGAGATAGGAATGCGCGACCGCAACATTAAGTTATGACACGTGTCGTTACCTAATTGGTGCAACGATAATAAGGCACAAAATGTACTATTGCATTCAAACGTACTTCAGTGTTCTATTACCCACCATAATAGACGCACTACCCTCACATATTTATTACACAAATAAGTGAAGTGAGTTATTTTGTGTTTGTGAAAATGTTTGAAGATTTGGTGACCAACCTTTACCTTTTTATTATTTTAAAAAACAGTGGCAGTATTAAAAATAATGACAGTTTGTGTAGTGAGATAAGGTCTAAATTTTTAGTCGAATTAAGTGATCAACATGAAAAGACCTTAAAGTTATTTTGTGCAAAATTTTGTTTTAATTTAAATAGAAGATGGGAAAACGCTCATCGTAAAGAAACTATATTCAGAACTAAAAATAGCGAATGGTTACAAGAAACCATAATGTGGCCAGACTTTATTAAGTGTTTAATAACCAGTAATGAAGATCAGTCAGCACCGAGTACCTACATCAACTCAGTATGTATCACCAGCAAAAGTTTCTGTCGGTGTCTCCACCGAGCAAAGCCCTAGAAAACCGTTTTGTGAATTAGCGCTTAAACAGAAAAAAAGACGAGCAGAAAACTTTCATTTATCTTCGGACGAAATAAGATATGCATATTTTGAGCAGTTGAAAGCGAATGGGAATGATGAGATTGCTAAAATACTAGAACATTTACTTAAGAATCCCCAAGATGTAAAAAAAGTTAAGAAGTGCATATCTGTTAAAGAAACAAAATCTGTATTTTCTCCGGATGAGGCTTTAGGATTATTTTTATCACTTAAGCTGACCAAGTGGCAATACAATACTTTAAGAAAAAGTGTTAATGAGAATGACGGTAATATATTTCCATCTTATTATCAAGTGCAACATGCGAAACAGGAATGCTATCCACCAAAAGATGCTATTACAGGGATGGACACCTCACCCAAAATAAAGTTACAAGCTCTATTGGATATAACGACAAGAAGAATAATGACGTCACTCGTCATAGATAGTGGTTGTAAAGAATTTACACTCATCAGTAAGTGGGGATTTGACGGTGCTTCAAATCAAGCCAATTACAAACAAAAAGTGCAAACAAACGATGAGCAAGAAAGTGAACTGGACGATTCAAGCATATTTATGGGCAGTTTAGTGCCAATAAAATTAATGTGCGGCGAACAAGTTATCTGGAAAAACGATTCACCAAATTCATCATACTGGTGTCGTCCAATCTTTTTCGAATTTGTGAAAGAAAATAAAGTAACAATTTTGCGTGAAAAAAGTGCTATTGAGGATGAGATTGTTAATTTAGTAAAAACAGAAGTTGGAGAAATAAAGATTTCACACTCTTCATTAATGACAATGATAGACGGAAAAGCAACATCAATTTTATGTGATACTTCATCTCAGAGATGCGACATTTGTAAAGCCACTCCAACTGAGATGAATAATTTGCCCTTAATTGCATCAAAACCGACTGATCCAGATCTCTGTAAATACGGATTGTCATCATTGCATATCTGGATACGAATGATGGAATGCATTCTGCATATAGCTTACAGATTAACGATAAAGACATGGACAGTAAAGGGAGACAATAAGTGCATCATGATGCACTTGTTGTCTCCCTTTACTGCTTTCCATGGAAAGCAGGAAGAAAAACATACAAGATGCTTTTAAAAATAGAATGGGACTTCTGATAGATGTTGTCAAACAAGGGCACGGCTCCACGAATGACGGAAATACTGCTAGAAGATTTTTTGCAAACCCATACGTGACTGCTGAGATAACTGGTGTTAGTGAAGACTTAATTAGGCGGTTTGCAACCATTTTAGAGGCAATTTCATTAGGTTACCACATTGACACAGTCAAATTTCACAAATATGCTCAAGTGACCATGCGACTGTATTTGGAATTATATGGCTGGTATTATATGCCTTCAAGTGTTCATAAAGTTCATAGGCATGGTGCAGCTATTATTGGTCAAATTTGGTCTAATACCAATTGGACAGCTATCTGAAGAAGCTGCTGAAGCTAGAAATAAAGACTTTCGTAGGTACCGCCAACACCATTCCAGGAAATGCAAATGAAGACATTTTAAATAATTTGTTGACCAGCTCTGATCCACTCATCTCAGCGAAACGCCACAAACTTCGCAGAAAATATAAAACTTTGTCAGAAGAAGCACAAAGTTTATTAATAATTGAACAAACGGAAACATTTGATGATGACGAATACGAAAATTTTGCATTCGTTAATATGGATACTCTTGATAGTGATTCAATTAAAAAAGTGCAGTGACCAGTACCTGATTGTGATTTTTACTTATTTTATTAGTCCTTAGTGGATTAGGCCTAACGGGGAGACCACTACATAAAAAAAACGCCTGGGTCTTAACCTCTATGGTGGTGTGGAATAGAGAACAAAATTTGAAATTGCGACCAAATCGCAGAAAATCGCAACCCGAGAATAGGTGCTAAAATAGGACAAAAATACGTACTATACATACGTAAAGTCAATTCTTTGAGAAAATTTGAGAATTTCTAGATTTTCAAGTTTTTTTGTTTTGCTTCATACAAAAATTACTTTGGTAATACCGAAAAAACTCCGAAAATACTCAAGTTATCTAAACGACCCTCATATAAATAATTACTTATAATCAATAGATAAATCCAACGCACTATTTAAAATTTCAGAAAAATAAACTTTTTTTTTTAAACGCTAAGTCCTCTACCGGTCCGTTTCAGCCCACTGTGCGTCGGGGCTGCGGGTTGTTCGCAAGAGATACCGCGGCCTCGACATGAAGGGCTAAGAAGGAACATGGGTGGTTTTTATTCAGTAGAAGTCTGTCACTCCCTTTCGCTCTGCCCAAGAGTGGGAGTTATTTGATGATTTTCCACCCGCCCAAAAAAAAAAAGGCACAGGAAAATCTGGTTAGGCAGTCGAAAACATCCTAGGTTGAACTGCGAGATGCCAATCACAAAAACGGGAAGTAGGCAATGTGTGATTTTGGCTACACAACGATGCGAATCGAAGTGCGATACTTATCTTAGTGAATGGTGATCAGTGGTGAATTTGTGATTGAGTTATTGTTTAAATTTTCCCATACCCAGCTCATAATAAAAGCGTTTTCATCATCAAATGTTTTATTTACAACTGAAAACAAAACGTACTATTCGTATTCAAGGTTCTCTTTGGTCTATTAATTTTTTTTAAGCAATCAATTCAATACTATTTTTAATACATAACAATATTTATGTACAATAAATAAAAGCTGCAGCAGTACTTTAAATCTAACGTTTCTGGAAGCTAAACATCTTAATGAGGACAAGGCCCACGACAGTGGCAGCAGCTACCCCAATTCCTGCCTTCCACCACGACGAATTGTCCCCCGTCAAGCTAGCGAAGTGCTTCAAGTGTCTGAAATATTATGAATTCACAGTTAAAGTAAGCCTTTGAAGCCTAAAAAATAACATATAAATAATTTACACTAACCTGTGCTTGCTGAATAAAATCCAAGCTGCTTGAAATTGACTGACAAAGACAATTAAAATAACAGTATCTTAACTCCAGCAATTATTTGGGAACAGAAGGTTATTTTTTTTATGGGGAGGAGGGGACTAAAAACCACACTACATTGATAAAACATTTTTAAAAGCAGTAACAGTAATGTGTTTACTTACGGAAATGCAGCCATGGTGGCAAGTTTGACGAACACATCGTGTTTATTTTCTCTAATGTTGAACAACTGTGGTGGCAGTAGTTGGTATTTATTGCAAAACACATCTGGTTGGAGGATGTACTCCTGTCTTGCGATCAGCGCATCACCCTTCGTTCCCACTATTAGTACAGGAATATGACTTTCTGCGAAGTATTTCTGTAAGCCAATGAGTTACATTTTATTCCAATTAAAAGCAAATTCACATTTCGAGTTAACAAGACTGGTTTGTTGTTTGCTTTCAACAGAATCATCATACAACACGGACTTAAGTGCCTACTTATTTTCCCATTCTGAGTTTTTATCATTCTTTGAAGGAAGGATATTATTCGGTATCTATCTATCTTATCTATTATAAGAAAAGTCGTGTTAGTTACACTATCTATAACTCAAGAATGGCTGGACCAATTTTTATGATATTTGTTTTTTTGGATTTTTCTTAGGCCGCAAATTCGGAGGAGTGTTTCTTGTAGCGTGCAGCGGGGCGTTACATGGCAGTTCCATGAAACGCCTCGCTGCACGCTACAAGAAACGCTCCTCCGAATTCGCAGCCTTAGTCCGGAATAGTATATGTAATAAGTATTAAAATATGATATTGTTACGACGGTTCCATTGTATTGCCAAGGTCAGCGCGTCGGGCGAGGGCGGCATAATTGCCATTGTAATTTCGACCGTATGCCGAGAGCGTAAAGTAACTTCTTCCCTGTTCTTTTATCTTAAAGTTTAATTTTTAGTTATTTTTCTTTGTGAATGCTTTATTCATTTTTAGTTAATAATAGGGAATTTTCTCGAACATCTTTTGTGTGTTTGGGGTATAAAAGGACCGACAGAGGTCGGAGTGAGTCAGTCTACTTTTAAAGCGAGACAACGAAAGGTTCGAAGGGATATCTAGTGCGATAAATGTTCAGTAGTGTTGAAGTGATTGTGTATAAGTGTTTGGTGATTAATAAAGTTAGGGGCCGTTCAAGTATTACGTATGCACTAATGGGGGGCGGGGGGTCTCTGCTTTGCTTATTTTTGATGACATGGGGGTGGGGGGGTCTAGATGATGTTTACCTCAGCAGTAGTTGTTTACTTTTTTACACATAATTATGGCAACCCACACATTGTCTATGCTTGCAAACGAAGGGGTGAGAGCTTTGATTACTTTTGCAGACAAGGGGGAAGGGGGGTAAATAATTGCAGTAAATCTGCTTACGTAATACTTGAACGGCCCTTATTTCGTATGTCTAATTGATAGTGTTTTTATTTGTCCCATACCCAGCTCGTAACAATATAAATCAATAAAAAAAAAACCGACACAGTCCACCATGGCGAGCAGCAGTAAAAGAGTAAAATGAAACAGTTACTTGAGCTATGGAGTTCTGGTACTTTTGTGAAGAAAAAAGTAACAGGGTGACATGTAAAAGTAACTTAACCCATGGAGACCTGGACTTTTTTAGCGGAGCAGACCTCCACCGTGTCCTCGGGCCAATCCTCACAGCGGAAGCAAAAGGGCGTTTCCTCCCGCCTGATTCGTTGCAAGTACCTCCCGAAACACCTCCGTGTCCGGTAAGGACCTGCGTCAGATGGAAGGTGAGGGCGCCGTGGCGCTTCTTCAGCCACTCCTCAAAGAGGGGACTTATCGTCACTATCGTGGCGTGCCGTGCACGGGGTTGCGACAGTCGCCCCATCCATGCCGCCATGAGATCGCACTGGAGGTCTGTCCGCTGGGCGGCGATTTAGCGCATTTGTGCAGGAGCGCGAATCCGGCAAGGAGGCTCGCCGCCTCGCCGGAGATCATGTGGTACCCCCGGACTAGTCTTACGGCCACCACCTTTTGGGGTGCGTTCAAGCAATGGGCGGCTCGCCGCCTCAAAGAACGCGCCCACATGGGGACCCCTCCTTAATCTCATATTTTTATTAAAATCGTAAGTGCGGTTACTAAGCGGTAACTACCAAGTTTTAACTGTGTCGTCTTAAGGTTGATGCGACAAGGTAGCCCGCAAAATTCGCGTTTTCTTACGTTTTTAACCGACTTCCCAAAAAGGAGGAGGTTCTCAATTCGATCGGTATGTTTTTTTTTTTCATCAAAAAGTCACTCAAGTGCCTTATATGAACTGAGACGGTTGTATTGGTGATTTTAATAATTATTACTCGGTAAATAGACATTTGTTACTGCCGCGAATCCTATGTTATTTAACATACCACTTGACACTGACCGGCAAATTGCAAAAAATGTAAGAAAATTCGAATTTCCCCGGCTACCTTGTCGCATCAACCTTAATAGCTTCCGAAAAAAATAGCTGTGACATGCGGGTGGACAGACAGACATGACAAATCTATAAGGGTTCCGTTTTTCGCCATTCGACTACGGAACCCTAAAAAAAATTGGTTGCCTGTAAAGTCGGTATACGGGCGAAAGTTTTACGTGACAACGAAAATAGAAGCGCAAGACATGAACCGGTGTGTATGCCTATCTCTCTCACTCTCTCTCTCTCGCTCTGGACGCGTGCCTCTCACTCGCTCTCATTGTGAGCGCATAACGTGAGCGGAGCGTAACGCAGTTTCTTGAAGTGTCACCCGGCAAACCAATTTATAAGACGTTGTCACGTCAAAAGGGCATTGCAACGCATACGGTACAGACTACAGCTAGTCATTTATATAAGCTGATGTATACTAGCATTACTAGCTGATCCCCGCGACTTCGTTCCCATTGAAATTTTGATGAGTGACTATAAAAACGTTTGAGGTGGACCACCCTTAGCACTTAGTTAGTGCTTGTTTACGGACACGCGGGGCGTCGGGCGGCGCGTGCGGCGAGGCGAGTCGCGGCGCGTCGTACGTTTTTTGTGTTTACGGAGAGGCGGCGCGTGCAGCGGCAGATATCGTCGCACGCGTAAACACAAATGTATGGCAATATACGATGTTGTTTATAGAGACGCGAGGCGGGACGCGTGGTGATGCCCGCCACGGCGCCCGCGGCGACTCTTTAAGCGGGCAGCAAAGCCCGCGGCGGGCATCGCCGCGGTGCACGTGGCGATCTCAATCAAACCGACTACACTTGGGAGCAAATAAATCGAGCCACTACCTTTTTTCACGTAAAATGGTAAATATTTTTGGTAATATGGAACGTATCAATTCCAACTATATATCGCCTAAAAGTTTAGTTAATAACCTTTACAATGAGGGTAAATTATTGAATAATAACCTTATTGAATGATAAATTATTGGCTCTGCAAGAAAAATGGTAATTTTGATAGAAAATTTAGTAGGGCTAAAACAGTCCATAAAAACAATAAAAAACAAAATTATTGCAAAAAAAATATTCTTAATAACTGGTATTACCCCCCCGTGCCCTGATACATTCTTGTAGCCTATTAGTCATCGATCTGATCAGCGTTACGATGACATATTGTGGTATGTTCTCCCACTCTTCAAGCACAGCGACTTTAAGCTCGGGAATGGATGAAACAGCGGGAACCCTGGCTCGGACTCTCCGTTTTAGCTCGTCCCATAGGTGTTCGATCGGGTTCAAATCGGGACTTCGTGCTGGCCATACCATTTGTTGAATCCCGATCGCAGACAAGTATTCCGTAACGATCTGCGCGGTATGAGGTCTCGCATTGTCATGCATAAACAAGAAATTTTCTCCGACAAAACCAGCATACGGCATTACGTGGTTTTCAAGAATGTCAGTTATGTATCGGTCAGCTGTTAATCCACGTCTACCACTGCCATCGTTGGCGGGGTCGACGAAGACAAGTTCCGTTTTTCCGTCTAGAGAAATTCCTCCCCACACCATACAAGAACCACCACCAAAACTCACAGTTTCTCGAATGCAACATTGGGCAAATCTTTCACCAGGACGTCTATACACTCGGTTTCTCCCGTCATTGCTAAAAAGACAGATTCTTGACTCGTCAGAAAACAAAACTGACCTCCAGTCTTCTAACGTCCAATTAATGTGTTCTCGAGCAAACTCCAAGCGAGATCGGCGATGAGCTACAGTCAATTTTGGGCCAGTTGCTGGTTTGTGTGATGTTAAATTTCGTTCTTTTAGTCTTCGTCTCACTGTCCACCTACTGATTGAGACTCCTCGAACGTCACGTAACGCTTGCTGTAGCTGAACAGCATTAAGTCCACGGTCGCGCAACGAATTGGTTGCAATAAAGCGGTCGTCACGTTCTGTTGTTGCCCGTGGTCGGCCAGTTCCAGGTCGCCGAACAAAAGCACCAGTCTCCAGATACCTGCGGTATACCTGCTGTACCTTTGAACGACTCAAATGAAGTCTGCGTGCCACTTCACGTTGTCCGTGTCCAACCTCAAGTAAAGCTACAACTTGGGCAGCTTCCGTCGGTGTAGTATCCATTTTATCAGGTTATTTTGATTACACAGACACAGATAAAGACAACAATAACAAGTAATATGGGTATGATTAACAAAAACCTCAAATTTAATCTTTTCTTAACAGAGTACAATAAAAATGTCATAAGCAAATTAAATGCGATAATTTTATTCTACCCTTTAAACTTTAATTTAAATAAAAAAAAATGAAATTTTGACAACTAACTACCCTCTTTGTAAAGGTTATTAAATACCCTTTTAGGCGATATATGTTTCGAATCGATGCGTTCCATAATACCAAAAATAATTACCATAATGCGTGAAAAAGGAAGTGGCTCGATTTATTTGCTCCCAAGTGTAGTTTTATGATAGCGAGATGCGACAAAATGAATAACGACAAACAAGAAGAATTAATTGTTGCAATACAGGAGCGTCCCCAGTTGTGGATGGCTTGCCATTCCCAACACAAAAACCGAGTAATTGTAAAACGAAAGTGGACGGAAGTATCCGAAATTGTGGATATGGATATACAGTAGAATCCGTTTATCCGAATCAATTAAACCAAGGTTAGTAAGGGTAGTGCGTATAATCGAAAATCCGGATAATCGATTTCAAAGTAAAATCAAACAATATAAATATTTTTTATTATAGAGGCTGAGTTGAGTAATTATACGCTTGTGTGAATTCGAAATAAGACTGCAAGAAAGTTCCGCCGCGGGCATCGCTTCATCGAGAATTGCCGCTGCGAGTGCCGCCGCGGGCACCTTCAATTCAAGCAAACGCGTATAAAATCGCTTCTCCGTGAATACACTCATACAACGCCATAATATGTTTGAATTTAGTGCGGGCCGCGCCGCCGCACGCGTCGCGCGACGCCCCTCCGTAAACAAGCCCTTAGGGATATGAAAAATAGATTTCGACCGGACCGATTCTCTCAGACCTACCGAATATACGTATGTGTAAAATTTCATTAAAATTGGTCTAGCCGTTTCCGAGGAGTATGGCAACTAACACTGTGACACGAGAATTATATATTATAGGTAGATAGGTACCTTCGATAATCTTTATTGGCGAAAGTCGAGCAAATACAGCCCCGTGACGACAGGGCTAGCTATGCCTGGGGTCACAACTCAAGACTGTCTAATTGAGGAAAATAGGATCAATGTTTTATCGAATGATACTTACAATATATATCCGAGCGATGTATTCAAAGGACCGACTGGCAGCGACGTCATAAACAAGACAAGCTACATCACAATTGACTTCATGCGGCTGAAGTGGATCTGAGACACGCGTAATTGGTATTTCTTTCAATACTAAGTACTTTTCCTGACCATACACTAATACAGTATTTATACAACAATTCTCGGAAGTATTGCTGTCTCCCCGCTCATTGGCATGCGGTTTAATTTTCTGAAAAACAAGTTAATTAATGTAACAACAGATTTACAATACAATTAAAAATTTAAAATTCGATTTTTTTTTGCGAAGCTTATTTAACCCATATGGTATTAATCTATATCTAAATAAATATGATTGTTGGAACGGAAATTCAATATAGAATATTTGTGCCCTTTACTCTATATAGTTTAAACAAATATCTTAGAAGATAATTATGGCAATGTAAAAGTATCCGCGCGACTAAATAATTAGGTACACATACGGCACTCATTCGCTGAGAAGCAATAAAGATTAAACATTGTTTCTCCACTTTTACTCCCTTTAAATCAAACTTGGTCACCAAAAAATCAATTTTCAAGCTTTTAGTTTTAATTTAGTTAATTTATATTCCTCATTCCCTTTCAATATAGTGTACATTATGTTACAATCCCTTTCATTTCTTGCTAACCATATTGAGGGAGTTTAAAAAAAAACGTAATTCGCCATTTTGTAGTGGCGGCCATCTTGGATTTGAAAGAGCATTGAGTCACTTTGTATATATATAGACTAGTGGCGTCATTTTTTTTTCAGCGGCCACTTTTAATTTTCATGACATTTTGTTGTGCTGTGTTAAATACACATATATTTTCAATTATTTTTGTCCTAAATAATTTCTAAGGTGAGATATTTGCGTTTGAAGATTATAAAAATGTCATCACTATAAATACTTTCTATTACTGTCCTGCGTAAAGAAATCTTAGTTATGTTTTTAGAAGGTTGATATTAGAGCTGGCTTAATAATAACTGCCACTCGGGTCGATCTTTAGGTTAAGCCACGCTTGCCTAGGTTGGTCTGTGGATGGGTGACCACCCATTACATACCAAGTTTTCTCCGTGCCTTTGATAGCACGTTAAGCTGTTGGTCCCGGCAGCCATATATAGATCTTTGGCAGTCGTTACAGGTAGTCAGTAACCTGAAAGTCTGACAACCAGTCTTACGAATGGGTATCGTATTATCCAGTATTAACTGGGTCGTGGAGGTCAGATAGGCAGTTGCTCCATGTAAAATACTGGTATTCAGCTGCATCCCATAAGTTTTCTTTTTTAATTTTTTTGTCAATTTGTTTTGTCCTGTGTGAAACCAACAAATACTTCTTCTTTCTTTCTTTCATCCAGTTAGACTGGAAGACGACCCCAACCTAATTGGGAAAAGGCTAGGCATATGATGATATTAGAGCTGGCTTTACTGTTTTACAATCGTCTGTCAATGTGAAGTTGGTTTTGTGTTTATGGAAATAATAAAAACACATTTTTAACTCATTTCGTACATTATTTTAATTCTCTATGTCATGTCAAATAATGGTATCTAAACTTGTGCTGGCGGAGTCAGATTATTTTGATATCTGCCCGACCCAAGTATCATAATTATTACATATGACATTACATGCGAACAGCAGTCCAAGCTCTGTTTCCCAATAATACATGAGCAATAGTGGCCCAATATTGCATTCAGCCCTTGTGTAGCTCTTTCTACGAGAATGTACGCGTATCAAAATGTCCGTCTAGATGAATGCCCAATACGAGTCCTGCCAACACGATTCAGACTTCGCCAGCAACAAATGAAAAATGCACTGTTAATTACATTCATAGCTCGGATATTTCGGAATAGGTTTACAGAAATGCACCCATAATAACTTTATTCTGTTCTTTCAAAATATCCAAGTTTCATTACTGGCCGCGCAACTTCAAAACGACGCCAAGTTTACTCAAACCCATTTGTCATAGTGACAAATTGTGTGCAATTGTGTAAGTAGTTGTATTCTACTAATGAAGCCCTTTCATTTGATACCCATATTGATAAAGTTGTGGAAAAATATGTAATCCGCCATTTTGTGGCGGCGGCCATCTTGAACCGATTTTCATCAAACATAGCTAAGAACACTCTCGACTAATTCACCTTTCAAACAAAAGAAACAGAATCAAGATCGGTTCATGCGTTCGGGAGCTACGATGCCAGAGACACACAGACACACACACACACACACACACGCGCGCACACACACAGGACACGTCAACACCCGTCGTTTTTGCGTCGGGGGTTAAAAATAGAATAATAATTTTAGTAATGGAACATGAAATATTTGCAAGTCAAACCTTATGTGCTATGCCGAGAAAGCTTCTACAAATAGACGTTTTTCCACACGCCCTTGGACCAATGATATGACACTGGTAAACATTACGACTGGATTGTTTTTTCGCAATATCCACTTTCTTTTCACGAGTTACTGTAAAGAAAACGAATACATGTAAGAGTTACTGTTGTACTCATAGTGGTACAAAATAAATATTATGTCTGAACTCGAGAACTTACTGTGTATAGCAGTTTTTTGCGTTTCATTTTCTAAAAAATTGAAGCCCAGGTAAGCTAAGTAAGCACTTGTGCTTTGCAAATCCACTAACGTCATTAAGGTCCAACGACACATCCAACCTTGTAAAGTTAAATATCCCTGCAATGACAACAACAAGTTAGGAAGATATTGCGTACTACGAAAAGACCATCGCGATCGCCAACTTATACATATGTATAGGGTGCAAAAGTACCCTTAACGCAAACTAAGGGCATTTGTTCTCCCCACCACTGCGATCATTTTTTTGTTCTAGACCATACCTGGGAACCTCCTAGTTGCGGAGATATTGGGGGTCAAAGTTCCAAATTATTCACAGCTGTTTTTGTAAATACTAGTATTTCAGGTTTTAACTTTACTTAAATTACCTCCATGACCCGTTTACTATTCAAAGCATCTACTAGCACAATGTTTTAAGAGCGTTACTTTGAGTTTTACCGTAAAATGTGATTTTTGACCCCAAAAAAAAAAGTCATTTCCCAGCAAAAATTTTTGCGTAGGGGTACTTGGTTTGATGTACAGAATGCTTGGTGCGTGAAGGGTTCGTTTACACCCTGTATAGGGTGGTGCTGACAATACGACAATAAATGAAACCACTGGTAGTTCTAGTTCATAGGAACATTTTTAATCTATCAAATAAATCCTAACACCGTCGTGGTGCCAACGATACGACAATAACCTACCTAAATATCTTTGCCAAATTCGTTTGTTACATTTTATTTCCACACGTTAATCGGTGCAAATTATTCCTAAGGTTAGTTAACCAATATTTGTTTATAAATTGTAATGTATTTCGTTTACAGTTTTAAGCTACTTAGTCTTATTGTTTTTTTTTTTATTTTGGTGTTAAGATTTATTTGATAGTTTAATAATGTTTATATGGACTATGACATTTTGTCTGTTTGATTTCGTTTTTTTTGCCACCGACTTCAGAAGCTGCTTTTTCTTGTGAAGTTTATTTTTCACTTTTTTGTGTTTTTGAAGTCGGTTTTTTTTTTGCAAAAAAGTTTTTTTATTTTACAATTTTTTGTTGTAATATCCTATACAAATATTTACTATACATTTAACATTCAACCAAGAACCCTAACCCTTAACCTTCAAGATTCCCTTATTATTGCTTTCAACTTTCAGCTCACCTAGATAACCTGAAAGAATACAACCATATTATATTACGTCCCCATAATATTTTACTAAAGAATTATGCACCAACTCCTAACCGTTGAGGAGTTATACCTTCCATCATCAACTCATCAACATGAAGTGATGACTGCTAGATGCAAATACTTAAAAAACTTTAGAAAAAGCACGAAACACGATATACAATTTGAGGGTTGCCCTCGATTTCTCTGGGATGCCATCATAAGATCCTGATTTTTTTATCATGGTACCACCCTTGGGATATCTCCTTTTCAACAAAAAAAATAATTTTCTATATCAGTTCAGGCGTCTCCGAGTAATCGGTGAATATACATAAAAAAAAAGATTGAGAACCTCCTTTTTTAAAGTCGGTTAATGAGTTTTACCTTCTATCATCAGGGCAACCTAATACCCTGAAAGAATACAACTATCACTTTATAAGTAGGTACGTATAGTTCTGAAATAATTTTCTATCAACTCCTAACTGTTGAGGAGTTGTACCTTCCATCATCATCAGTGAATCCACATGATATTGTAATGACCACACGCAAATACTTGAACAGGTTTAGAAAATATATGGAAAACGTCATAAGTGCCAATAAAGTTTGAGAGTTGCCCTCGATTTCCCTAGGATCCCATCATCAGATCCTGACTTGGTGACAATGGGACCACCTCGGGTCAACCTAATACCCTGAAAAAATACAATTATCGCTCCATAAGTGAGTATAAATAAGAAAGAATTTTCTTTTAACTCCCTACCGTTGAGGAGTTGTACCTTCCATCATCATCAGCGAATTCACATGATATTATGATGGTCAGACACAAATACTTAAACAGCTTTAGAAAATATATGAAAAACATCATATGTGCCTATAAACAGCTATTATGGCATCAGATGACTCACCAATTCAAGCTTCTCACAAGCTACAGAATAGCCTAGATGAAATTACAACATGGCTAAAAGACTGGCGCATCAAAGCCAATGAAACAAAATCTGTCCAGGTAACATTTACAACCCGGCGAGAGACTTGTCCTCCAGTTACACTAAACGCTGTTCAGCTTCCACAATCTGACGAAGCGAAATATCTTGGAATGTACCTAGACCGACGCCTGACATGGAGAAAGCATATTTTTACCAAACGCCTAGCAATGGGACAACAAGTGCGCAAGATGTATTGGTTGATGAATAAAAACAGCCAACTCTCAATGGAAAACAAACTTTTGTTATACAAGAGTATAATAAAACCAATATGGACATACGGAATACAGCTATGGGGTACGGCTGCCAACTCCAACCTAGAAATTCTGCAAAGGTTTCAGTCAAAAATGCTAAGGGTGATAGTTGACGCACCATGGTATGTCACTAATGAAAGACTGCATCGAGAGCTTGGCATCAAAACCGTAAAAGAGGAAATAAAGGAGAGAGTCACAACATATAAAGACAGACTGCAGCTGCACCCAAACATATTGGCACACCACCTTATGGACGAAATATTTCCAAGCGTGAGGAGACTGAAGAAAAGAGTCCCTCAAGACTTAATATAACATATTTTTATAAGAGGGCATGTCACTGGACCTGTACCTCACATACCATTCATCACCACTTAAATATTGTTGAATGTCTCCTGGACAGATTGCAATAACAAGAGAGAGAAAAAAAAAAATTTGGTGACAATGGGACCACTTCGGGAGTATACCTTTTCGAACACAAAAAGAATTTTGAAAATCGGTTCATTAATGATGGAGATATGCGATAACAAACATACAAAAAAAAACATACAGACGAATTGAAGTACTGGAAACCAGATGAAGCTGAAACCAAGTAACAACCTATATGCCACCATCTGTTATTGGGCAACACAGTACAGTGTTCCCGAAAATTTAGAGTTCTGGCTTAAATCATGTGTGGGTATATTTTTTGGAGTCTAAAACACTTCGGGATATTTTTATACTTGCCAAGAGAAAAAATTAAAACGAAATACCTTATCATTTGTAGGTACAGTGTATCGTAAATTATGCCATGGGATTCTTGGGCAACAGGAGAAAACATTTTTTAATTCTGTGGGATTGAGCATGCCATCTTTATCGCTGTCGTATTTTTCAAACAACTGGGTTAGAAACTGCTGGCCTTTGTAAGATAATTCAGATGTGCAGCCTACAGGTACTTTAATACTGCAATTAATCAAAATAATTTTATTTAGTAACAAAAAATCAAAAATTGTGTGAAAGTACCATAAGGGGTACAAAAATAATTAAGTATCAATAAAAAGATATACAATACTTACTTAGCATACAAATAATTATGAGTCAATTCCAGGCTCTCCTCATAGCCAAACTTACGTAGGACTGTCCATGTTGTTTCATTTCTCCCTCTTTGTATAAATAAACAATGCAAGAAAGTAAATCCTTTTATGGTTATACAATCATTTTCTATACCTCCGGCAATGTTTTGAGCAATTACTGATTTTACTTCGTCTAAAACCTGAAATTAATTATTCAATGTTACGAAAACAAAACCTTACATAAAAATGCAACTTATACCAAGTAAAATTTAGCACAGTAACTGGTCTGTTATCTCATATGTAAAGAACATAAAAAAGTTGCACAATGTTCAATAAATTACCTGTAATTGCAAAGGTGAGTCAAAACATTTCTTTTGAAACATTGTTACTTCATAATCATCTAGAAGGCCATCACCATCTAAATCACAGATCTTGAATATCCTTGTCAAAGCTCTTTTGCATTTTTCTGTTAGCTATAACAAAAATAACTTGTGATTTTGTTGACCATGATTTTGATAACTCACTCATATTGACATTATTACTTACCTCTTGTTCGTCAATACTGTAAATTGGATTGATTGGGTGGAGGACAGCTTTTTGTGCATTGTAAAACATCTCAGAAACATTTATAAGAGATTTTGCCGAGCATTCTATGCACCTGTCCACTTCAGGATATTCTTCCGCAATGTCCCAAATATTCTAAACCATAAATTTTACAGAATTAATTAAATATAATGTGTTGTTAGAAAGTATACACAATCTCAACAAAAAAATTTAACCTTAATTTAAACTTACATCAATTATAGAGTAGTCAATTAAATCAATCTTATTTCCAACAAGAATAACGGGCTTTCTGTAATCATCAGAACAGTTTTCTCTCACGAAAGGTAACCAATATGATGCTATTTTGTTGAGTGTCTCTTGTCTGTCTACTGAGAAAACTATACATATTACATGAGCCCTTTCAATTTCTTCTCCCACCTGCTCTAGAGTTTGTTCTGCAACTGAAGGATTTTTTAAGTATTAAGTAAAGCAAACAATAAGGTCTATGATATTTTTATAATTGTTTGTACCATTAATCAAAGCATATTTGTATTAAATTCTTAAATTTATTACAAATTAACAACTTTTACATAATTAACTGAGCAATTCAGTAAATATGCTTTGATCAAGACCTACTACTAGTACAAGAAATTACTTTTAAGTATTATTTTCACTTCCAAGAAATTGGTTTTGTTCTACTGATATCGTAAGTAAATAGAAAATTATGCAATGTAATACAAAAGTACTAATTGCGTCCACATCTTATAGCACTTTGTTATAGGCTGAAAAGTAAACAATATTTTTATCGTAAGTGTCCTACAAACTATATTGTAACATTATGTATGATACATACGACAAATATCGATAATGTTGGTTGGTACTTGTTCCGGCGTAACATCCGCAGGAATTGTGATTTCTTCAGCCTTTGGCGGCACATGTTCAGTAAATTCTTCAGTTACTAAAGAAAGTATAAGCGAGGTTTTTCCAACACCAGGTTCTCCTAACAGCAGAATTCTAACTGTACGAGGTATGGACTCGTAAACCATTTTGATTTAGTCTGTTACATTACATAGAGTGACATTTTTCTGATAGTAGAGTATGTATTGATACAAATTTTTGACTCGAAATAGTCTTTCACAATGTAGTTCGCCGAAATTACGAGCTTGATATTATTTTTCATAGACATACATACATGGACAGACAAAATCAGTCATTCAGCCGCTGTCAAGTGTCAGGCTGTTTTTTTCGCAGTGTTGCCAGAAGGCAAAGTCTGTAGAGCACTAAAAGCGGTGCGAATTGCACTAGGTCTGTGGTATTTTCGACTTCAAAGCACTGTTTAAAATTGGCATGGATTTGAAAAGAAAGACATATAAAATATAAAATTAAAAAATACATTAAAAACTTAGTTTTTAATGTATTTTAATACTTAACTACGACATTAAATCAATCAACTGACAATAAAATTGTGTTGTACATATACGTATGTACGTACGCGTAAAGAACGAGTTGACCGAGTACTGAAAAAAACTGTCTCTCTACTGTCACCAGTCACCAGACTGGTGACATCTTCGATATCCAACTCGTGTATTTTTAATGCGAGAGATAGCGTGTGCGGTGAAATGATTCCAGAAAAAGGCTGCTATATCAATTTATTTATAATTAAAGAGCAGACATGAAAAAAGCACTAGAAATTGCACTAGGCACTAAAAATCTTGGATGCGCACTGAACATACCAAAAATGCACTAGATTTAGTGCCGAAAGCACTAAAATGGCAACACTGTTTTTTCCTGACTGAATTGCCAATGGAAAAAGAAGTACTGTCAGTTTGTAAATGAAAAAATCAGTCAAATATTAAGTGTTTCCTGACTACCCTGACAAAAAAACAAAAAAAAATCCTATATAATGTATAGATAGAAAAAATTGGTTGAAGTAATTTCTAAAAATCCATTAGGCCGAGAGAATTTAGGTTTTAAAATAAAGTTTCGCTTGTAGCGTCTACCTCTGCCATAGTATTATTAAAATATCGCACCTTTAAAGTAAAACCGTTACTAAACGAAATTATAAAATTTTACAGGAGAGCCAATATTAGAAAAAAGTCACCGTTTTTTGTCAATAAAATCTGAATGACCCTGCATTCAGATTTTATAGATTTTATAGATCTTAAAGACATTTAATGAGGTCTTATTATAGATCTATGTTTACATTATGACACGTGATTTAGAAAAGTTTTTTATTTTTATTTACAGTATTATTTATTTTGATTTATATTATTATAGTAACACTTTACCATTAATAATTTGTTTATTATGGTATATTACTATGAAATTACAATGCAACTGATGTTACTAAATAGAAAACTATTAAAATTTTATAGATACAATAATATTATTCAACATTTAAATTAAAAATTATAAAGTTGGCATTTGTTGTGGTGTTATAATATTACCAAATAAAAAAATACATTAGAAATTAACAATGTTTTATTAAAATTAAATGAGAGATCCATACAATCATTTGGCATAGTTATTAATTTATCAATCAGTCTTGAGAAATTTGTATCTTTAAATCACAGCATGTACGTATCTTACTATATTAACTACTTACTAAGTATCTTACTACAAACAACAACAACAACAACACTCAGTCACTTAACAATCAGTTTGACTAGGAACAAACCGATTGAAAATAGCATTTTTTTAAATTTAACAAAGTTACAATCACAGCATTATTTCCCTATTCACGAAAGCTACTCAGGGCTGATCAAAGTTATGTTGACTTGTATCACTTAATTAGTATAATGAGGCAATCCTATTGCCATATAAAATGTTATATAAAAAATAAATCTCGTAAAAAACTTAAAAATAATGTTATTGTTTTTCTAAATCAATAATCATAAATAATAACTTGTCTTATCATTAACATTTACTTTTATCAACGAACATTTATTATAAACATTTACTTTTAGTAACATTTTATCAACGAACTTTTATTATGATTTGCGTAATTTCATGACACAAAAACTGTGTTTAAACAAATTGAAACACTTTTTCTATTAAAACAAATTAACATCTTACCTTTTTTGTGACATACAGCCGTGTTTATCCAAATAATAACACTTTTACTTTAAACTTCCGTTATCACTCTTCCACGAACACGTTCTTACTGGTATAGACACAATATTGTATTTCGTGAGCCGATCATAACTCGGTTTAGTAACGCTTTGATTTACCGCTAGATGGCGTAAAATACAATATTTAAAAAAAATTAAAAGTTTAAGTTGCAGTTTACGTATATTTTACATAGATGGCATTGATAACTCAATTCAAGAAAATTTTCATTTAGTAACGGTTTTACTTTAAAGGTGCGATATGTGCGATAGCTCATTCGATTCGGAATGACGCCTAGAAAAATGTTTTTTGTTAATATTTTTTTTTTAAAAATAAAACCGACTTCAAAAACACCAAAAAGTGAAAAATAAACTTCTGAAGAAAAATCAGCTTCTGAAGTCGGTGACATTTGTTTGTTTGATTTCGTTTTTTGCCACCGACTTCAGAAGCTGATTTTTCTTCAGAAGTTTATTTTTCACTTTTTGGTGTTTTTGAAGTCGGTTTTATTTTTTGGCAAAAAGTTTTTTATTTTGACGTGACAACGTCTTATAAATTGGTTTGCCGGGTGACACTTCAAGAAACTGCGTTACGCTCCGCTCACGTTATGCGCTCACAATGAGAGCGAGTGAGAGGCACGCGTCCAGAGCGAGAGAGAGAGAGTGAGAGAGATAGGCATACACACCGGTTCATGTCTTGCGCTTCTATTTTCGTTGTCACGTAAAACTTTCGCCCGTATACCGACTTTTTTCCATTTTTAGTTGTTCCCAAACAAATAATAGGTTTTATTTATCCCCAATAAATGGAACATACCATAATATCTTACTGTCCAAATCTGGGTGTACACATCTGCGTACCCCCTAGAACATACAGGCGTGATGTTACGTCATGATGTTGTATAAACAATAAACATCCAAGCGATTGCAGCAATCACGACAGATTTGCCGTCTATTTTTGAAGAGTTCTATTGTATATCTCCGAAGATCAGGATCAGATTTAAATGGGACCACCTCCGGAGTATACTATTTTGAGAATCGGTTCACAAATGGAGGAGAAATCAGGTAACATACATAAAAAAAAAAAAAAAAAATACATACACACGAACATAGAACCTCCTTCTTTTTTGAAGTCGGTTAATAATGGTTGATAAGAAAGGGATAGTAGCACCAATGTGGCATATCAACCTGCTGGCCAGCAGCAGGCAAAACTATTTTTCTAGGCGTCATTCTGAATCGAATGAGCTATCGCACATATTTTTAGGACCTTTACTTCTATTTAACACGTTTTTGAACTTGTTGACTAGACTAATCTGCCCTAATATTACTATACTCTTTGCATGGCATACTGATTACTATGTCCGGCGCCGCACCGCACCGGTAACACATCGTATGACCTCACTAGAGTGGAACCGTTTGAGGGTAGATGGATAGTCTCAGGGCTCGTTTACGGAGACGCCGGGCGTCGCGCGGCGCAAGCAGAAGGCTCATCTCGAGCTTTTTTTGTTTATTTACTGAGAGGCGCGTCCACCGCAACGAACGCTGCATTTTAAACTAACGAGCGAATAACGCTTCTCGTAAAAATCGACGTTTGAAATCGTTAACGTTTTCATACATCGCCATGTGTTTGAATTAAAAACGCACAACGCGTCGCGCGACGCCCCGCGTGTTCGTAAATGAGGCCTCAGGTGGATCCTGCATGAATGGCGCGCGGAGGCGCTGCACCGGGGGGTCACTCCGTTGCCGCGGCAAATTGCTGCGCAGCGGACAGACCTCCGGTGCGATCTCATGGCGGCATGGAGAGAGCGACTGTCGCAACCCCGTGCAGGACACGCCACGATAGTGGCGGTAAGTCCCCTCTTTGAGGAGTGGCTGGAGAGGCGCCACGGCGCCCTCACCTTCCGTCTGACGCAGGTACTCACCGGACACGGTTGTTTCGGGAGGTACCTGCACCGAATCAGGCGGGAGGAATCGCCCGGATGCCACCATTGTGAGGATCGGCCGGAGGACACGGTGGAGCACACTGTGGAGGTGTGTCCCGCTTGGGCGGAGCCCCGCCGTGTTCGTGTTCTCGTAGCAGCGATCGGCGGCGGCGACCTCTCGCGTCCGGCCCTGGTGCAAGCCATGGTCCGGGGCGAGAAGGAATGGGACGCGAAGGAGGTGGCAGGACGTGAGAGGGAGAGAACCTCTCGTCCCAGCCGCCGCGGGAGGCGCTCCGGGCGTCGGGGGCACGTGATGGCTTCCGGCCACCGTAGACGCGGGCCTGTGGACGGTGAGTGATGGGTACGCTCGCCGTCCGTCCGTCTTATGACGACGATAGGCCGTGTCGACGGCGCGTTCGTGTTCCACGCGCGCCTCAATGATATTTCAGCAACATGGAAGGGGCTCGCAAGGGCCGACGCCTGTCGAGGCTGCGGGTTGTTCGCAATGGATACCGCGGCCTCGACATGAAGTGCTAAGAAGGAACATGGGTGGTTTTTAGTCAGTAGAAATCTGACACTCCCTTTCGCTCTGCCCAAGAGCGGGAGGGGTTATTTGATGATTTCCCATCCCCAAAAAAAAAAAAAAAGGCCTCAGGTGGCCTCGCCTCACTTGGCGCAAAATATGGCGCCACGGTCATGGATTTTTGAGAAGTCGCCCCCGAAAGTGTTGCCGTTGTCAATATCTCGATGTCATCGAACTAATGATGACATTGACATTGTGCCTATTTTCTTGTCAAGATGTCAACTTGTCAAGCACAAAATGTCAACAACAAGTGTGGTTTTGCGGCACGTAAAAATGGGATAGTAAATTATATGTGCGTTAGCATCAAAGAAAATTAAGCCTGTCCGTTATTTTCAGTACAATAACGGTTAACTTAATGAAGTTTTCAAGTACCCATCTATAGAAAGCCTAATCATGGGGGAGATTAACAAGAAACAAAATGATTGGGATTCTTCTAAAGGTTCACGAGATCCTATAAAGACTCTGGAGGTTAGTTTGTGATAAGAGCAGTATGTTTTATACTGCTGTATTTAAGGGAACTGACCACTGGTCGCAAAACCGGTCCGACATGACTTGTCCGGTCTGTACAAAAAAACGAAAATGTTAATACTTTACCAACGTGTAACAATAAGAAGATCCTAGATACTAGTATTTGTATTTCTACACGTTGTATAACGACCTACTGACCCAAGGCTCACTTACTTTTAGTCTTTCTCTTTTATTTTAAGTTAATCTTTAAGTTAACACAAGATTATTTGTTTTCAGGATAAATGGAAGTTAGTGCCATCATTCTTACAAGTGAAAGGCTTAGTTAAACAGCACATTGATTCTTTTAATTACTTTATCAATGTTGAAATAAAGAAAATAGTACAAGCCAATGAAAAAGTGTTCTGTGATGCAGACCCATTATTTTACATTAAATATCTAAATGCTTATGTTGGGACACCAGACTTAGAAGAAGGTTACAATGTTACTAAGCCTACTACACCCCATGAGTGCAGGCTCAGAGACATGACATATTCTGCACCAATCACAGTTGACATAGAATATATACGAGGCAATCAAAGAGTTATAAAGAATAAGCAGTTGATAGGACGGTGTGTATTATTTTATTAGTAATATATTATTTCTGCTTCATTAAAAATTTAAGTGTCTGTTTTTTATTTTAAAATAACAGCTTGTTACTGAATGCATATATGAAAGTACACTACTATACTTCTAACGAAAACTGAATTAAAAATTGTTGGTTGTTTGCCTGAACCAATTTTTATGGGAGTTTTACTGGCAGGTAGCTGATGTTAAAAGAATTGAATTAGGCTACTTTTACAAACAGACATTTAAATTTTATTATATTTGTATAGAAAAGCAACGTTGGAGGTAGGTAGAGTTGTGCTGTGGGATGGACTCTTCTCCTACGTACCTACATACATATCCTACATGCTCAGTATGACCAATATTAAATCATGTCATGGTGATATAGTGGATGCTGTCGAGTGCTATTTATGACTCCTACATGGAAGAATTTACAGGCAGAAACCCGAACAAAACAAAAAAAAAATATCAAAAAGTGTTATTATGGTATTGCCTTGTTTTATATTTAAGTCTTTCTTTTTATAAAAAACGATGCTCTACACTAGGAATTTCTCCTGTATCTTTGGTGCGTTTTAAACTTACCTAAACTCACATACACAAACAAACCCAGACCCGAAACAACTATCTGTAGGCCATACAAATAATTGTTCCGTGTGGGGATTGACGCACAATACACAGAGCAGCAGTCCAATCGCAACCATCATCTGCCTACCCTTTTCCCAACTATGTTGGGGTCGGCTTCCAGTCTAACCAGATGCAGCTGAATACCAGTATTTTACATGGAGTGACTGCCTATCTGACCTCCGCAACCCAGTTAATACTAGGTAATACCATACTCTTTGGTAAGACTGGATGTCAGAATTTCAGGCCACCGACTACCTGTGACAACTGCCTAAGGTCTATATATGGCGGCCGGGACCAACAGCTTAACATGCTTTCCGAGGCACGGAGGAAACTCGGTATGTCGGGCGGTCACCCATTCATAGACCGACCTAGGAAAGCACGGCTTTACCCAAAGATCGACCCGAGTGGCAGTTCTTATTAAGCCACAAGGAATCGCAACCGTGCGGCAAAATTAATAAGTGCTAAATTAATATGTTTATAGTTATTTAATGTTGTTTTATTTTATTGTTTACAGAATGCCATTGATGTTAAGGTCTTCGAATTGTGTTCTAACAAATAAATCAGATTTTGAACTAGCACAACTAAATGAATGTCCACATGATCCTGGTGGTTATTTTATCATTAGGGGTATGTGACTTCTTGTTATTCTTGATTTTAATTTTAAAACAGATGAAAGCTAATGTTTGAAACAAAGGTGGGGGGCTCTAAGGATATCCCGTCGAGGCTGCGGGTTGTTCGAAAGAGATACCGCGGCCTCGGCGCAAGGGCTAAGAAGGAACATGGGTGGGTTTTTAGTCAGTAGAAGTCTGACACTCCCTTCCGCTCTGCTCAAAGCGGGAGGGGTTATTTGATAATTTTCCACCCGCCTAAAAAAAAAAAAAAGGCTCTAAGATCATTAAAGAAGCTAAATGTACTATGTATTTTTAAATCATTGCAAAATTGCCGGTTGTTGTGAACAGACGTATCAAGAAATTATTACAATAAACAAATAATCACTTGCGAAACTGTGACCTAGTTTAACCATAGCGCATACACGCGTACATTAATAATAATCTCCACCTCACATACTCAACCCTTAATCACCACACAGACATAGGTTAATGCTCACTCATCATCACACAACCCGACTATATCATCAGCTCAACCCATCACCACTCTTCTGGGGTAGTACTTGGCTTCGGCCCGTACTATTCCATAATTCCGGTAATAAAGCCGAGATACGTAAAAGTATAAAAACAAATAATAATAATAAATTTATTTCATAAAAAGGAGATTGTAGTACAAGAGGCAAACACAGAGTACATACACAATCTAGAGAGTGAAGTTCTGCTATTACTGGCTAGGTTATAGAATAACCTGTTTTAAGGAATAACAGTCCCTGTCCCTTACATACATTACATTTGTGTAAGGTGAATTAGGACAAATGACCGGTGTTTAACGAGAACAAAATATCCTGCTTCACGATGGACGATAGCCCATTTACCCGGACTAGCAAAGGTGTTCGCTCTCCGCCTTCTACACCTGTACCCGGGGCTTTACCCGCCTCAACCCCCAAACACCTATCCAAAAGAATGATGCTTCTGAAGTTGTCTTGACGCCAGAAATCCAGAACTGGATGGTGATCATCGAACAGAACCTTAAGGAGGTGTGCGCTATTGCAACTGAAGGGAAGCTGAATGATGAGTAGAAAGGGCGCATCAACAGCCTAGCCTATGCCGGAAAATCAGCAACGGGACTTCGCATATGGCCGTCATGTACCAGTCCATTAAAGCAAAGGCCGTCCAGTCGCACTACATCATCAGAACTCTTGAAAGCCAACTCGATTTTTCGCAGCAGCTACAGAAACTTCACCTGAAAATCGAAGATTCAACGAAACCTGCCCAGGGATCTTCTTTTGCTGACATGGTAAAGAAAGGTGCCAATAATTATATCCAGCCGAGTCATGTAAGTTCTGTGGCGATCTATCCAAGTGACAAGTTGAAGACCAGCGACGAGACTAAAACTCTCGTACAACAAATTATTAGAACCGAAGAAATGAAACTCCACGTGAGAGACCTGTGCAAGACGAAGAACGGCGGTGCTATCATCAGCACCGAGACGAAGGACGACATCGAGAGGCTAAGACAATCGGTGCAGCTATCCATGACAGGCCTAACAGTCGACGAGCCCCATAAAAGGAAGCCTAGGGTTCTGATTTTTGATTGCCGACATCCATTCAGGAAAATGAGGTTTTCACGTGTTTGTACCACCAAAATCTAGCCGAAAAACTGCAGGACTGTAGCCTAGAGACGTTTTTGAGCTCAATTAAATTGAGTCATAAGTCAGGTAAGAAAGACACTGAGACCTGTAACTACATTGTTGAAGTATCCGCAGTCATACGCAAAGCAGTCATCACAAGACCGCGTTATTGTAAATTGGTCATCATGCCCTGTAAGAGACTTTACTTTAGTCACTTGATGTTATAAGTGTCAGCAGTATCGACATGCGGCCAAGTCGTGTCGACAAATATCTTATACTTGCGGCCTCTGTGGTGATCAAGGTCACTCAGTAAAAGAATGTCAAAAGAAGGCTGACGAACCAAAATGCGCTACTTGCATGCATTTCAAAAAGTCAGACAAACAAAACGAAAAACACAAAAACGAAAAACACAAAAGCGAAAAACACAAAAACGAAAAACAAAAAGTGAAAAATAAACTTCACAAGAAAAAGCAGCTTCTGAAGTCGGTGAAATTTTGTCTGTTTGATTTCGTTTTCTTTTCCCACGGACTTCAGAAGCTTTTTCTTGTGAAGTTTATTTTTCACTTTTTTGTGTTTTTGAAGTAGAAGGAAGGTACTACTCCTAAACCGTTAGGAGTTGAAAGCAATAACAAGGGAATCTTGAAGGTTAAGGTTCTTGGGTTGGTTGAATCTTAAATGTATAGTATATATTTTACAACTAAAAATTGTAAAATAAAAAAACTTTTGCAAAAAAAAACCGACTTCAAAAAAGTGAAAAACACAAAAAATTTTTGCTGGGAAATGACTTTTTTTTTTGGGGTCAGTCGGTGGCAAAAAAAACGAAATCAAATAGACAAAATGTCACCGACTTCAGGGCCCTATCCAATAAAGCTGACAATCCGACAAGTCCGACATATGTCAAAAAGTGACAACTCGACAATTTTTCTGTTTAATAAAACGACGACAGGCGACAAAATTGTCATGGTGGAAAATTCACAAATATGTCGGACTCTTTTTTTCTTGACATTTTTCTGTTTTATAAAACTTTATATGCGACAGGTGACAGGTGACAATTTGTCGTAAAAAACTTGTCAAATCTGCTTTATTAAACAGAAAATTGTCATGACATGTTGACATATTTGTAGAATTGTCCGACAATTCTGACAGGCGCATTACCCTCTGTCGCGAAATCATATTTTGAATTTTGAAGGTGTAAAAAAGTGTATTGAAAAAGTTTATTACAAAAAAATTGTACTTACATCGAGCAGTGAGAGTAGTGATGATGAATACTTGGAACAAATACAAACGAGGAGGCAACGACGATCATTTAAAAGCAGAATCAATTTCTCCTTCTCAATTACAGATTTCTGCTTTAAAGAAAAATTTTGGGTATGTAAATCTCATCGACTTGAACACGGTACAAGCAGAAACCAAGCACAGTATCTAATTGATAACTTCTTTATTGGTTAACGGTGCAAAAAAAAAAAAAAAAAATTACGGATTGATGAAGGATAAACTAGTTAAAATAAACTAAACCTTACCATGGTCCTTTTGCGCCAATTTTGCCATGTAGTGTCAAGAAGGTATTTCCAGTCTTTATTGAAAATACCTAATGTTCTTAAGTTTTCGGCTATTTCCTTCCATTTATTTATTTTTACATCGTGGGTCAATTGGTCACTAAACTTCCCAAAAAGTATATTTTTACTTTCGTAAATAAGGCCCAAAATGGTAAGTTTTCTGTGTATTTCCATCTTACACGCGATCATAACACAATCGAAGTTGCACTAGTGATTGTTTTATTCTTGTACTTTGATAATATCTTTTTCAATTTTACCCTCATCCAGCTTCATAAAACAAAATTCTTTGCAAATATGTCAAAAGTCGACATAATTGTCACGACAATCCGACAATATTGTCACCGACAATTGTCAGAAATATTGCGACTGGTTTTTTGATATGTCGAGTTTTATTAAACGTGTTTTTACATTAAAAATATGTCAAGATTTCACCTGTCGATTTTTGACATATTTGTCACGTTTATTAAACAGCTTAAGAGCGACAATTCTAAAATTTTGTAATTTTTTGACATATATGTCGGATTGTCAGCTTTATTGGATAGGGCCCTGAAGCTGCTTTTTCTTGTGAAGTTTATTTTTCACTTTTTTGTGTTTTTAGTTACCATTATGATAAATAGTTTGATTAATGATTTAGATCATTTCTCTGTATCCGAGTCTAAAGTTTGTGAAGCAGAGAACTGTAAACAATAAAACTCCACTAAATTTTATACATTAACACAAAATATTCGCGTTGTTTTTAAGAATTTGGATAGCTTTACTTTAGTTCAACAGCGGCTTAACATAAATCGTGATGTCATTGTTTTAACCGAATGCTGGCTTGCCAAGCAATATAACATACCACTATTCCCGGGATATAATATGTATAAAAATACTATTAATAATTATATCCAAAATTATGGTATGATAGTTTATGCAAGAAATCATCTAAATGTCTCTGTTGACTGTTGAGGAACCTGATATGAACGACTAGTTAAAATTGGCTCTGATTTTGCGATATTAGCATTATGTCGACCTCCATCTTTTAGAAATACTAGCATTTTGACTTTGATTTTAGACTCTGAATGAGACCTTGCAAAGACTGCCATCCGTTAAAAACACGATTGTAATTGGAGATATTAATATCAATATTCTTCCCGGAAGTGCTGATGCGTCTGCTCAGGACTACCTCAACTTATGCGCTTTTCATGGCCTGCTCCCAGCACACAGCTTTCCTACACATCACAGTGGCTCCTGTTTGGATCATATTATGCTTAACTCAACAATAACCGATCACAATGCTGCCCTACTAACCCTAAATTGTAAATTACCTAAACAAGGCACTCAAGAATTATCAAAATTAAATATAAATAAACTTGAAGATGATTTAAGCGTCATCAATTTTGATCCAGTCTATAATTCCGCTGACCCACAGTTCTGCGTGTCGTATGTTATTGAAAACGTACGAAACTCAGAAAAACACATTCGTATCCCAGTTGAACAACAAAAATCGCAACATAAAACCCTGGATAACATCAAGCCTTATTCGCTGTATGAAACATAGGGATAAATTGCACATGAAAGCGAAATCTAATCCAGACAATGCAGTATTGCAACTTTCGTAGAAAAGATATCGAAATTACTTTAATGATCTTCTTAAAAAAATTAAAAGCAACTACGACAAAATGGCATAGGAAAAGGCTGGAACAAATAGTAAAAAGATCTGGAAATTTATTAAAGACACAACGCACACGTCAAAACAATATGAGTCATCTTCAGGTTTATTACAAGCACACTCGTCACCGCTGGAATCCGCTAACATAGCAAATAATTTCTTCGTTAATGTTGGAGAGTGTCTAGCAGACAAAAATCGGGGTCAATCGCAAAACCTAACGAGCACTCCTTTAACACGGAACACTACTTTAACATCCTTCATGTTGCTAGATACTGATGAGACTGAGGTAGAAAGTATTATCATGTCCTTGAAAGAATACTGCAGTTGGTTATGATAACATCTATCTATACTAATATTATAAAGCTGAAGAGTTTGTTTGTTTGTTTGTTTGTTTGTTTGAACGGGGTAAACTCTGGAACTACTGGTTGGAATTGAAAAACTCTTTTAGTGTTGGATAGTCCATTTATCGAGGAAGGCTTTAGGCTATATAACATCACGCTAAGTCCAATAGGAGGGGAGCATAAATGAAAAATGTTGCAAAAACGGGAAAAGGTATTCCTTTTTGAGAGCTTCCGTTGCGTGCGCTGCGAAAACGGTTTAAGTTAGGAAAATTTCATGTATGAAAGAATTGTTCCTCTTTAAATGTTCTAAAAAAAAGTCCGCGACAGCATATATATATCTTTTAAGATTAACTCACTGTAACCATTTTTTACTATTAAAATGTTAGATTAAAAAGAATGATATTTTGCGATGCTTATTTAACCCATATGATATTAATCCATATCTAAATAAATATGTTTGTTCATAAATATGTTGGTTCATTGACGGCTCAGACCTCAAGTGTGTATGCGGCGTATCTCCACAGATAATGTCCCACCTTCCATCTTGCGCTGCATGCCCTGACACCTGCACACTTGACGACCTTATGACAGCATCAGCGAGTGGGGTCCGCATAGCTGAATTTTGGGCCAAAACGATTTGATCGTATAGAAATTTGCCATCGACACGCTAAGAAGAAGAAGCACGGAAATTTAATATAGAATATTTGGGCCCTTTACTCTATACAGTTTAAACAATTATCTTAGAAGTTATCGCAATATCAAAATATCCGCGCGACAAAATAATTAGCGCGTGGCAGTCATTCGGTCCGGTGCGGTAGGTACGTGGGTGATTCTGGCCTCTGGGGGCTCCGGAGAAATTCAAATTCAAAATATTTACTGCACCATAATGTTTACAAGTACAAGGTGTTACTGTATATTAAACAGTAAAAGATACCTTTAGTAATTGTTACTTTAATAATATAATCGAAGTCAATCTAAACTAATAGGTATTTTATAGAGGAAAGGTAAATTTTTTTGTTTGTTACGAGTACGATATAGCTCAATCTATATAATTATATAAAACAAAGACGGGTTTGTTACAACACTTATAACTCGAGATCTGCTGAACCAATTTTCATGGTTATTGATTCGTTGGATTTGTCTCCGCCCCGAATAGCATAATACATCTTAAAAACAATGAAAACTCGATATGTTGTAATGAATACTTAATCATTTCAATAAATGCTGATTTATTTATTACATGTCAAACATTTGTTGTCCAATCCTGTCAAATACTGTAACAACTGTTGTGTGCGTTCAGAAATTTATTTTTTGTAAAATGTCTCGAAAGTTCAGGTACTGTTATATTTGTTTGTTTTAGACATTAATTTGTGTACATTATTTATTAATTATTTAATTTTTAATTTCCGAAAATAATACCTAAGATTTATTCTACAGGTTAACAAAAGTGTAAATGTCTTTTTATAGGTTGTCTATGATTTTTCTTGATAAGCTATTCATACGTAGTGGTTATATACTCTTTGAGCTATTGTCTATGTCTCGAAAGTTCAGGCACTGTTATTATATTTGGTGGTTTTATGCGAGTGCACATTCAGTATTAATATTAATAACAATGCCGCGTCCTGGAAGATCTAATCTTTCCCAGCGGAGCCGTAATGCAATTAGGCAATTGGTAGGGAGGTAGCTAAGAACCAGGAGAAGGACATAGGATACTAGGTAGGGTAGTAGGTAGGGTAGTAGGTAGGATAGTAGGTAGGGTAGTAGGTAGGGTAGTAGGTAGGGTAGTTGGTAGGGTAGTAGATAGGGTAGTAGGTAGGGTAGATAGTTGGTAAGTAGGCAGGTAGTGTGTAGGAAAAAGGGCATAGCAAGTAGCAACGCATGCGGGTACAGCTAGTTTAATATGTTGGATAGTCGATTTATCTAGAAAGGTTATACGCTATATTATTATGTGTTGCAAACGAAGTTGCGTGGGTCAGCTAGTATCTAATAAAATGATTAAATTTAAGGATATTTTGGTACCACCTCTAACTTATATTTTCCGCATTTGTTCATCTTCGGGTCATTTTCCGAAATGTCTCAAAAAAGCTGCAATTGTCCCTGTCTATAAATCAGGCAGCAAAGATCAAGTGACAAATTACAGACCCATTTCTTTTTTGTCTTCTGTGTCAAAAATATTGGAAAAAATTATAAACAAAAGGTTGTTGAAATATTTGGATGATAAATCCATTCTGTCTGAACGTCAGTTTGGATTTAGATCTAATGTCTCAACTGCCGATGCAGTACATCATCTGACTGACTATCTAGCGCACGAATTTGACAAAGGTAACCACACTAGGAATTTTCCTGGACCTCGCCAAAGCGTTTGACACAGTTTCCGTTCCAATCCTGTTGCGCAAGCTTGAGACCATAGGTGTAAGAGGAACTCAGCTGAAGCTATTCAAAAGTTATTTAGAAGATCGTTCCCAGGGCGTAAAGATTGGCAATGTTCTCAGTGCTGTTAAAAAAAAAACACAATTTTTGGTGTTCCCCAAGGATGTATTTTAGGGCCCACTATTTTTTTGATCTACATATATGACCTTTGCGATATAAAGCTAGAGCATGGCACTATCATCACTTACGCTGACGACACTGCACTACTTTTTTCAGCTGACTCAGAAAATAAAGTTTACAATCTTGCGCAATACGCATTCAATATTGTAAATAAAATAAAATAACTCACTAACTCTAAATGCAGAAAAGACAAATTACATTAAGTTTTCGATGCGCAAGCAAATATCAACTATACACACAACGTTGCATGCTCATTATTTCTCAATCCCTACAGATAGCCAGTGTATGTGACCTAATATTAAAAAGTCAGATAATATGAGATACCTGGGTATTATACTAGATGAAACCCTTTCTTTTAAACAACACATAGAAGCTCTAAATTAGTCTAAATAATAGAATTCGTAAGCTGATTTTCGTATATTATATTTTCGAAAATCAGCTTTAATAACTGAAAAAGTTGTAATAAATGTATGAAAAATGAAATTAATTTTTTGTTTGATTTTCTATGAAGTTAAAACATACTTTTTTGACTAGGATGTTAGTTAAATACCAGGCTGTTTACCCTAGTAAAAGGCCTGACATTTTTTACTAAACATTTATGTCTAATTATACAAATTATCCTGTAGTGTCTAACAAAATCATCAACTTTCTTAATTTAACAGCACTGTGGGCTGGTAAAAAGTCTAACTGTAAAACATTGGAAAGACCAGAATTGTCTAGTTTACCTAATCACGCAACCAACAAGCTTGACTATTGTCCAGCTTTATGGATAATTCTTGTGGCATTTATTTATGTTGATTTATAAACTTATAGGACAGGAAAAAGTGATATTGATCCAAGAACAATTGTCCAGGAATCGCATGATTGTTGATGAATTCAAAGGAGCCATTCAATGTCAAGTTACAAGTTCCACACATGAGAAGAAAACCAGGACTAATGTTATTGTGAAAAATGGAAAATATGTACTGAGACATAATGCCTTGTCTGATGTAAGTTCTCTTACTAGTTAATCTCTGTAAAATTGTCCGTCTGTATATTTAATTATGCCAATTAGAAATGAGGTCATACAATTCATTGTTTTCTGTGAAGTTTAAACCTGGGATATCTAAATATAGTGAAAATAATTATTATTAATACCAGTATTAACTGGGTTGTGGGGGTTAGATAGGCAGTCCTCAGCTGCATCCGGTTAGACTGGAAGCCGAACCTAACATAGTTGGGAAAAGGCAACTGATGGAAATGATGATGAGTGGAAATCAATTTCTCAGCCACTGCACTATACAAATCACCACTTTTATTTTATACTCTCTAATACATGCACTCATTTGCACATAATTTCCAGGATATACCTATTGCAGTTTCCTTCAAAGCTATGGGTATCTGCAGTGATCAAGAAATTATGCAACTTATAGGTACAGATGATACATCACTGAAAAAGATGGCCCCTTGCATTATGGATTGTCATAATATGAAAATATTTACTCAAAATCAAGCTCTTTCTTATATTGGAAGCAAACTTAAGGTTAAAAGGTATAACATAAATTAATAAATGACCTTTCTTAAACTGTGGTTGATTATAAACTATTAGTTATTTGGCAATGTACTTTTTTAAAATTATTTTTGCAGGTTTCAATCAGGTGGTGCTAAAGTACGTACTCCCATTGACGAGGCTCGAGATCTGTTAGCTACAACAATTTTAGCACATGTAGCAGTAGAAAATTATAATTTCTATGTCAAGGCTATTTACCTGGCTATTATGGTTAAAAGAGTAATTGAAGCTGAGACAAATAAAGCTGCTATTGATGACCCTGACTATTATGGAAACAAGAGACTTGAACTAGCAGGATCTTTACTTGCTTTGATGTTTGAAGATCTTTTCAAAAGATTCAATTGGGAATTGAAATCAATAGCAGACAAAATAATACCTAAAGTTAAAGCTGCGCCCTTTGATGTTGTTAAACACATGAGGCCTGATCTCATTGCTAATGGATTGTTCGCCGCTATTTCTTCTGTAAGATTTAATTCATATTCAAATCCTTTTCTTGGTCATCAATAATTATGTTCATAAAAAAATGTTTTCTATTCCAGGGTAACTGGACGATTAAAAGATTCAAAATGGAAAGACATGGAGTAACGCAAGTGTTAAGTCGTCTGAGTTATATATCAGCTTTGGGTATGATGACCAGAGTTAATTCCCAGTTTGAAAAGACTAGGAAGGTATCTGGACCGCGTTCATTACAACCTTCGCAGTGGGGCATGTTGTGTCCGTCTGACACTCCTGAGGGCGAGGCGTGTGGCCTCGTGAAGAACTTAGCGCTGATGACACACATCACCACCGAGTGCTCGGAGGAGCCCATCGCAAGACTAGCTCGAAACGCGGGCGTCGAAGATGTCAGACTGTTAGGTGGCGAGGAGATCAATCACCCGGCTGTCTACATGGTATTTCTTAATGGTTAGGCACTAACCTGATGAACTTATGATACTCAAACTAATAAGAAACTTTATCATGTTGAATTTTTTGTTTTAGGTAATATATTAGGTGTTTCAAGACAATACAAAAGGCTCATAAAGGTTTTTAGAATGTTCAGGCGACGCGGACTTATATCAGCTTTCGTGTCCATTTACCCTAATCACAACCAGAGAACTGTCTACATTTGCAGCGATGGGGGTCGACTCTGTAGGCCGTATATTATTGTAGAAAAAGGTTACCCACTGGTCCAACAATACCATATAAACGAATTAAATAGAGGAATAAGAAAATTTCAAGACTTTTTAAATGATGGACTTATTGAGTACCTGGATGTTAACGAGGAGAATGACAGTCATATAGCTACTTTTGAAATTGATATAGATCCCTATGTTACGACGCATCTAGAAATTGAACCGTTCACGATTCTCGGCGTTTGTGCGGGGTTAGTCCCCTACCCACATCACAATCAGAGCCCTAGGAATACCTACCAATGTGCTATGGGTAAACAAGCGATGGGTGAGTTAATAAATTTATTAATGGATTACTATTTCTGTAAAAATCGTCATTTTTGATATTTCCGACATCCACGCGTGCGAAGCCGCGGGCAAAAGCTAGTTATAAATCAATAATATTATCTTCCTACCCCTGTTCCAAGTTACTTAGGGCAGACGCAACACGTTCTTCACATCTTCCATTCAGGTAACAATACGAGCGTTAATATTTCAGGTACCATTGGCTACAATCAGAAAAACAGGATAGATACACTAATGTACAATTTAGTCTATCCACAATGTCCAATGGTTAAGACTAGAACCATAGAACTAACGAATTTCGACAAACTGCCTGCTGGGCAGAACGCCACGGTTGCCGTCATGAGCTACAGCGGATACGATATCGAGGATGCTTTGATACTGAACCGAGCATCTATCGACCGCGGGTACGGCCGCTGTCTTGTTTACAAAAGTGCCAAAACTACTATGAAGAGATACAGTAATCAAACCTCTGATAGAATTCTGGGGCCTTCCAGGGATGCTACTACGGGAAAAATTATTAGAGCACATGAAGTTCTTGATACGGACGGCATTGCTGCACCTGGCGAAATGGTTGAAAACAGACAAGTTTTGATAAATAAACAGATGCCACCGGCGACCCTGAACCCCGTCACGCAGGGCCAGCCACAACAGGTCGATTACAAAGATGTTCCTATCACATATAAAGGTCCTGTTGAATCTTATATAGAAAAGGTTATGGTTTCGTCTAACTCCGAGGATGCTTTTCTCATTAAAATATTGTTACGTCAGACACGTATTCCGGAGATAGGCGACAAGTTCAGTTCCCGACACGGTCAAAAAGGCGTGACCGGTTTGATCGTGCAGCAAGAAGATATGCCCTTCAACGACAGAGGCATTTGTCCTGATATGATCATGAACCCACATGGTTTCCCTTCGCGGATGACAGTGGGGAAAACTATCGAACTTTTAGCGGGAAAAGCTGGCTTGATGGAAGGAAAATTTCATTACGGTAAGAATCCACTTCTGAATAAATTTTCATAATACTAATACAAATTAAATTAGCACCCACAAAAAAGCTTTCTGTACATCTAACAAAATAACTTTACGCAAAAATTATTGCTAGAAAACGCCTTTTCTTTTGGTTTGTATATATGTATTTTGCTTTAAAAAAATTGAAATTTTGACCCCCAATATCTTTGTTAGAAGGTTTTCATTCCCAAAAATGGTCCAAAACAAAAAATAAACTGGCGGGGAGAATAATTAGTTACCTACGCTTTTGCAAGTCTCCCAAACGCACATTTTAAATGAACTCGCTGACCCCGCTTTGAGCCACAGTATAAAATTGTAGGAATAGGTTTTTTTCAACTTTGTTTTACGGATTTCATGTTAATTTTCAGGGGTTTCGTTTTTTGGGGAATATGAAATTTTAGCAACATAATTTATGTTCTTACTACCTACAATTGTTTTTATTTTCACATAATGTGAAAGGAGTATTTGTCGGTAAACTATAATAATAACAGGCGAGATTTTGATAAGAGTTTCGATGGTTTGTAAACTAAGACATTATAGTCCACACGTACGAAGTTTCGAACATAATTATTATACTAGTAATTTATAATAAACTACCTGATGCCTGCGGCTTCGCACGCGTGAATGTCGGTCAAATTATATACTAAAACCTTCTTCTTGAATCACTATCTATTAAAAAAAACCGCTTCAAAATCCGTTGCGTAGTTTTAAAGATTTAAGCATACATAGGGACGGACAGACAGCTACTTTGTTTTATATTAGGTAGTGAACTGATTACTTAGGTAGTTTGGAACAAATAAATTCGGATAAAACTTATTACAATACACAGGACAATTATATTCTTTGATCTTTATTATCTATAGGTACTCATCATCATTCTCCTGCCCTTATCTTATTTATTTGGAGTATTTTGGAGGTGGTAGGTAGGTAGGTGGTGGTAGGTAGGTAGGTAGATGAAATCGTGTTTTACCATACTATTAATTACACTCGGATATGTTCGCTGAATTCAATAAATTCATCCCCTTCCCCAAAACTATCCACACCCCCTTCAAACAAACAATTTCGTAATACACAAATCACACCCTTTCATTTAATACCCATATTGAGAGAGTTCTGAAAAAATATGTAACCCGCCATTTTGTGGTGGCGGCCATCTTGGATTTGAAATTTGTCAAGCCTTTTCATTTGATACCCACATTGAGGGAATTTTGAACAAATATATTTATAATCCATCATTTTGTCGCAACGGCCATCTTGGACCGATTTTCATCAAACATAGCTAATAATCGTTTTATTACAGGCATCCAAGTCCCATAGGTGAAATACATAATAACAAACTAATACATATTAAAAAAACCTTATAACTACACACGTAACGTTGTCGGCGTCGTGTTTCGCTGCGAGGTGTTCTAAGTACATTCCCGACTAATTCACCTTTCAAACAAAAAAAAACTAAATCAAAATCGGTTCATCCGTTCGGGAGCTACGATGCCACAGACAGACGCACACACACGCAAAGAGATGTAAAACTTATAACACACCGTCGTTTTTGCGTCGGGGATTAACTTACTTAAATATTTTACACTACGTTATAACAATAAATCGCTCGATAAATCAGCGGGACAGTCGTGCGCCAGCAAAACGGACATAGGTCCTACCTCAATCACGTCCAGGCGGGCACCACAGAGTACATTAGACTACACTCAGGGGCACATTTAACCGTCCACTCATTCGAAATTCCATATCGTTTGTTTATGTTAACTTGCGCTTTGACTACTAGGCGTAACTTTATAAGTGGTATATCTGAAATAAAGAAAACACATTTACCCGCGTTTTTTTTTACTTTTGTGGTTTTTATTCAACAATAATCAGCTCAGTAGAAATTTGACAGTCTCTCCCCTCGTATTGTGTGAAGGATAAATTTGTTTTACAACGTTGTCTTACCATTGTTTCGAATAAAACCGAGGTATTCAAGTGTTGTGACCTTATTTACACCAAAAAAATGCCACTAGACGCAGCTGGAGCAGCTAGGGCTGTGGCACTTGCAGACGCTGGGTTCAGCCTGAGTCGGATTGGACGAATGCTTGGATATCCACGAAGCACTATCCAAGATGCTATCCGGCGTTTCAGAGAGACCGGTTCCTACACAAAGAGACCAGGACAAGGTCGTAGACGGTGTACATCAGAGAGAGATGACCGTTACATCGTCTCGAACGTTCTTCGAAATCGGTTCACAACGGCTTCTGTGGCTCGTAACCGCTTATTTGAGGTACGAAATGTAAGTGTGAGCCTAAGAACAATAAGAAGAAGGTTAGCAGAGAGGGATCTGGGATCATTTCGACCAGCTCGAGTACCACAGCTAACGACAACTCACAGAAGAGCGAGACTTGCTTTTGCTCGAGAACATTTAAATTGGACGTCAGAGCAATGGAAAGCAGTTCTCTTCTCTGATGAATCAATAATCGCTTTACGAGGTCCTGATGGACGTCAGCGGGTGTATAGACGCCGTGGTGAAAGGTTTGCTGAATGTGCTGTGGTTGAAACAGTGGGCTACGAGGGAGGCTCGATTATGGTGTGGGGTGGCATTTGTTACGAGGCCCGTACAGAGTTGGTGGTCTTCGATAGAGGCAGCGTTAATGCTCACAGGTACGTGACAGAAGTCCTAGAACCACATGTGATGCCATTTGCTCCATTAATTGGCGATAATTTTGTTTTAATGCACGACAACGCTCGTGTATACACCGCGAGAATTGTCATAGAGTACTTGGACGCCATCAATATTCAGAGATTACCATGGCTAGCTCGGAGTCCTGACCTGAACCCGATAGAGCATGTATGGGACAACCTAAAAAGACGATTTCGGAGTCGAACACCAGCTCCTACGACCATCAGTGAACTGAAAACTGCAGCTGTTGAGGAGTGGAGGAACATTCCACAAAGCGACATCCAAGACATAATGGACGGGCTTACAAATCGATTACAAGTGGTGATTAGGGCCAGAGGAGGAAATACACGTTATTAGTGCGATAATTTAGAGCATACTTTTTTTTAAAATAAAAACTTTGTTAAATGGATTTTTGGTCAGAAAACTGCATATTCGCATTTTGAAATTTTTTATCTTGATTAAATAATTTCACAACTTACACATGTTTTATTTGTGTTCTCAAAGATTCACCCAAAGTAATTTTGTAACAAAATTAGTTAAAATCCGATACAATTTTGAAATAATCGACAAAATATAGGTGGCCGGTTAAATGTGCCCCTGAGTGTATATTGAAAGCGGGCACTGACGAACGGCAGCGACTGTCCGGCGAGCGATTTAATGCCTAAATTTTTATTGTTTTTCTTCTTGGAGAAAAATGATAAAGAAATTATACAATATGTTTTCAACATTTACTTCAAAATAAAAAGTTCATCTACTGATATAACTTTCATATAAATTCATGATGAAATCTCATAGTTAAAATTGTGATTTAGTGTCATGTTTGGTAAAAAAAGTTATCGAGCCGATCATTCTAAATCGCGTTTCTATCTTTACGATTTATGTAATATTTTTTATTTATTAAAAAAACTCATATTTAGTTAGATTTTCATACGTTCAAAAGTCTTAAAAAAAGTACTGCAACCCCGCCCTAACAAACATTATATGACGGGTATTGAGCTTTCTATTATTGTTGTTAAATTATGCTTCCTTCAGGTACTGCATTCGGTGGATCCAAGGTTCGTGATGTATGTCATGAACTAGAAAAGCACGGGTATAACTATCATGGCAAAGATATATTTTATTCTGGTTTAACTGGAGAACCTTTGGAAGCCTATATTTATTCTGGCCCTGTAAGTATATAATACGATTAATAACCTACTACTTGGGAGAATTTTATACGTCCTGTTACGCTCATAAACGAAATTCCTGTTGTACATAGTATTGGTGAGCAAATTATATAGTCAAACGACTTGCACCGTCTCTTTATCAAATAATTTCTTTCTATTTTAAGCCTTTAAAAAAGGTCCTATAAATTCAGTTTGTTATGTAGGTATACTACCAAAAGCTGAAGCACATGGTTCAAGATAAGATGCACGCCCGTGCCCGCGGTCCGCGCGCCGTGCTAACTCGTCAGCCGACCGAAGGGCGATCGCGAGACGGAGGCTTGCGTCTCGGGGAGATGGAACGGGACTGTCTCATTGGGTATGGTGCGAGGTAAGATAAACAAAAGATGATGCTGTTACAGCATGTCTGCCAATACAACCCTGTATACTCTATTCCAAAGTATTTTTTTAGTTATTTGATAAAAGAGTAAACATACATTCATACATGCCTTGTGTGTCCCAGCGCTACCGAACTTTATCTTAGACTAGCTGATGTCCGCGACTTCGCCCGCGTCAAATTATATAAGTACTAAAACCTTCTTCGAGAACCACACTATTAATCCATTGGTGAAAACAGGATGAAAATCGGTGCAGTAGTTTTTGAGTTTATCGCGAACAGACGCGGCGGAGGATTTTGTTTTATAATATTACTAGCTGATGCCCGCGGCATCACCCGCGTGGATGTCGTTTCAATTATATACTAAAACCTTCCTCTTGAATCACTCTATCTATTAAAAAAAAACCGCTTCAAAGTCCGTTGCGTAGTTTTAAAGATTTAAGCATACATAGGGATATAGGGACAGAGAAAGCGACTTTGTTTTATACTATGTAGTGATAATGATGTAGTAAAGTTCGTCGTCACCTCCTAGTATTCCATGATGGCCACTTCCATCACTAATATTGTACCTATCCAATGTGTGCAGTATGTTGCTGATGGAGCGCCTGATGCTTGCATCGGACGCCTTCAGCGCGGACATCTGCGGCGCGTGCGGCCGCCTGGCGTCGCGCGCGTGGTGCCACGCCTGCCACTCGTCTGCCGCAGTCTCCAGTGTCGAGATGCCCTACGCCTGCAAACTACTTTTCCAAGAACTGGCATCTATGAACATCGTCCCCAAACTCACCCTCAAGAAATATTGCTAGGTTAGCTTTCTGAAATTTGTTACAGTCGTGTGCGATTAATGTATTGCCGTACCTAATGATACTGTTTAAGTGCTACTTTAATAAAATCGTTCAATATTGAAATTATTTTCAGTCAGTATCATATTAACAGTTGGAACTTAAGGTCGTTTCTACGAAGTTAACCCAAGTGTAGCGATGGCGCTCGTAGTCGTATTTGTTTCCATATTTACCCGACTCCTACGGCGGAGGGTTCTGATATTAGCAGCCGCATAGCTAAAGTTCTTATCATTATTCAATTTATTCGATAAATGAGATATCGTAAGAAGCCTCTTAGACGTCAGCTGGTTACAGGCTATGTGACGTCACACATTGTTCAGTACAGTACCTACAGTCCCTACAGAGGAGTATTTACCATGAAGAAAAAAATGAAAGGCGCCATCCTATGTATTTGGTTGTATTTAGGCAGAATAGACGGCGATAAATTAAACTGCGTTGCGTATGACGTTCCTAGTGTGCATACAAAAATTCAATCAGATATTTTTAGCGTTCAGTCACAGGACATTATTTTTCATCAATTCAGCATTTTCTACATAATGTAAATTAATAGGCTAGCAGACGACCGCCGCGTCAGTTTAATTACAACACAATGTTGGCGACTAGTTGATTCAAAAACCTTGCCAAATTCGTTCTTTGAATTAAAATAGCTGTGCTTATTAATTATTATGATAACAATAAAGAAAATGTTTTTTTTTCCGAAATTAGTCAATCGATTTTGCATATTTCAAAAAGCGTAAATGGGCACATTTTACCACTTTGGAAGTGTAAGTCTCTCCTCCAAACAATTGGCTTTGACAAAAAATGATTTTAGGAACCTCCATTTCATTTTTAAATATTTATCTAAGTATTGTAAACACCCCGGACGTACAGGTGTGATATTTTTTTTATTTTTTTTTATTTTGTATAAAAATCGCAAAGCGTTTCACAGAATACATCTACCTACTAAGTGACAACTCTGTATAAAATATAATTTATTTATTTGCATTGAATGTAGGTATACATTTAAGGTAGTAGTTTTGTTCCTGGTGCAGTCGGCCAACGTAATAAGTATACATCTTGCATGTGTGGGTGAAGTCATAGTTATAGGCACACACACTAAGTAAAACGAGCGAGCTCTGTTTTTATTAGTGTGCGTTATGTGCGTATAACTCAAAACCGGCCTACCGCTGCGCGCCGGCCGACTTTACATCACGCACACATCGGTAATTGCCATTCATATTGTGTGAGTAAACATTCATTAAACTGGTTCACAGTGAAGGAATATGACCAACATTTTATTCACATTAGACAAACCATCCTTGGCAGAGTGGTGTAAGCGTGCGATATTAGCTAATCCACGCTTGATGCCCGTGAGTTCGATCCCCACTGAGGAATTTAGATTTCTGTTTTTTACTTTTTGTTTGTCTCCAATAAAGTCACTCAAGCAAAAAAGTAGAAAGGTAATTAAATAAAACAATAAAATCATTTGTTTTATGTTTATTTATTAGTTAGACAATTTTTTTGTTGGTTAAGGATGGACGTAAATAATTTGTTAAAGTAGGTTGGTGGTGTCTAAATTGAATCGAAAATAAAATTAGACGGGAAGTGAATCAACATGTTAGATAGTAAGAAATTATGGCAACTTCTATCTGCATAACAATAACATCACTTCCCCAGACTTTTAATAATACGAATTGTTGTTTAAGACAGAGGAATACAGCAAGATGTAGGTATAACAAATAATAAAAATATTGCTAAGTTTTACATTTGTTCACACAAACATGAACATTATGAATATATAAAGATAAAGATAAAGATCAATTTATTTGTCCAAACATGCGTATACATGCTAGTTTAGCATGCAGGATGTTACATTAAAAAAAAAATATTTCGTACGTACATGTTTCACCCGCAAGGCGTACAAATTTATAAAATTAACAACAGACAAAAATTAAAGTATAAAATAAACAAGTCAGTAGAAGTCATAAAATGTCACAAAAATTTGAGAGAAATAAAAAAATGTCAAATAATGTACAAAATAAAATGTCACAGAAATTAAATAAAATATATGAAAAATACAAAATGTCAAATAGTGTCGGTCAAAAAGTCATATATATTATAATAACACTTGTCTGTTAATAAATTTCGAATCTTTTTTTTAAATAAATTAATTGGCAATGTTTTATACGATTGAGGTATTTTATTATAAATTTTAGGAGCCATACAGAAAACGCTTTTACCCATTAAAGCAGTTTTTGACGAATGCAAACACAGTTGATTATTGTCTCGTCTGTTTCGGGGGAAGGTGTCACATAATCGTGGGAATAAAATTTGGTTTACTCTAACAAATACCGCAATTTCAAAAATATATAGAGATGGCAGAGTTAACAATTTATGTTTTTTAAATAATGGCATACAGCTGTCGGTCGACTTTAATTTAAACATCGCACGAATGCACCTCTTTTGGGCCTTAAACGCTAAATCTTTATCCGTGGAATTCCCCCAAAATATAATACCATAGCGCAATAACGAAGCCACTATACCATGATAGGCTGTTATTAACGCATCTGCGTTTAACTCTTGGGCTAGTTTATATAACGTACGCAGAGGAGCTCAGCCGTTTACTTAGGTATTCGATGTGTGCCTTCCAGTTTAGTTTAGAGTCAATGATAATTCCTAGGAATTTTGTGTCGTCAACTTTATAAATTGCAGTGTCCTGGTAAATTGCATTAACTTCAAATACAGCCTGGGTCCGTTGCCCAAAATGCATTATAGTCGTCTTATCTAGATTTATTTGTAAGTTATTCCTGTTTAACCACGATATTGTTGATGTCAAAGATTCATTAATGTCACTTTCATATATGTCTTTGTTTTTACATGCTATAGTCACAGTGCTGTCGTCGGCAAAGAGAGTCATGGGGTGGTCAATAGCACTAGGCAGGTCATTGATATATATAATAAATAATAAAACGCCGAGTACACTGCCTTGGGGAACACCGTACGTGGGTGAGCGTTCGCTTGATAAATACATTTCCTCCTTCTTTGTCTTAACATTAATTCTCTCTATTTCTGTGTATTGTTTCCTATTAGTGAGGTATGACTGAATTAGATTTAATATGTTTCCCTTTATGCCGTAAGTTTCTAATTTCTGTAGCAAGATCCTATGGTCAACGTAGTCAAACGCTTGCGTCATGTCGCAGTATATCGCACATACCGGGATTCTCTTGTCCATATTCGTCATAACGGTATATAAAAAGTCATAAATGGCCATGCTGGTTGACATGTTTTGTCTAAACCCCTTTTGCTCTTTACTAAAGATATGTTTCTTTTCGAGGTATGAGTATAATTCTTTATAAAAGTATTTTTCAAAAATTTTGGACATGACAGGAATTAAGGCAATTGGTCTATAGTTAGTCATGTGTTCCTTATTATTTTTTTTAAATAATGGTTTCACTTTTGACACTTTTAGGGAATCCGGATATACACCTGAGCTAATGCACAGATTTATTAGATAGCTTAGATGTGTACAAATGGTATTAGAAACATACTTTAAAACCTTTGTAGAAATACCATCATACCCTGTGCTATTTGTGGACTTTAAAGATTTAATTATGTTTAATATGTCTACTGGTATACTGGGTGCAACAAAGACCGAGTCTTTCTGTTTTATAATATTTGCTGTTACTTTGCTTCCCGAATCTTGACTTGGTTGAATTTTATCAATGAAAAAATTGTTAAACGCGTTGGCTATTTCTAGAGGATCCTTTACTATTTTGCCATCGACATTTATATAGCTAATGGATTCTTTTGGTAAAAACGGTTTTGATTTATTTATTATGTTCCATGTCATTTTAGATTTATTTGTTGCAGTTTTAATTGCGTAATTGTTTTGAGCCTGTCGAGTCAATCTCATAACTTTTTTAAACCTTGTGGTGTACGTCTTAAGAGTGTTTTTATTTGTCATATTTGGTTTTAATCTGTAAAGCCAGAGCAATTGACGTTTCTTTTTGCTGCATAATTTGATGACATGTGAGATCCATTTCGGTTTTTTAGTTACATTTATCGTTGTCAGTTTATAGGGAAAGCACAGGTCATAAAATAGTTTAAAATTGTCAATAAATATGTCAAAAGCGATGTTAGGATCTTCGGTTTCGTATATTTCCGAAAAAGTCAACTGTTTTAAGCAGTCCCTAAACTTAACCAAATTCTCTACGTTTAAGTCCCTCCGTTTTCTACGCCAGTATTTTAAGATGCAAGTTTTTTTAACCGGGCATTTTATTATTTGTGCTGTGTGGTCTGAGAGCGCAAATTCAATAACGTCTGTTTTACATTTGGCTCCAAAATTATGTGCAAAATTGTCAATGCAAGTTTTGCTATGAATTCTAGTAGGTTGCTTTATAGCTAACTTAAGATTGAAATTTAGTAACAGACATTCGAAATCCAATACAACATTATTTTTCTTCATAAAATCAATGTTAAAATCTCCCGCCATTATTATATGCTCATGGTTTTTTTTACATATTTTTTTAAATATTTTTTCTATCGTTTCGTAAAAAACATTCAGGTTATTTCGTTTCGGTACTCTGTAGACACATAAAATAATTATATTGTATTGTGTGAGCTCCACACCACAATATTCTACTACACCAGTTATAGATGCTTCAGTTATATGTGGGAGTTCTCTCCATTGATGCCCATTTCTTATCAGTATACAAGCCCCACCTCGTTTACTTTCTTTCCTGCAGAAGAATGTTGCTAATGAGTAATTGGGGATATTTAAATGGCTTTCGTACCCTGACATTATGAAGTGCTCAGTAACACACAACACGTCTACACTACTGTCTTTTCCTGACAACTCATCTAGGCAGACATTTAGAGCATCGGCCTTATTTAAAAGCCCCGCTATATTTTGATGCATCACGTAAAGGCTTTTAGTGACGAAAAAACTGCTTTTCTGTTTCTAATACGTGTGTGGGATTGTGAGACGTTAATGTTATAAGGGGAGTGTTTACAGTCTTATTATTATAAATATTGATACATTGAATGTCATTAATTAAAGCTAGAAGATTAACAAAAATAGAATGGAACCCAAAATTATTTAGTTGGCCAGACTGTCTGAAGAATGTATTATAGTCATAATCAAGATTGGCATTTGAATCAAATACATGTGCATATTTGTGTGTCCAGATATCTTGAAACAAAGAATGGTTAAAGTTCATGACTCGCCAATTATACATATTTGAGTTCATGTTAAATTTATATGTCGGTAAACAAACAATAATATTTGTATGAGTCAATTCACTAAGAGTCTTCCTTATGTCTGATATGAGTTCACAGTAATTTTTGGCTATTTTAAAGTCACACAGTAGTCACTCATTGTGTAATCCGTAAGTTTTGTGTTTATCCCCCGCAGGAGGTCACATGTAGCTCCATCTGTTGTTATATAGTGACAAAATTCAAATTGTTTCTCAAAAGTTTCTTCTACTATGGAAAGGATCCTGTTTTGTTTGTTAGCACTCAGAATACACAATTTGTTTGGTTTATGCTGTTGTATAGTCTCAATCTGCGTTTTGGTTTTGTTTACCATAGAATTGTCTATTTCCATACACGGTACAGTATTTTTGTTGGTTTGTTCAAATCGGGGGGTAATTGTAATATTTTTTGTATTTTTCGATGTGTCGGTAGTTTCATATACTGTATGTGCAGGTGGGGATGTCATTGTGTGTTTGTTTTTTGTAGCTGGTGTTGCACCGGTTCTTTGGTTTTGGTTGCGTTTCTGTTTCTGAGCAGTTCGTGGTGTACCATTTTTGTTATCCGTGATACTTAAACTTTTATAGGTGTCTATGACTTTCAGATATTTTTGTACGTCTGATTTTAGTCGAAAGTTTTCAAAGTTTAGATTTTCAATTTCCTGGTGTGCTATTAATAAATCGTCAGTTAATTTTTTGATTTTATCATTCTGGTCAGTTTGACTTGAATTTAATGATGTGTTAGGTAAGCTCATCATAGTCGTATCAAAAAGCACCGAACTGTCATTGGTGATATCGTTCAATGAACTGGTACGGTGAACTTGACGGTAAGTAATATAACAATAAGGTTCATAATCGTTTGACATCCAACCCCAATACCCGCATCCAACGCCAATGCCACTAGTCCTACAAGCCAGAAGGTTACATTCATTATACCTTTCACCACCTTTTGTCCATAATATTTTACGCCCATCCTTATCCGACTTAAATGTTTTTTCGTCGCTAAAAATCACCACGTTGTTCTTCCAATCAAAATTAAAATATGACCTAGCGAACTGTAGTCGGCTTTATCGATGCGCAGTGGACAGTAATATCTTCCGTGCTGGCTTGCTGCAGCGTAAATCAGCAGAACGCAGGTGATTTCTCACCGTTTGCAAGCACACATCGTGTGCTAAAGCTGTGACGCGGGTTGGCAAAAATTAATTAGCTCTGTGCCTTGCCACGATGTCATGGTGTCGAGCTGACGTATTCGCTTTGGTTTTGGAGCACGTCGAAGATTTTCCACGTCTCCAGAATCTGCATATCGGCGGACCCATAACTGCACGGTTCTTCTCTGTGAATACAAAACAGTATTTAAAATACATACTACTGCTAAAATACTTATCATAATAGTTATTACCTAATAAATAATAATAAATACATTATGCTTAAAAATATAAAATTATATTTATGCTTTCATATATACCTAATTAATATTATTTATATGCCTACAATAATTATATACATATACATTTATACAAGCTAAAATACTTTTAAATATTTATATTAGCAAACAAAAAAGGGGCTCTTATAACAATGGTTAATGCACTTAATTTACATACCTAAATGTATACCTATATAATAAATGATAAAATAATATTAATTTGGTTCATATATAGGTAAGTATATAAACCTATATATAAACTATGATACATACATACTTATATATAAACCAAATTAATATTATTTATTTTCAATAATCATATACGTACTTAAATACGTACGTATTATACAAGTTAAAATACTTTTAGATATGGTTTAAATAAACATGAGCAAACAAAAATGGGCTAATATAACAATGGTTAATGCACTTAATTTACATACCTATATGTATACCTATATAATAAACTAGCTGACCCACGCAACTTCGTCTGCAACACATAATATAGCTTATAACCTTTCTAGATAAATCGACTATCCAACTTATTAAATTGAGCTATATCGTACTCGTAACAAACAAAAAATCTTACCTTTCCTCTATAAAATACCCATTAGTTTAGATTCACTTCGATTATATTATTAAAGTAACAATTACTATAGGTATCTCTTACTGTTTATACAGTAACATCTTGTATTTGTAAACATTATGGTGCAGTAAATATTTTGAATTTGAATTTCTCCGGAGCCCCCAGAGGCCAGAATCCCCACGTACATACCTACCGCACCGGACCGAATGACTGCCACGCGCTAATTATTTTGTCGCCCGTATATTTTTAACATTGCGATATCTTCTAAGATATTTGTTTAAACTGTATAGAGTAAAGGGCACAAATATTCTATATTAAATTTCCGTGCTAGCAAACACATTTATTTAGATATAGATTAATACCATATGGGTTAAATAAGCTTCGCAAAATTTAATTCTTTTTAACCTAACATTTTAATATAAAAAAATGGTTACAGTGAGTCAATCGTAAAAGATAAACATATGCTGTCGCGGACTTTTTTTTTGAACTTTTAAAGAGGAACAATTCCTTGATGCATGATATTTACGTAACTTAAACCGTTTTCGCAGCGCACGCAACGGAAGCTCTCAAAAAGGAATATCTTTTCCCGTTTTTGAAACATTTTTCATTTATGCTCCGCTCCTATTGATTGTGGCGTGATGTTATATAGCCTAAAGCCTTCCTTGATAAATGGACTATCCAACACTAAAAGAATTTTTCAATTCCAACCAGCAGTCCCTGAGTTTACCCCGTTCAAACAAACAAACAAACAAACTCTTCAGCTTTATAATATTAGTATAGATGATAAAATAATATTAATTTGGTTTATACCCTTAACGCAAACGAAGGGCATTTGTTCTCCCCACCACTGCAATATTTTTTTTGTTCTAGACCATACCTGGGAACCTCCTAGTTACGGAGATATTGGGGGTCAAAGTTCCAAATTTTTCACAGCTGTTTTTGTAAATACTAGTATTTCAGGTTTTAACTTTACTTAAATTATCTCCATGACCCGTTTACTATTCAAAGCATCCACTAGCACAATGTTTTAAGAGTGCTACTTTGAGTTTTACCGTAAAATGTGATTTTTAATCCCAAAAAAAAAAGTCAAAAATTTTTGCGTAGGGGTACTTGGTTTGATGTACAGAATGCTTGGTGGTCGTATGCGTGAAGGGTTCGTTTACACCCTGTATAGGTAAGTATATAAACCTATATATAAACTACGAGTATGATACATACATACTTATATATAAACAAAATTAATATTATTTATCTTCAATAATAATCGTATAATATAATACAAGTTAAAATACTTTTAGATATAGTTCAAATAAACATTAGCAAACAAAAATGGGCTAATACTATAACAATGGTTAATGCACTAAGGTTACGTTAATTTTATTTATTCCTAGGTAAACAGAAAGGTGAGATGAGTTAGTTAAGTTGAAGTAGGTATAGTATCTGTTACTTACCGGTATCATTAAGCGCCTTGCAATCACTTATAGATACGTTTTGCTCATGCAAAACAACGATTTCTGTCTTTTTTAATGTTATTAAATGATGCATGTTTGGATGCACAGAAATAAATTACAAACGAATATATTTAGAGTAATTCTGTGCTAGCAATAGACTAAGTAATGCAAATAATCATAGATTGACCACTAAGAATGCTCATTTTTTATAAATGAAGGTGTTCGAAAACAATATTATTTTCAAATTGTCGGTAGTTAGTTTATAAGCAGCCAAAATAAAATGGACTGAGAGTGCTGTGGTTCTCAAACGTTGCAAACTTCATAACTCATCCATGAACAGGATTGAATCGTTATAGATTGTACTTTAAATAATGTTTTAACATGAATTCGGTTAAAAATAATGAATACAAAAAGAAAAGCCGCACCCGAGGTTTGATCTTACGCCTCCTCGTTCGGTAACTAAAGGTGATAACTATTGTGCCAAGATTGCTATAGTTACACTTGCGAAATATTACATCTGATTCATTGTCAAAAGAATGATTACATATTGGTATACTTATGGCACAATATAAATATGGACAGTACGGAAACTGCCTACAAACGCTCGAAACCGCACACTCACACAAACATGCGCATCGACGGGGCACTTGGCAAGTCTTCGCAGTGCGCTCAGTTGTGCGTGCCGCGCCGAGACGAGTGGTCAGTTGGTCACGTATAAGTTCATATCTCCCGATATTTTTTTAAATGCAACGAACGTATTGCGCGGTATACGGCTGTGTCAACTCGGCTTCATCAGCAGAAGAAAGTATTTTTAATCGACTTCCAAAAAGAGGGAGGTTCTGAATTCGTCGGTTTGGTTTTGTTTTTGTATCATATTTGTTTCCGCATAACTCCCTCATTTATGAACCGAATTGAAAAAAAAAAATTTTAATCGAAAAAGTATACTCCCGAGATGGTCCCACTGTTACCATGTCTGGATCTGATGATGGAATCTTAACGAAATCGAGGGCAACCATCAAATTTTATAGGCACGTATAACGTGTTTCGTATTTTTTCTAATGCTATTTAAGTATTTACATCTGGCAGTCATTACCTCATGTTGATGAGCTGATGATGGAAGGAATAACTCCATAACGGTTAGGAGTTGGAGGATAATTCTTAAATAAAATCTTATGGGGTTGTATTCTTTCAGGTTATCTAGGTGAGCTGATTGTGGAAGGTACAACTCCTCAACGGTTAGGAGTTAAAAGCAATTATAAGAGAATCTTGAAGGTTAAGGGTTAGGTTTCTTGGTTGAATGTTAAATGCATCGTAACTATTAGTATAGGATATTACAACTAAAAATGAAAAAATGAAAACAACTCTTTAAAAAAAACAGCTTCTGAAGTCGGTGACTTTTGTTTGTTTGATTTCCTTTTTTTTTCATGAGCATTGCCCGCGCGCAACCTGTGCCGCAGCCGTGGATAGCGAGCGCGCACTCCAACGAGCGCACGAAACGTTATCGAGTATCGTCCAACCGCGGCTCGCTCCCGCCAAGACTTGTAACAGGTTAAGCCGCGTGCGCCGTTATGACAAAGTTAAAGATCTATAGTTCTACAAGTTGTTGTGTACTAAACTGTTTTCCGTGTTTAAACTACATAAATGTCTTTTGTTGAGATTATCCGACGCCATAAGATAACCTATTTAGATTGTATTTGTAAGCTAGCTTTTTTCAATTCGATTGATTGATTACAACAGAATAAAAATGTTATGTTGAGAAGTTATCTAGGGACTTCAGCAACCGTGCATAAAAGGGACAACCCTATGGCTTCAATGGAGCGTAGGTAGTTATCGCATCAACTAGGCTTAGTTTCGCTACTGTCCATATTTATACTGTGCTTATGGTATTATAGATGTGCCGCACGCACACTAATAAAAACCGAGCTCGCTCGCTTTATTTAGCGTTTGTGTGGCATAACTATGACTTCACACATGCAAAGTGTTAACTCAATAGCTTGTGTGCGTGATGTATACCTAATACGTTTGCTTTGTGTACATTCAACCATTTGGCAGGCAAAAAATTATACTTGTAGGAACATGGCCCTTATCAGCGGTATTAATAGGATCCATGATCTCAATTACTAAGTTGTACATTGTAGGTAGGCGTGGATTGTCGGGCGAAGAAAATAGGGACACTAGTTCACTAGCACAAAATCACTTTTATTCCTTTTAAAATATTCACCAAGTAATAACCGATAAAATAAAATAACAAAATAGATATAGCACAAGTAAGACACTCCACCGAGCGCGTAGCACGCCTGTGCGATCTCGACCGAATCTCAAACCATACTGCCTGTCTGTCGTCGCCCCACCGCCCGCTAGCGCTCGGTGTTGTGTCAGAGTGTCGTGTGATCGGATGTGACGTAGCAGACATAGATAAGTCATGTTCACGACACTCTTAAACTAACAGCGACATCTATTAAATCTAACTAAAACTAATTTTAATATTAAAGCGCCGTCACGGCCAGACTGACATTCGCACGTCCTCGTGCGTCTCCATTTTCTTAAGTCACCGGTTGCCCATCGTTCTTTATAGAGAATAAAACTGGTAGATACATTACTTTGTACGCTCGTCCTATCCTGACATGATGACATTTAGGGACGCACACACGTAAAGCGATTACGTTTGACCTCCTGCAAACTAATACTGACTGAGGCGTCCCTTCGACCAGCCATCATCTCCTATGATGACGTGGCCCGGACAACCTAGACCTCGACTAGTCATCATCTCATATGACGACACCTAACTCAGAGAGCGACAGCGTCCCTTCGACCAGTCATCATCTCATATGACAACATGGACCGGACTTACTGGCTCTTTTCCTGTCATCTCGTATGACTACACGTAACTCAAAGAGTGACAGCGTCCCTTCGACCAGTCATCATCTCATATGACAACATGGACCGGACTTACTGGCTCTATCCCTGTCATCTCATATGACTACACCTCAATTGATCTCACAGTCTCTCAGACTAGACGATCAGTGCAATAATATGATCCGGAACATCGGCCTGTCTAAGCCAGTCCCTTAGATCACACTACTACACACACCATAGGATATGATCCGGAACATCGGCCCGTCTAAGCCAGTCCCTTATATCACATTACTACACACACCCTAGTATATGATCCGGAACTTCGGCCTGCATAAGCCAGTCCCTTAGATCATACAACTACACACACCCTACCAAATGATCCGGAACATAGGCCTGAATAAGCCAGTTCCTTAGATCACGCTAAACACACCCTAATACATGATCCGGAACATCGACCTACATGAGCCAGTTCCTTAGATCACGTAACTAACACATCATAGGACGTCGGCCCACATGAGCAAGTCCTTTATATTATCCTCACTCAGTTAAGTTAATCTCACAGATTGTAACAATGGTAACTTTAATTACGTTTCTTCACTCTTGAAGGCCGCGAGGGTTCCAGAGCTAGCGGTCAACGTACGTGAACCACACATCGACAAGGTATCACTAAGCTGTCATCACCAGATGATACCCACTCCACTCCCCGATCGTAGACCGCCGTCTCGGCCTTCCTCCTCATTATTATTAAGTAACGAGGTAGCTATCGCTACCAGACCGTCTTGACCCCCGGGTACTAAACGCAGATTTTCGTGTGCATATTTTTACGTTCGATTAGGCCCATCAATATTTTTTAGCTCATAATACCAATCATTTTCTACAACCTTGGTAATTAAGAATGGACCTTTGAATTTTCTGTGAAACTTAATCTGATTGCGCTCGTTATTTCTTATAAAAACATACTCGCCTACAGAGAATAGCTTCAACATTGATGGGGCTAAGTATCTGCGAGTCACACTTGACTACATTATTATCTCCATTACCCGTGAGATATACGAAAGAAGTTCGTTACATTTTTATTTTTTTTAAATTGGGACAAGCCCAAGACCTAACATAGCTACACGCCTGCAATCCGCGAAAGGCTAAGCTGTGGTACAACACTACTTTCACTTGGTAGGTACAAGCCCGCCACACCACTTCCAAACCACTGCAACTCCTGTAAGCCAGAAACAACAGCGGCGACCACAAGAAAAGCGCCGAGACAATGAAGCCCGACGAAGTCCCAAAGAAACGATCCAACCGTCTTGGATCCCGCAACGAAACCAATCAGAAAAGAATAGCTGAGAAGCAGGAAAAATAACTTCCACCCCCCTACATATCAGCAGGAGACAGAACAGAACAAGGCCAACTGGCACACAGGGACGTGTACAACCGGGACAAGCCCAGCTGCCCAGCACCACGGATATTACTGTCATCAATACCACTGCGTCCCAAGTTGCGAGCCGTTATACCTGACTCCAACAATACGCACGACAAAAATGCTAGAACGCACGGAAACCCGTTCTAGTTTCTACAAGGATCGCACAGCAAACAACTCCGGATGTAACCCGTACACCATCCAACATAACATTACGTTCACTCCGCCAAAGACCACACTCCCATAAAATATGATGTGCCTGATTGTTAATTTTCGCAGCCAGATGCAGAACATTGACAAAAAGGTGAGGCAACAAGCCTGAAGGAAAACAATTTACTCCCAAAGCCACCAAGACCCGCGAGAAATTGGGCGATCTACCGCCAGCCACGTCCCGGCCAGCCGCCCACAAGCGGAGGGAAAGAACTGGCGGAACTATACGACCCACACTGCAACTCAGACAAAAGCTCCTCCCAGACGCCAGTCTGTGGTCCCAGTAATCCAGCCATTTCAGCACGGTCACGCTGTATCAAAAAGTCTGCGGCCGCGGCCCCTCGCGCGCAGCAGCACGTTGAAGCACGGCGCCGCACCTCAAGATCGACCGGAAGCACCCCTGCCAGTACCGGCAAGGCTTCAGTACCAACCGTCCTACACGCTCCACACAAGAAAATCAAGGCCAACCGCTGGCTTTGAAGTAATTTACGTCGTACCGCTCCTATGGTGGCCCTTTCGGCCCACACCGGTGCCCCGTACGCTACACACACCCCAAGTAAGCAGCCCCATAGATATTTCCTAGAGTTAAAAATGACAAACCCCACGCAGACCTGGACACTCTCGTTAAGGCATAAAAGCCCCCTTTAGCTTTTTCACCGACAGCCTCCATGTGTTCTATGAATGAAAAACTCCTCCCCAAGACAAACCCAAGGCAGCACTCGGAGCGCTTCCCTTTAACGGGAACGCTATTAAACCCAATACTAGGCCATGATTTAAGATTACCTTTGAAAAGAAGTTGACAAGTTTCGTGCGGTGAAGGTCAGACGGTTACGATCACCCCACCGGGATATTCAATTTAGGCAAGTGTCAGCCAAACTTTCGAATCCAGCCCGAGCACTTGACTGAACGAGCTGCAGGCCGTCGTCCGCGCAACCGGTTTACGTACAGCCGCATGGAAGTGGAATCGCGAGGAAGTCACGAAAGCCTACGCTCCATACATACGGACCCACAACCGAACCCTGAGGACATCCCATGGTAAGGGACCCCGACATAGAATGATGTCAGAGTTCGTTACATATTGTACCTGGTAGCCGACTAGCCAAGTTGGAAGTCGCCAATAAACAGGCGGAACCACTACCAAAAAGAAAAGGAACGAACTCACCCGGTCGTAGTAATGGTGCCGGTTCCCGGCCCTCACTCACGCAGGTAGACCTCCCTGTCAGCCGGTTTCTCGTTGCCTCCTTTGTGGTCCGGACACGCTGGTGCAACGTGCCTTTGGTTTACCACAAAGGTAACAAGTGACAGGGCGCGGATGCACTTGCATCTCCATAGGCTGCTCAGCTGTCTTCGTAGTTGCCTTAGCAACAGGCTCTTTGCGGCGTTTGCGAGAGTCCATGGTTCGATGAACTGATATACCACAATGATGACAGTTTGAGTAAGACGTGGTTCATTGTAGCGGCTTCTTTACACTTCACCTCACCTCACTTCACTTCACTTCTCTTACTTCCCTTCACTGCATTTCACTACATTTCACTGTATTTCACTACATATAACCACATACCACTACATTTCACTACACGTCACTGACAAAATACTCGTACCTTGGAGAACCCGTAGCAACTGAGTTCTGGTAGATACGTTACAAGAATGCAGCTCTCGTCGTATCATACCATCCTTTTGGCATAGCACCGAAGAAACAAACTCCGTGATGACGTCTTCTGACATTTCCGTGCAAGGGATAATCTCTATCTTGCTCCAGACACGTGTTGCAGCTTAACTCTTTCGTACCGAGTTGGAATCCTAATATCTCGTCGAAGTAGTCCTGCGGTAACATAGGTTTTCAAATTTTGCAAAAAGCAATTATTCCTTTATTTGCCTCCAGGTTAACTGTGAAGTTTGCAATTCGATGCCCGTTCTCTCAGAGCATGTGCAAGCACTTGCAAAAGTTCTGCACCATTTAGGTTCCTGCTATTTACTACTATTTCCGTTATCCTGCACCAACCTTTTATGTCCGCATCAGCAGCATCAGGATTAAACCGTATCAATCGCGCAGTTGCGTTGAAATTTGACGTTTGCAGTTGAGCGGTTGCCACGAGTCGTGATAACAAAGTCTCCATATCTCGCAATAGGTAAGGCGTTGGCAGGGTACTACACCGTGTCCGTTATTTTCTTCAGGTCTTTGCCCTTCGAATCCCACTTCTGATGTAGGAACATGGCCCTTATCAGCGGTATTAATAGGATCCATGATCTCAATTACTAAGTTGTACATTGTAGGTAGGCGTGGATTGTCGGGCGAAGAAAATAGGGACACTAGTTCACTAGCACAAAATCACTTTTATTCCTTTTAAAATATTCACCAAGTAATAACCGATAAAATAAAATAACAAAATAGATATAGCACAAGTAAGACACTCCACCGAGCGCGTAGCACGCCTGTGCGATCTCGACCGAATCTCAAACCATACTGCCTGTCTGTCGTCGCCCCACCGCCCGCTAGCGCTCGGTGTTGTGTCAGAGTGTCGTGTGATCGGATGTGACGTAGCAGACATAGATAAGTCATGTTCACGACACTCTTAAACTAACAGCGACATCTATTAAATCTAACTAAAACTAATTTTAATATTAAAGCGCCGTCATACTTATAAAAATTCGTGCTTATATTTATAAAATATTATTATACAGACAAATTAGCGACAAGATTTTTGTGTTATCAAAATTAAAATCCCTGACGGTGGCCCTGCCAGAGTCAGGAACACACGCGCCAGGTGCGTCTTGGGCATTGAATCGGATATGGCTGTTATGACGTAGGGTAGGAGCCTAGGTAGGAGGCCTACCTGTCTTAATTTTTTGCAATGTGTTTTTTTTCTTTCTGTGCATATTTACAATCAGTCATAGACTATAAGCAAATTTTTTGAGTGCATTCGATGTCATGCCGAGTGTGCACTCCAATGAGTGCAACTGCTCCTTGTCGATTGACCATATTTAGTCCAGTTCACATTTGTAGTATACCATGAAGCGTTTGATATGGTTCTGAGTATTTGGTTCTGTAGTCGCTGCAGTGTATTTATGTTTGAATCACTAGCGGTCGCCCACAGTTGAGCACCATACATGAAACTAGGTTTCAAAATACTGTTATATATTAATAGCTTGTTATCTGTGGAGAGTTTCGTCCCATTAGCCAATAAAGGTTTCTGTATCGTATATATATATATATATTAAGTACACCTCTTTAACATTTTATAATATATGGGTCTTCCAAGTTAGTCGTCGGTCGAGGTGCATTCCTAGGTATCGTACACTATCATTGTGTTGTAGGATGTTGCTTCCAAGGCAGACTGGTGGAAAGTTTCCCTGCCTCAGAGTAAATGTTGCCTGGACAGATTTACTAGCACTAGCTTTTATCCTCCATTTATTCAGCCAGGTATCTATTTCATCAACGCCTTTTTGTAACAAATCAGTAGCAATTTTGGGATCTTTATTTCTGGCCAGGATTGCTGTATCGTCCGCATAGGTTGCAGTAGTGACTCCTGGTACTACAGGCAAGTCTGCGGTATAGATAATGTACAGAACTGGACCAAGGATAGATCCCTGAGGTACGCCTGCCTGAAGTTTGTGGAATGGTGACGTAGCATCACCCTCCTTCACTTTGGAACAATCTGTCCGAGAGATATGATTGTAGTAGTAGTACTTTTTAATTTTATGGAGAAGTCCCTTATACCAGACTATCAAATGCCTGCTGGATGTCCAAAAAAGCGGAAGAACAGTATTCTTTATTTTTAAAAGTTTATCTGATGACATTATAGACTCTGTGTACTTGTTCAACCGTGGAGTGGCACTCTCAGAAACCAAACTGATGGTCAGGAATTATATTCTTAGCTGAGAGCATTGGTGTAATTCTTCGTAATAAGATTTTTTCAAATAACTTTGAGAGTGTAGGTAGTAGTAGTAGTACCTACGTCTTAACCTTTCGTATGCCGTGTAATTAGACACAATTAAAAAGCCATTGTCTCGCGTAGATCTACGTTAATAGCTAAAGTTGCTTAGCAGACGCGTTTAGATTTACGGTCCTTGGTTTTGGGTATATTAACAATTTACAAAAAAATAACTAACAATAATACAAAAATATTTTATTCAATGTAAGAATAAACTTTTATAAAATTGAATTATCATGATTTAAATTAATCTTAACATTTTAGAGGTAGCTTTTGTGAAAACAAATATTAACCACAAAATGACTAACACAAACACATAAAAGAATCCACTGAAGGAAAACATCTTCATCGCGATGTAGCCGAGGGAGACCCATATGACGAAGGCGTGGGAGCCTAGCCGGCGGAGAGACAGGCGCGGGGGCAGTTCCTGACTTACGATGCTCTGATGATTTGTTATATCCTTCACATAAGTATGAATCGTACAAGGCGATTGTAGTACTTCACGTGTAATAAATCCGCACAAGTCATTTCTATTCCAATAATGTGTAAACTGGCCGCCATACTGTAAATAAAAAAGTTATATTACTTTAAAAAATATTGGGTGGTCGTTAATAAAAGTAGTGAATGATGTGATACGGTCGTATCACAAATCATATTTATATTCTGATTTGATTGCATACCATTTCATTTAATCTCGAAGCTATTTGGTATAACATTCTCACTAATATTGTGCTCTCGTAGGTTGTTATTGGCATCATGTCAGGGTCACCCATGTAGCTTACTTTAGTAGGTTTACTGCGTAGCTGCAAAAAAAAAAAATTAAAACATACCCAAAAGGGTCCAAAGGTCGTGTAAATAACAAAATAATATTTGTTTACCTTATTTGTAATGGAGAGTGGGAAACTTGTAGTATTCACAAAAGAAGAATGCTCCAGAGAATTGTCTTCTATGATTGGCTCTGGTGGAAGCATCACATTCTCATTTAACTAAAACAAAAATGAATGAATTGAGTATGGCATAATAAAATTAAGAAAAAGTCTGTGTTCGTTTTATTTATAAAGAAGAGGCGCCGTGTGTTAGACGTGTATCTTTGGTTCAAGCTTCAAAGATAGCATTTTTTTACAAGCTGGAACTAACCATACCTGCAACATTTCATCGGAATCGATGGGGTGGTTTCGGAGATAACTTGTATGTACAAACAATGATTTTTTATATATAATACTAAGATATAGTTTGCCATAGAAAATACTAATGTTCAGTTATTAGTTATATGTATACTGCCTTGTCCCCAAAGAGTACCTACACCCTCTCTATGGTACACGCACATTTCGCTAGTTATTGAAGTGAAACTAGTTAGTGAGTGTCGCCTGTTTAGACGCGTTGAGCACTTTGTTTTGGGTGAACAAAAATCATGGAACTCGTGTCATCGTCAGCGAACGCTTTCCAGGAGTTATATGTATACTAGCGGACCTGGCAGACGTCGTCCTGCCCGGACAGCAGCGCCACCTACCGGGTTCAACTGTAAATCTAAAATCGGTCTAGCCGTTTAGGAGGGGTTCAGTGACATACACACGTACAGGAGAATTATACAGGGTGTAAATCAACCCATCACACAGCCTTCATTCAACCAAGCATTCTGTACATCAAACTAAGTACCCCTACGCAAAAATTTTTGCTGGAAAACGACTTTTTCTTTTTGGGTCAAAAACCACATTTTACAGTAAAACTCAATGTAGCACTGTTAAGACATTGTGCTAGTGGATGCTTTGAATAGTAAACGGGTCATGGAGGTAGTTTAAGTAAATTTATAACCTGAAAAACTAGTATTTACAAAAACAGCTGTGAAATCTCCGTAGCTAGGGGGTTCCCAGGTATGGTCTAGCTAGAACAAAACAAATATCGCAGTGGTGGGGAGAACAAGTACCTTTCGTTAGCGTTAAGGGTACTTTTACACCCTATATATACATATAAAGATTGTGTATATATGTGTACTTTTTGGGTGCACAAAAAGCGTGAAACTCGCGTCATCATCACCGCACGCTTCCCATGAGCTATATGTAAACTGTGTATTAATAGCTCGACGATACAATTCACAAGTTACTTAGTTTTCACTTCACACTGTTTTTTATGTTTTAAGTTTATAAAATGATTATTTTCTTAACCAAAATCAATAAGTCAATTCACTTACCCCAAATATATGAGAAAAGTGATGAAAGCTGGTATTTAAATAATTTGGCACTCTCTTGGATTCTTCCAATAAAGCTACTTCCTCATCTTGATCTTCTATCATCAGAAAAACTTTTATTGCACCCCATATGCCTGAAAAAAAAAAATAGTTGTAAGTTTTACTTTCTTGATAATAGATGAACACGTCATCACCTATTCATCAAGAAAATTAATTGGGCTAGTATTTTCCGTTTCAACACCATATTATTACAAATATTTTTAAAACTACCTTTTTTTCGAAGTTGTAATATTTTATTGAACTCTTCAATATTATTTTCTGCTGTCATTTTTGCAGATACAATTCTCTTAACTAACTGAGATGCAAATGATCGCATGTTATCGCTCCAAATCGGCTGATATTCGAAATTAGCTGACAAATTCAATTCTGATAAAGATTGTTTAGCTATTGTCACCCATTTATGTAAAGATACGCCGTTGTATGTATAACTGTAACAGAAGTTATTATTTCATGAGACACATTAAGACATTAAGAAATTATAAGATAGTGTAGGCCAATATTGGAACATAATTACCTTTGTTCTATACCAGAATTGTTGTAACTGGTATCTGGACTTGAACTTAATCCGGTACCACTATCAGTAATTGCTTGTTCCAAATTCCATAAAATAGGACACAAGTGCTGTTGTGAAAATACCTGTTAAAAGAACAACAAATTATAATGCCCACCCATGGCAATATAGATTCTATTTATTGTATGAACCTTGTATTTGTATGTCAATATAATACACATACCTTCCCTAATCTGAACAACATGACAGCGTTCTTGTAGGCACTTAGATCCAGCCTCATAAATCTAGGTAGTATAAGTTGGAAGATACATGTGTATGATGGAAAGTTCTCAGCTATGAACTGAGTAAAACTTGCGTCAAGCGTGTTAGTGTGTTGTTCCTCTTGATTGTTATTGGAAACTGGAAACCTAAAACAAACACATCACACTTTAATTTTGGTATTGAAATGGTCTTCCACAATTTTTAAAGCCTTTATGTTATAGCCAGGTTCGAAATGACAATTTGTATACCTTCATAATAACAAAAAGCCACAAAACAATTTAATTATTTCTTGTGTATCTGCGTCTTTCTTTCTTTTTTCCACGCATATCTAAACTCCAAACAAAAACAGTGACAAACATTGTGTCATCAACAAACAGAATAAAAGACCCAAAAAAAATTAAAGACCCAAAACTAAAAAGTTATGTTAATTAATGCAAAAGATTATAAATTAAAAAAAAATAGTAAGTAAGTAATTATAAATAGTCTTACTTTCAATAATATTTTATTTATCAAACTATGAATCAGTATAATAAACAAAGAAAATTATATTGATAATTTCGAACCTTGTGGTATAGGCTTCATTGTTCTAAAGGTTCAAGTTTTCTACCCCAGAGTTGAGCAAAATGTTCTTGGGTTTTGAAGTTTAATACATGTAATATGTTTATGACAATAAGCTAGGTCTCTTGGTCCTTTCTATCATATTTCTTTCTCTGTTTTAAACATATAATTGACAAAATAATATTTATATCTCACCTGTCTTGTGAAATGTTGTTGTTAACATATCTCCAGGGCTGTATTAGACTCAACCATAGTTCCATGACGAGCCTGAACGAAGCATCTAGTGGCCAAGTTGTTACCAAATGTTTGATATAATGGTAGCCACGAACACACATTATCTGTCGAGCATATTTTCTAAGAGCTGATGATCGCACGACCGGGTCCGACATATGTTTAGCTGAGAAGGAGTGTAAATGTTTGACAAGAACCCGCACTGTTCTTACGCGCTCTGGACTCGAAGTTATAGCCGAGTAATTCCTTTGGAACATCTGTAATGAATGAAAACAATTCAATGTGGAGAAAAAAACTGCAGCTGAAAACCGCAACTCAATCAAAATAAGTGTTGCGAGCAGAGATCATAGCAGGATTCATTTTGCGAACGAACAACATGAGCGGTACCCTTTTTTTTTTTTTTGGCGGTGGGAAATCATCAAATAACCCCTCCCGCTCTTGGGCAGAGCGAAAGGGAGTGTCAGACTTCTACTGACTAAAAACCACCCATGTTCCTTGTTAGCCCTTCATGTCGAGGCCGCGGTATCCCTTGCAAACAACCCGCAGCCATGTTGCTGACATCTCTTTGAGGCGCGCGTGCGCGCGTGGAACACGAACGCGCCGTCGACACGGCCTGTCGTCGTCATAAGACGGACGGACGGCGAGCTTACCCATCACTCACCGTCCACAGGCCCGCGTCTACGGAGCCATCACGTGGCCCCCGACGACCGGATCGCCTCCCGCGGCGGCTGGGACGAGAGGTTCTCTCCCTCTCACGTTCCGCCACCTCCTTCGCTAGCATCACTGCTTCGCAGAAGGAGGCGACGGCGTCCCATTCCTCCTCGCCCCGGACCATGGCTTGCACCAGGGCCGGACGCGAGAAGTCGCCGCCGCCGATCGCCGCTACGAGAACACGGCGGGGCTCCGCCCAAGCGGGACACACCTCCACAGTATGCTCCACCGTGTCCTCCGGCCGATCCTCACAATGGTGACAACCGGGCGTTTCCTCCCGCCTGATTCGGTGCAGGTACCTCCCGAAACAACCGTGTCCGGTGAGTACCTGCGTCAGACGGAAGGTGAGGGCGCCGTGGCGCCTCTCCAGCCACTCCTCAAAGAGGGCCACTCCTCACAGAGATGGGCGGTACCCTCAACTGCTCACGCCTGGCTTCGTAAGCGCGAATGCTGAGCTTAGACTCCTGCCTGGATAGATTCTCCGATCAGGCAAAGAGATTGGTTTTCATTTCGGAAAGATTTTTTCAGTAGCAGCCCGGAGTAGTCTGGAAGTTGGCGGCGTAATACCTTCGAGTTTCACCAACCAAGTAAACCCGTTAAACCCCTGATCTAACGGAACGGAAACCCGGAACCAGGAAACCGGAATTGGGTTGAAACGGATTCCGTACTATCGGACTATGAGTGATGTAAAAGAGAGTGCACCTGTGTCTGTGCGCACACTTTTGCTTTTTAATATTTCCAGCGTCGATATAGTTAGTCTCGGCTAAGATTGACAGCCTGAGATACTATTATTATTACATATTTTGAAAGTGTTTTTGACGGTTTATGGGTGGAGACCTGCAGCTAAATAAAGGCTCTTACCTCAACATTTCTGGAATTAAATTGCTCCACACTCATCCAAATATCAATGAAGACTTGTAGCACTGTTTCGGACCGCCAAACCTCATTGCGTGACTGATTTTGTGATGTTGTATGTTGATTGCTTATGCTGGAGCCAGATAGGTCAGGTATTAGCAGAAGAGATGGAGAATACAACGGCCTGGAAAAATGTGACAGTTGTCATCAATGATTGGAACAACAGATACTTAAACTCTATTTATTTTACTAAAATAACATACTAGTACATTGGTAATCTATCTATAAATAAAAATGAATTGCAGTTCCGTTAGTCTCGCTAAAACTCGAGAACGGCTGAACCGATTTGGCTAATTTTAGTCTTGAAATATTCGTGGAAGTCCAGGGAAGGTTTAAACGGCGAGAAAGTGGCAGGTAGGTAGGGTAGGAGGTACTAGTAGGTAGGTAGGGTAGGAGGTACTAGTAGGTAGGTAGGGTAGGAGGTACTAGTAGGTAGGTAGGGTAGGAGGTACTAGTAGGTAGGTAGGGTAGGAGGTACTAGTAGGTAGGTAGGGTAGTAGGTAGGTAGGGTAGTAGGTAGGTAGGTAGGGTAGTAGGTAGGTAGGTAGGTAGGGTAGTAGGTAGGTAGGTAGGTAGGTAGGGTAGTAGGTAGATAGGTAGGGTAGTAGGTAGGTAGGTGGGGTAGTAGGTAGGTAGGGTAGTAGGTAGGTAGGTAGGGTAGTAGGTAGGTAGGTAGGGTAGTAGGTAGGTAGGTAGGGTAGTAGGTAGATAGGTAGGGTAGTAGGTAGGTAGGTAGGGTAGTAGGTAGGTAGGTAGGGTAGTAGGTAGGTAGGTAGGGTAGTAGGTAGGTAGGTAGGGTAGTAGATAGGTAGGTAGGGTAGTAGGTAGGTAGGTAGGGTAGTAGGTAGGTAGGTAGGGTAGTAGGTAGATAGGTAGGGTAGTAGGTAGGTAGGGTAGTAGGTAGGTAGGTAGGTAGGGTAGTAGGTAGGTAGGTAGGGTCGTAGGTAGATCGGTAGGCAAATAACATTATTGCAATGCATGCCGGGTACAGCTAGTAATGATAAATCTTTTTTGAAAAATAAATAAATCTTTTTTCTTCGTTTAGGAGAGCAAAACAACTCTCATTGTGACTTTACTTACGACTAAGTTGAGCAAGTGAATTAAACTAGAAAATTGGAGCAACTGAAATAGGATGTGAAATCTTATCATATAATAACAAATAGAATAAACTAGAAAATACATAAGAGTAGGTACCTACCTATTAGCTGTTTGTAGAGGTGCAGCTATGGGCACTTTTCCTGTGTAGTTGGGTATATGTGGCAACACAGATATGTTTGGGTCTGCAGGCAAAAAGTGCATGAGATAATCACATGCTAGAGCAAAGTATGCACTGCTCCAGTTCTCCCAAGAACTCGTTTGCTGGCTGTTACACACAAGGTGCAGAGCAAAATTAAAGATGTAGTAATCAAATGGATCTGATTGAATATTATGTAAGAAAATTCATGTAGTCAGTCTACTTGTAACTTCGTCAGCTTGGTCTAACATAAACATTAGTGTAGTTTTTTATCATTGATAGCACTCTTGTAAGCAGACTAGTATGGAAGTACTAGTCTGCTTTTCTTTTCTGTTCTGCTTCTACAACTTTATTGTATAAACTAAACACATTAAAAAAAATACAGCAGCAATAGTCTAGTGGTGTACCTGTCGGACAGTCAAGTCATAGGTTTTGGATTCATGAGCGTATTTTATAATGCTTTGGGGTAGGACATCGTGAGGAAACCAGTTTGCCCTAGAGATATTTTTAGATGGCATGTAAAGCAAAGTCAGAGGAGGATAAAAACACTGAAACCAGGTTAGCCACTCATTACACAATAAAGAAAGAAAGAAGATAAAAAAGACTAATTAAAATACATGCTATAGGGGCCATCCTTTAATTATGTGAGATTATGTCCTTCCAGCTCCTTCTTGGTGATGTATTGTGAGGTTTTAAGATAGTTTTCGAATCTGTTTTAATAAAACAAAACCATCGCATGGTAAAAAGAAATATACATCACACATCATACAATATTTTTTTAGCTGTTGCCCTCGTTATGATTTTCTGAAGCCCTCTCAAATTTTGTCAAGATGAGCTTACATATTTTTGATGCACATGGCACAATGAACTTTAATTTTTTGTTCTGTGATACATGCTAAGAACCCATTCCGAGTTAACTGACTAAGGAAATATTTCTTCTCATACATCAAATGCGATGCTTGAATTCCATGTAAAACTCTTTTTATATTACGCTTTTAAAGGATACTCAGTGCTAGAGCCACCACATTCAAAGTTTGCGGGTCTGTAACTAGCATATCTGAATAAAACTGTGGGCATCTTCCCCTTTCCAAAGTCATCTGTAAGTCCAGCTGAAAAAATAACATCACAATAAACAACAAATCTTTGAAGCATAGTCAACAAAGGAGATCAGTATCCAGCTAGATATTTTTATGCTATAAATCCATGTTGTGTATGTGTTGGTTGCTGCAAAACAGATTAGATATTAATTTCAGATTTAAAAGTTAGGACATCGCCAACTATGAAGCTATGAGCACGACTTCTTGCATGACCGGCTGCTATCCCTCGGCCGGTATTTCTTTTATAAATAAAATGCTTTGCTTTGCTTTGCTTTGCTTTGCTTTGCTTTGTTTTGCTTTGTTTTTTTTTTTTTTTTTTTTTTTTGCTTTGCTTTAAGGTATCTAAAACAGATAAAATTAATTGGTGTATTCACCATAGTTCACCAAACACTCCAGAAATTATATTTGAAGATAAATAATATTTCAAATGTGGTTTGTGCGGTTTTCTGTAACCTAGATTTTTGTGCCTGTTGATTACTGCCGTAACATAAAACATTAAAGACGTGGCTTATTCTTTATAATTCAGAAATTTTACTATAACTTGTGTTACTTACAGGTACGGCATTCAGAGGCAGGTTATATTTTAACTGTGGATCAGATAAAAGTTTATAACACAATCGGAACATTGGTCCCAGAGGCTCAAAGAAACCAATCAAAGCTTCAAAAGCTTGCTTTTTGTTATCAGCCGTAACCGTCCGCAGTCCCCAGCCATTGTTGAAGGTATTTGAGAATATGTTACTTATTAACTGGGGGAACAAAGTTTGAAGATCTTTGTTTGGTGTAGACTGATCTATAATTCGTGTCAACTCTTCCACTTTTTCTTGCAACGGTAACTTAAGACTTGTGTAAAACTGACTCTGAAACAAAAATATCACTTTATAGCAAGTTGTTTTTAAAGTGTAAAGCATCCAGTAAATGACACAAAAAAGGTTAGTATGTATTTAATTACATACCATGATATCGTGCGCCATTTCTGTAGTTTGTAATTTTTTTTGTGTTTGAATAGGTTACAAGATGAATATTTAAATTATTTACCCTAAAATGTAACTAAGACAAATCTAATTAAAACAAATTGCTTGTTTGTACAGCAGATAGTTAAACTATCACTAAATCAGTCTATATTGCTTAATTTTGTTTCACAGCTAGGTTATCAAAACACAATTATAATAATTCGAGGAACATATCATAAAACGACATTAAAATTAATTAGAAATAAAACAAGGCCGGTAAAATGTAGTACAACTAGTTCACAATGTGACATTTACTGGTCTAATGAATGACATTTGTTTGACACAGACAGTCTGTGACAGACTGTTCATGGTTCACACAGTTCACAGGTTCATGCATGACCTAAATTATTTATGAAATTGTCTGTTGACAAGGTTTTTTTTTTTGGCGTTGCACTATTCGAGTTGACAAGGTTGACAATTAGTTGGGATTCGTTAGGTTAGTGTGTCCGCAGCATTACTACAATAGTGCTTCTGCTTCTTAGCGTGTCGATGACAATTAAATTGAGTCTGCCCATTTGGCGACGAGTTTGGCACTTCCAGTAGCCTCCATCAGCTCCTGTGATGTGCAAGTAACAGGACAGGCTGGACACGATATCAAGTGCCCCATAGTTTGTGGGGCAAGACCACATTTACACTCGAGGCCAGAGTCATCTTTGAATCTCCACCAGATTTTCCTTGCTGCGGCATACCTGTCTCCGGAGTCTATTTAAGATTTTCGGCTAATGTCGACAATTTACCCTTGCCCGTATCAAAAATAAGTTCCTTGGCCCGTACCTTTTGGTATAATTCTACTCTTTGATTCGTCTTCATATGTCATATCCGCTGTCACTGTCACTGTCAAATGTCAATAAAAATAAAACTCACGTGTATGCATAAATGCATATTGCATTGTATTGTACGTGCACTGGTAATTTGAAATTTTGAATAGTTAAATTCTGTATATGAGCAGTTGACTTATTTCGATTTAGTTCGTGATTTTACTTTCGATATTTCGACCTCCATTCAAAATAGGTTTGCTAACTGAAATAAATAATAAATGAGCCTAATTGTATGCAACAAGGAAATCTTGAGAAATTGATGAGGATAGTAGTAAAGAGTAGGGTTTTACAGCCTTATCTGTCTCATAAAGATGACCTATGACTGGTTTGAATCTATAGGGCGGCCACGATTTGTAGTCGCCCCTATGGTCGATGCCAGTGAACTGGCTTGGCGCCTTCTCTGCCGCCGACATAAGGCAACTTTGTGCTATACTCCAATGTTCCACAGTAATGTCTTCACTAAAGATTATAAGTATAGAAAAGAAAATATGGTAACATGTGACGAGGATCGCCCGCTCATTGTCCAGGTTAGTCTGTTAAAAAAGTAATTCATTAAACCATTCATCATTTAAACAGCATATTAAAATGTTAGAAATTGAGAACATCAAAGCAAAGACTATAAATAGTATGCTATTTCTTATTATTTAGTTGTTTTTTATATCACAATGTGTGAATGATTGAATGGTAGACAGCTAAGTCCTTTTTTATGTAATGTTTAAAAGTGTTTTATTGTGAAGTGCTTTTCCTAATTCCAGTTCTGTGGGAATAATCCTGAAATAATGGCTGCTGCTGCAAAACTTGTTGAATCCCAATGTGATGCTATTGATGTGAATCTTGGATGTCCTCAATCCATTGCTAAGAGAGGCAAATATGGATCATTTCTTCAGGAAGATTGGGAACTGTTGAAGAAAATTGGTAACTCTCCATTTCCTTCATCTATTTGGCTTTGTTGGTCTAAATCAAATCAAAAGTCATTTATTCAAACTAGGCTGATAATCAGCACTTTTCAAACATCAAAATTTATTTTACTGTTTTACAAGAGACAGTCCCCCAAAACGCCCACCCTTCGACACTTCCTAGTGTTTTAGCTGGAAAGAAGAAGTGGCGGAACAAACTCCCCAGCAACACATCTGTCTGTTAGGTTAAAAGAACCAGACTCAATACAATAGTAAGGTGTAAGTTAAATTTAGATTTACTTCAGACACAAATCAATAGGTTTGGTCAATCGGTCTAGTGATCTTAAGGGCTACTGTTGACCCGTCGGGGCTGCAGGTTGTTCGAAAGAGATACTGCGGCCTCGGCGCAAGGGCTAAGAAGGAACATGGGTGGTTTTTAGTCAGTAGAAGACTGACACTCCTTTCCGCTCTGCCCAAGAAAGAGCGGGAGGGGTTATTTGATGATTTTCCATCCGCCAATAAAAAAAAGGGCTACTGTTGAGCCCGAGATCCTAAATTTATTTTCTAGTCTGGGCATAGTATTACTAGGTTTTCTATCAATAATTTCTCCGTAATACCGTGTTACAGTGTTGTTTTGTGAAAGTACAAAATAATGTGATCAGTCTATGATGCAGGGAATAATATATTGTATAAGGTTCAGCTATGCAGATTTGAACAGTTTTATGCTAGATATGTATGATTTTATCTCTTTTTAAGCACCTGCCTACTTTCAGAATAATGAAAACATTATTTTTTAAAGTGGAAGAAATTTTTAGAAAATGTCTCTTTAAGACTATTAATAACTAAGCTATGCGTAGTTTGTGTCTCACTGATTATAATTATGTATGAAAGAAAAAAAAAAAAAGAAAGAAAAAATATTTATTTGTCGCAGAAACATAACAAGCATACAAAGAGACATACAAAAAAAAATACACATACAACACATAACAGATACACACACACACACTCTGTTTTGTTTCTATTGATTAATGAACTAATTACTTGTAACGAGTCTTTTAAGCCTGTTACATACTATTGAATTCTTTGCTTTGATTTGTAGGCTCTGGTTGGTGTTGCCTTATGAAAATTCATTTTTTGTTGACTTGGATTCGTGAAGTGGTCACACTGATTTTTATTTTCGATGCTGTCAAATTGACTTTGACATTTCTTGCTTTTCGACCTACAGCCTGGAATCAATGGAGTGATTTTTGAGCGCTCCAATAAAATCTCAAAATATAACTTGAGATGGGCGGCATCTAGTCCCTAATTATGTGGTAGCCGATTGCCCTTGTCATGATCCTAATTGGATAGCCTTTATTTTTTAAGGTAAGCGAATTCTTTGTGATTTCGGTCCGTTCCGCGTTGTCATGGCTATTTTGATAGCAGACGCTAATAGTTTCCGATATTTAATTGTTTCAGGATCTCTTATCTTCATTTTATAATTATTTGCTTGGATTCATTCATCTACTGATGACCACATTTTGATTTTTGGAAGAAACGGTGAGTTTAATTGTATATTGCTCGTAACGATTTCGGCATCGATTTCTAAACCGATCGCCATTTTTTATCCGCTAACGATTATTCATGTTTGTTTTCAGCCACAAGGCGTTTTTTTTTTTCATATTACTTAAATTTTTGAACGCACGCCCCTACCAAAATGCATATATCTTGGACCGCCGTTGGCAATCTCGGCGAATATCACCAAGATGCTCTTGGATAATCCATCAGGTTCCTAATTTAGTCGACGGAGTTTGGTATGGTTTATGATACATAACTTCAATTTATTTTAAAAAAGTGCAATAATGACAGGTCTTATAATAACAACAATTTTCTCTTAATTTTACACATTAGAGTTGTTAATGTTAGAAAGGAATTTTCAAACCAGCAGCCTTCGGGTAATAAAGTCGTTCTTACTTTTCATGATTGATTTTTATTGATGCCTTCCCGCTTGAAGATTAAAGGTCTCAAGCTCCCGCAGGTAAGTCTATCCTTGGCATAGTTTTGTGTGTACTCCAGGCGCCCGAATTTTCACTTTTACTTATTTTTATTTGGAGCACACCACACAGTTTAATTTCATTCATCTCACTCTCTTCTCATCTCACACACTCTTTTTTTTTATTATTACAATTGTCGCTCAGCGAACAGGGACTTGAAGTAGGTTTGTCTGGTACCTATATACTGTCATTATTGCACAATTATTAATTAACTTATGAGTCTATTGTTTGCATTAGTTTGTTCTACATTGTTACTTCAATAACTTTGTGTTTATTTTAATTTTTGACTCATAAGTAGTACTTAACTTAATTTGGTGAATCTTTGTAAACAATATTTGGTGTTTACTTATTGATAATTTTGTTTATTGACCTGTTTGTTTTAATAACATGTTTTTTTCTTAGCAAAACCAACAGAAATGTATAGCATTGACCGTGTTTTGTTGTTCTCAACAGTAAAGTTATTTTAAAAACTAAGTTTAACTTTTAAAGAAAATAATTTAATCTAATTGTAAGTACAATATTGTACATTTAATTTATCTAGATTTAAGCTGCTTGTAAGTGATTATTGCACTTTTAAAACGATAAAATTAACTTAGTAATTTTTCATGGGAATACCACATTGACTTCAATACTTAACCTCAAACTTGAGAATTTATTTTCAAACTTTTAACTTTTTGAAATTTAGTTTTTGCTTTTCGTTTGCTATTCGCCTTGCTGTTTGTTAGTCATGGACAAGGGAGTTCAGTTTCCGCCGCTTCAGGATTCGGGTGATGTCGATACCTGTACTGCTGTTGATGCTGATGCTATTGAGAAAGTCCATGAGATGGTTAATGCCACAGATGTTAACAATCCCTTTGACTCAAGAATCGCTCACTCTTCTTCGGCTCTTACAGCTCAAGCGTTGCCTTCATTTAACTCCTTGAATGCGCTTGTGAATGAAAATATTCGAAAAAACTTTCCTCCTTTCACTAAATTGCCTGACTTGAAGAAAAGTAGAATAGTTTATAGCGGTAAATCTTGTGTTCGGGAATTTATTACTCAAATAGAAGAATATTTTCTTTATAAAAATTTCAATGAAAACCTCCTTGTGGGTTCTTTTTCAGATTTGCTTGATGGCATAGCACTTAAATGGTTTAGATCTATACGACTTCGTATTCCTTCTTGGCATGCACTTAAGCTAGCGCTTTTAAAACGCTTTGATAAGCCTGACTTTGATTATTTCTTAGAGAATGAGCTCCGCACCAGAAAACAGAAACCGTCTGAGTCGCTTCCTGATTTCATCACTGAAATTTCTGATATGGCCAGTCGCCTTTCAGAACCTTTGTTTGACCAAACTTTAATTAATGCCATAAAACACAATATGTTACCTGTTTATACACCTTTTTTGTTTCTTAGGCAGATTGATTCAATTGAACAATTTTTAGAACTTGCAAAAGAACTGGAAGTTGTTGTAGACAGAAAACCCAACAAAGAGTCAGTTAAACCTTCAGTAAAAGTAAATGCAGTTTCTAATGATTTAACTTGTCTGAAATGTAAAAAACCCGGACACTCATATAAAAATTGTAAGTCCATACCGGGTATTGTTTGTTTTAAGTGTCATAAGGCAGGGGTCACTTCTAAGACTTGTGACGTTTGTAATTCGGCTGTTAAAGACTCGCAAGAGCCAAAAAACTGATTCGGTTGCATCGAGCCCACGTTTTTGAGAAAACTTCGAGTGTCTCGATGTGTAGAAAAACAATTAGAAGTCACAAGCCGGAGGATGTTACTCGTGATAAAGATTTTTCAGGCTGGTTGGATTATTTAAAGACCTTTTTTAACATTTATCGTTCAGCTCCTATTCTTTTTACAAAACAAAGTGATGCTAGACCCTTTTTAGAATTTAAAGTTGGAAATCAAATTTTTTCAGGTTTGTTGGACAGCGGTTCCACTAAATGTGTTTTAGGCTCAAATATTCACGAACAATTTTTGCAGTCAGGTTATAAAATTAGACCTTCTTGTGGTTCTGCTTCTATAGCAGATGGCACCTCTCGGAGAATTATTGGTGCCATGGATTTGCCAGTAACTTGTGATAATATCACTAAGATAATAGAATTTTTAATTATTCCTTCTTTTGATCCACCCATCATTTTAGGTTTTGACTTTTGGATTAAATTTAAAATTGCTAGAGACTTGTGGAAAAACATTACACTTGTTAAAGATAGTCAAAATAATAAAATACAAGTTTGTTCTGTTACTCCTATTTCTGAACTTTCTCCTTCAGAGAAACAGAAATTAAATAGCACTATTGCTTTGTTTGAAGACATTTCTTATGAGAAAAGAGGTTTGGGACTCACTCATTTAGTTGAACATAAAATTAACGTTACTAGTGAACCTTTTAAACAAAGATATTGGCCTTTGAGTCCTGCTAAACAAAAAGAACTTTTTGATGAAGTAGAAGTTTTACTAAAAGAAGGCATTATTCAACCCTCTAAGTCTCCTTGGTGTTCACCTGTTTTGGCGGTAGAAAAGAAAGATGGAGGTACTAGATTGTGTTTAGATTCAAGACGATTAAATTCTGTTACTATTAAAGATTCTTATCCCCTTCCTTATACTTCTAGAATATTAGATAACCTTAGAGGTGCCAAGTATATTAGTACAATAGATCTTTCTAAAGCTTTTTTGCAAATTGCACTTGAGAAATCCTCCCGTGAGAAAACTGCTTTTGTGGTTCCTGGAAAAGGTCTGTACGAGTTTGTTCGCATGCCATTCGGTCTCACAAATGCACCGGCTGAGTTGCAGAGACTAGTAGATAAACTTTTTGGTCCAGAGTATGATAATTCTGTATTTTGTTATTTAGACGATTTAATTTGTATAAATTCTGACTTTAATGGCCATATTGAACAATTAAATAAAATTTATAATATATTAAGAGAGGCAGGATTAACCGTAAATTTAAAGAAATGTAACTTTTGCAAAGATAGACTTCGCTATCTTGGTTTTATTGTTGACAGTAATGGTTTGCATACTGATCCTTCTAAATTAGAGACAATAGAAAATTTTCCTCGTCCAGAATCGGTAAAACAACTTCGAAGTTTCCTTGGTTTATGTTCCTATTATCGTAGATTCATTTGCAAATTTGCTGATATTGCTTCTCCTTTAACTAAAATGACTGCAGGTAGTAAAAATTCTAAAAAGTCACTTACTTGGAATGACGAAGCTGAAAATGCATTCCAAGAATTAAAAAATTCGTTAGTAACTTCTCCCGTCTTGCAATGTCCCAATTTTGAAAAACCTTTCTTTTTACATTGCGACGCTAGTTCTGTGGGCATTGGTAGTGTTTTGAGTCAAGAGGATGAGAAGGGAGATCAACATCCCATTGCTTTTTATTCTAGGTCACTTAATAAATGTGAAAGAAATTACAGTACCACTGAACGTGAATTATTAGCTATTTTAGATTCCATAGAACATTTTAGACCTTATATTGAAGGAATGAAGTTTACAGTTGTCACTGACCACGCTTGTTTGAAATGGCTTTTAGGTCTCAGTAATCCTAGTGGACGTTTGGCTCGTTGGGCTGCTAGAATTTCTCAATTTACATTCGATATTATTCATAAAAAAGGTTCATTACATTTAGTTCCAGATGCTTTATCTCGCATAGAAGTCGCCGCTATAAACGCTCAGGACAGTTTAGTCTTACCTGACGATGAAATTACTGACCCTTGGTATAGAAAAATATTTACCCAATGTCAAAAATCTCCTAGAAAGTATAAGAATTTTAGAGTTGAAAATAATACTTTATATAAATTTTGTAGAAATAAATATAATCCTCACAGTCTTTTAGACTGGAAGATTGTTATACCCAAAGAGCATATTTTAGATACTATTAGATCAAATCACGATGATGTGAATTCTGGACACTTAGGAATACATAAAACTTTAAAGAAATTAAAACAGCATTATTTTTGGAAGGGAATGTTTAATGATATTCATCAATACATTTTGTCTTGCGATACCTGTAAAGCTTATAAACATACTACATCTCCACCTTTTGGTATTATGATTAATCCTAAAAAAGTTGATCGTCCCATGCTTATGCTCTCTGTTGATATCATAGGAATTCTACCTAAAACTTATTCTGGTCATAGATACATACTTTCGGTTGTAGACGTTTTTACTAAATATTGCTGGTTCTTTCCAATGATCAATGCTACCACTAGAGTAATTTGTAAACATTTTGAAAAAGAAATATTTCTCAAATTTGGTTGTCCAAAAATAGTAGTTTGTGACAATGGAACTCAATTTACTTCAAAACATTTTGTAGATTTTTTGAAAGGTTTTAATATAACCAAAATATTTTATAATACTTTGTATACACCTCAAAATAACCCTGTTGAGAGATATAATAAAACGGTCGAAACCTGCATATCGTGTTTTGTTAAAGATGATCATAGAACTTGGTCAAGTTTTTTGCCCAATGTTCAATTGGCTTTAAATAATAGTGTAAACCTTGCTACTGAGTTTACTCCTAACTTTCTGATGTTTGGTAGGGAGCTTATTCTTGATGCGTCATTACATCACTTTAGTAGTTCTGTTGATAACTTATCTCAACTAGAAATTTCAAATAGGAATGCTTATGCAGTTTCTCTTAATTCACTTAGTGATATTTTTGTTAAAGTTCAAGCTTACTTGTTAAAGGGGTATAAGCGAAATGCCGCTTATTATAATAAAGGTCGGAAAGTCATTTCTTTTGGTGTGGGTGATATGGTGTGGAGAAGAAGTTTTGTTCAATCTCATGCTCCTGCATATTTTTCAGCTAAGCTTGCACCTAAGTTTGTAAAGTGTAAAATAACTGAAAAGGTTTCGGATAACGTTTATGTTTTGAAAGATTTAAATAAAGGTTCAGTGGGACGTTATCATGTTAAAGATATTATTAAATTTTAATTTGGTTTCCAAGTGTTAGTCTTGATTTTGATAAATTCTGTTTGAAGGTCGTTTTTGACAGTGTGATGTACGAGGGGATGGATGATAGGTTATCAACGATTTGAAAGATGTATGTTAGGTAACTTCTTATAAATTTATTGAATTTGAATTCTTAACATTCTAAAAATAAAACTTAGGCCATTTTTGTTAATTAAATACAATTTTTTTTCCACGCTAAATGTTTTTCACATCAGAGGATCTTATTTTATGTTTTGTTCGTTTTCGTTGGATTGTATAAGATCTTATTTTTTTAAGGGTAACCTTTTACATGTTTACATTTTATTAGGATCTTATGTAACCCTACACTTCAGGTTATTTTTACCTTGAGATCAAAAACTTGAACTCAATTTCAAGTTTTTGTATTCTTCTTTTTTCATAGTTTGAAATCATTCTATTTTCTCTTCGTCATAAATATTAATCGATTTTTAAATCTAGTTTGTGCTGTTCATTGACAGAATTGTTTCTCATTTTTACTAGAGTTTCATTCTCTTTAATGATCGGATTTGACTTTGTTAGTAACGCGTTCATCCTGGACTTTACTTTTTAGGGTCATTCTGTAACCTTTGTTACAAAATGCCTTATTATTTTTTGAATCTTGGTGTAACTTTTGACCTTGATTTCGACTCTTTTTTTCCATTGTGCTCGGAAAGTCGGTGGTGTTGTGCCGATCACGATGTGGGATTTCGGCTCCGGCCATATTTTTTCCTTTTTCCATTGTGTTGGACATTGTTGTTCCAATCACAATGCGGGATTTTTTTTTGACTTTCGTCATTCTTTTTCTTTGCGTTCGGAAGTTCGGTGGTGATGTGCCGATCGCATTGTGAAACCTTGGCTTTCGCCTTTTCGTTATTGAGATTTCTCATTGGAGATCTCAATGATTTTTTGTGTTTGTCTGTGTTTGGGAGATTGGTAGTGTTGAGCCAGTCACAGCAACATTCTTTTACAGCTATTGTGCTCGGGAATTCGGTGGTGATGAGCCGATCACAGTACGCTTTCCTTTGTTTCGTTGCAGGTTGTGCCTGTAACAATATTTTAAATAAGGTCTTTCAGCTTTATTTAAAAACTTTTGTTTGGAGTTTCAATTTTTTTGGATTGTTGGATACGGAGTTAGTCAGTGGCAATAGAGCCTAACTGCACTCATAGAGATGGTAGAGTTGGAAGCAGTTGACATAGTAGTCAGTGGCAATAGAGCCTAACTGCACTCAAAGTTGTACTGTTCCAAGTGGTTTGAAATTTTTAGTCAGTGGCGATGGTGCCTAACTGCACTAAAAATTGTAGTTTGTATTGGTAATTTGTTCGAATTCGTTTGAAATTTGTAGTCAGTGGCTATAGTGCCTAACTGCACTGTTTTGGAGTTTAGAAGCGCTAAGAGATTTCTCTCTTCGTTTCATTTAACTAGTTTTTATAACTTATATTTTTTTTCTGTTTTTCACAGATTTCATTTTTGACTTTTTGTCATTTGCATGTTTTTACTTTTATTAAATTCTTGAGACCTTGTCGTTTGACATTTTCAGAATTCATTTACACTTTGAATCTTTTATGATTCTTTTCTTTTTTTTGGATTTAGAAAGTTGTTAAGACTGGTCTATTGTGTTGAAGATTTCTTTCTAATAAAAGAAAGTTCCTTTCTTTTATTTTCGGGGAGGGATGTAATGTAACGAGTCTTTTAAGCCTGTTACATACTATTGAATTCTTTGCTTTGATTTGTAGGCTCTGGTTGGTGTTGCCTTATGAAAATTCATTTTTTGTTGACTTGGATTCGTGAAGTGGTCACACTGATTTTTATTTTCGATGCTGTCAAATTGACTTTGACATTTCTTGCTTTTCGACCTACAGCCTGGAATCAATGGAGTGATTTTTGAGCGCTCCAATAAAATCTCAAAATATAACTTGAGATGGGCGGCATCTAGTCCCTAATTATGTGGTAGCCGATTGCCCTTGTCATGATCCTAATTGGATAGCCTTTATTTTTTAAGGTAAGCGAATTCTTTGTGATTTCGGTCCGTTCCGCGTTGTCATGGCTATTTTGATAGCAGACGCTAATAGTTTCCGATATTTAATTGTTTCAGGATCTCTTATCTTCATTTTATAATTATTTGCTTGGATTCATTCATCTACTGATGACCACATTTTGATTTTTGGAAGAAACGGTGAGTTTAATTGTATATTGCTCGTAACGATTTCGGCATCGATTTCTAAACCGATCGCCATTTTTTATCCGCTAACGATTATTCATGTTTGTTTTCAGCCACAAGGCGTTTTTTTTTCCATATTACTTAAATTTTTGAACGCACGCCCCTACCAAAATGCATATATCTTGGACCGCCGTTGGCAATCTCGGCGAATATCACCAAGATGCTCTTGGATAATCCATCAGGTTCCTAATTTAGTCGACGGAGTTTGGTATGGTTTATGATACATAACTTCAATTTATTTTAAAAAAGTGCAATAATGACAGGTCTTATAATAACAACAATTTTCTCTTAATTTTACACATTAGAGTTGTTAATGTTAGAAAGGAATTTTCAAACCAGCAGCCTTCGGGTAATAAAGTCGTTCTTACTTTTCATGATTGATTTTTATTGATGCCTTCCCGCTTGAAGATTAAAGGTCTCAAGCTCCCGCAGGTAAGTCTATCCTTGGCATAGTTTTGTGTGTACTCCAGGCGCCCGAATTTTCACTTTTACTTATTTTTATTTGGAGCACACCACACAGTTTAATTTCATTCATCTCACTCTCTTCTCATCTCACACACTCTTTTTTTTTATTATTACATACTATTATATTTTTGTAAATAAACTTGTCTGCTTGCAGTGCACGCAATGTCAGAAGCAGTGTCTGTTCCAATAACATGTAAGGTACGGATATTTGAAAGCATAGAGAGATCAGTGGAATATGCACTCATGTTGCAAGATGCAGGATGTAAATTACTCACAGTTCATGGAAGAACAAGAGAACAAAAAGGACCACTGACGGGTATAGCTAGTTGGAAACATATAAAAGCAGTAAGGTAGGCTTTTTTACTGTGATATAAAATAAGAATATATTTTTGGGAAATCAATTATTATTCGTGACTATTTGTAAATTACCCTAGGTCCTAAAAAAAAATTAGTTTTTCTTAATAATCTTGAATTCTGTATTATGATCGGCTTTTTTTCTCCCAGGTTGTGCCTTCAACATTTAATTTTGCCCCACATTATAGCAATTATATGTTTTTTTTGTGTCTTATCTTTAAGTCACTTACAGATAAGATAAAGCTTTATTGATAAAGAAATAATCACACATTTCTATCTTCAGGGACGCAATATCAATACCTATGCTAGCAAATGGAAATATTCAATGCTTAGAAGATGTCTACAGATGTTTAGATTATACTAAAGTAGATGGGATAATGAGTGCAGAAGGTACCCTTACAAACCCTGCCTTATTTGAAGGAATTAACCCATTAACATGGGAAATGGTTCAAGAGTATCTAGACCTGGTTGAAAAGTATCCTTGTCCATCATCTTATGTAAGAGGACATTTATTTAAAATGTTTCATAAAATGTGAGTAAATCAATCATCAAAATGACTTCCACAATTCTATGCTACACAAACAACTTTAAACCACTTACATAATTATATAAACTTGTGCTTGTAGATTTTCATTTGAAGACAACAATGAGGACAGACAAATTCTGGCAACAGCACAAAATTTAGATGATTTTAGAAAAGTATGCACAAATGTTAGAAACAAGTATTTACCATATCATGAAGGAAAACTTCATTTTGAGAATGAAGAAAATATATCCAGGATTGGATTTAATTTAATATTGCCTCCATGGATATGTCAACCTTACGTAAGAATGTCACCTGAAGAGCACACACAAAAAATGGACAAATTAAACACTATTCAAATTCAGGTAATACAGTTAGAAACATGAGTAACTTGTAGATTATTATGTGTAATAAATATTTTACCAGTTTTTGTTTATAGGAAAGTAATGCTAGTAAAAGAAAATGTGATGATATGAATGGAACTCCTATTTCTCGGAAGAAAATGAAAAAGATAAAGCGAATGAGTAGAAGACCAGAAAAACAAGACATGCAACAGAAGGGAAGAACTGGTCAAATTTGTTTTAACAAAGATTGCCCTAATCCTCTAGTAAGCACAAAGTTTTGTTTCTACTGGTTTGGTTTTAATGAAATTGACTCGACTTATTTAAATTATGAGATACATTTTATTTTCAGGGTGGAAAATGTCTGTACCAACTGTGTAAAAAATGTTGCAGAAATAAATGCTATGAAGAGGACTTAGACTGTAAAGGCCATGGGATACTTGTACACACTAGGCGTGAAATGGCTAGAAAGTTTTCAAATGTCGAGAACAAAACACAAATTATGACTAATTAATTTGTACAATTCATACTATCATCGATCCATGTACTATAATTATGTAAATATTGATTATTAAATATGTACATAGTTAAGACACCATGTTAAATACGTGATGTTGTAATTATAACATGAAATTGTTTTTGTTCCCCTTTATTTTATATATACCTAAGTGTACGACTAGCCTATTAAGTACTAAAATAATATAATTATATTTGATACAACATACATTATTTACAGGCCAATATTTAAATTAAACTATGTTTTATTTAATCGGCCAGTTTCTTGTTTTCAGTTATCATGGGCCATCATAACTTTCATATTTACAAACCAATTTCAAAAACGTTAGTTACCATAGTAACTTGCCATACACACTGTACGAAATAAATACATACAATCTGTGTTTAACTGTGATGTTGTTTTAATTTAACATAATTTAAGTAAGCAGAGAGCAATTCATGAGGTCATGTTAATTAGGTTAACTCCTGGTGATGTCATCCTAGGAATTAGACAAAATCATTAAAAATTAAGGCGAAATTGTTACTGAACTTGACTAGATGCGCGCGCATTTTATGGGCTTGACCAACAATGAAGTAATGGCACGAGGTTAATGCTAAGCCTTGTTATTGTTGTGTCTTTTATACCTAGGTACTAATAAAAAATGTTATATTAGTTAGCTCCGACTTTACTGATGAATCTTTTGGTATTGTGTGGAATAGATAACTGACGAAAAACGACAATAAATCAATATTAACCTTTTCACCGCCACGGACATCAATAGAAGTTCCAGATTTTCGTGCCACCAGCGCCACGACTTCATTAGAAGCTCTTCATTTTAACTATGTTATAAAAATTAATTTACCGTATTTAACTGGCTTTTTTTCATTTTATTATTTAAAAGCACTGTCTAATACCCTGTTTTTTTTATTTTCCCACACAAAAGAAGCCCTTAATTGTCTTAAAATTGGTAAAAACAAAAACTCCGAACATTTTTAATATCCCCAGAACGCCAAGGACTTTATATGTAGTCGGCCAGTGATGTGACGCGAAAGTTAAAACTGTTTGATTTCACCCGTTGAAATATTTAGAAATATTATAATCGAAAACAATTTGAGGTCAGTAAAATATGAACTTAGATAACTACTTTATAACAAAGGGAAACTAGATGAATTTCGACCGTTGGATATGTGCCGAACCGGAATTAAATAGTTGTTGGCAATCCTTATCGATAATTATATTCCCATCTCTACAAAATAATTGGTTGTCAGTACCCCGGGCGCCACGGACTATTATAGAAGACGTTCTGTGACGTCATAAACGTATGGCTGTCAAGGCCACTTTGTCATAGTGCAGTCTGCAGCAATATTTGTTACTAGGTATGTAAAGAAATATGTAAGTTATTGACATGAACGAAGAACTGGATACGGATGAGCTTTTAAGCATTCTACAAGGTGTGGAATCGGACTCGGAGTATTTTGCACCAGAAGACGATGATTCTGAGGTATGTCCAACTTGATAATAATAATAACGTTTATTCAAATGATTACATTGTAGGTACCTATTTGTGAGATTCAATTCTGAATGAAAAATAAAAAATAATGGCTCAGATATCTTGTGCTTGTACTTACACACATCATCACATGGTGTGTGTGTGTAGGTATTATGCTGTGGTCATACGGCCCGCTTTCTCACTTGCCTGATCGCGCCAGGCCAGGCTTTTATTGCTATACGGTATTTAAGCGTTGCTTGGAGAAAAAGATAAAATAGGTATTTCTACCGGAATGGTTTTTTTAGTGTAACTTTGATCAGAGCCCGATATCTCTAGCGTAATATATAATAACTGTCCTTTTACCAGCGCGTCCCCATATAGGCAAAGCAGATCTTCTCATCTCAATAATGGATTGCTTAAAATAAAATAATTGCTTTGTTTATTTTCAGTCATCGACCGACGAGGTACATGTGCGGCAGTCATCACCGCTTAGATACCTACGATAAAAAATATTGACAGAAGTAGTTAAAAAACACGGGAGTAGACAAACAGAAAAAAGACCATAGACCACATCCCTAATCAGAATTGAATTTAACGTGTTCTGAGCGCCAAGGACTTGAAATGAAGTCAAAGAATGACGTCATGAAACAATTAGAGATGTACCTCATTTTTTATGGCTCTAATTGAGTTATGTATTTGTTTCTTTGATTCTTATAATTTATATTGTTTTTTCTTAATATGGATACTGTGAAATAAAACAAATATGGAAATATTTAATCAGTTTTTATTTATATCCGTAAAATTATAAATAAAACATAACTTAATGTGTATAATTCTCATTCATCGATATGACGCTACCCTCATCACTACTTTTTACTATACATTTCGTTATAGATGTATAGCTTGGCGCTAGGCGAGGCATCGCGTTCTGTGTACGCTGGCGGTGAAAAGGTTAAAGCAGGTGCGGAAATCAATGATTATTAAAAGTACCGATGGACAAGTGCTGTGCCTCACATCAATCGCCGAGACCACAAAGAAGATTACACGGACTTCAACTACCGCTGAACTATCTACAAATTATCGGCTGGTTCGTTTTTATTGCGACCGGATCGTTGATTTTTTTCATTCTGATCAAAATACAATTTGAGGAATTGAGGACAATAGCTTTAGTGGTCTTCATTGTATTGTATGTGTGCCATATATCTTCGCATCTTACTGCGTCGTTATTGGATCCCAGCGAAACTGAATTGAGACAACTGGAAGTTTATAACGTTCCTGAATTCGATCGAGAAATTCATACCCATGTTATTGAAAATGGAAGATGTCATCTGTGTAACATACAAACGAGCAGCAGAAGAACGAAACATTGCAGTATATGCAACAAATGTGTGGACCACTTCGATCACCACTGTAAGTGGCTCAACAACTGCATCGGCCGGAGGAACTACGTGGCGTTTATTGCATGCGTCACTACAGCGCTCATGATATCTACGTTTACGTCATCGTTGTGTGCAGCAGACATTGTGATATTTTTTACAAATCCTAAATATTTAAGCACTGAAGCACAAAACTTTATTAATTGTACTACATTACACAGCACAGCTACATCACATTTTTGTAGGAGTTCTATATCTTTCTTAATATTTTTAGTCTTATTTTGCACAACAGCGTCAGCAATAGGATGTGCCTTATTACATTTGTGCTGTTTTCACATTTATATATCTTTGCTAGGAGTTACAACATACGAATATGTTGTACGAAGTTGGGACTCAGAAGCGCCCCCCCATAAATATTTGAAAAATTGTAAATGTTTTAAGTGGCGTATATCACAAGAATTGTATACTATAAAAAAATCCAAAAAGACCCCTCAAACTCATGAAAACATTGATAGTGGATCAATGGCAAGTAAATTAGATGTTGCACGTACTACAGATATTCAGAATGGAGAGGCTAACGTTATAAATTTTGTTAGTATATTAATTAATAATGAGCTTGGTAAAGCCAGGAAATTGTTTCTATATGATAAAAACAAGATACATCCACATGATGAAAATAGTAATAGTAGGTAACACATCATTTACGTACCTAGGTATGACCATTTGTAAAAGTACTCAACACCATTTATAGCACCTAAGCAATGGTGAAACACCCATTCACTTTTGATTCTATACAGGGTGGAAGGGACGCAACGGTTACCCACGTATTCAGTAGATACACTAGATACATCATTCTGAGGCCCCCAACACAGTTTCGGTCCTTTCGGTACTTAATTATTGCTATTATGGTCAAAATGTATGAAACTTCTGGTTTTGTGTATATTTTTAGGATAGACAAACAACCCATTTATAACAAACGACCGAAAGTTATAAAGATCAAAAAATTAATTTAATAACCCTCTTTTTGGGCTTCGCCGCAGTCGGGTCAAAATAATAGGGTATTCCCCAGTATTTTTTTGATCTATAGGTATAACGATCGGTCGTTATATTATTATTATGTGGATTAATGATACTCCACGATTTTTACTGAACATTTTACTTTTTACCAGTTCTTAGTATTAGTCTAGTGGCCACATAAGGGAGAAGCGCCAGGGTAGCCCCCGATTTTTTTTCTGAAGTTTTTTCAATTAGCAGGTTATTCAACCTACGCTGTATGTATGGTTAAAATATGGTGACATACATTGCTTTACAAAGTAATAATCATTAAAATCATAAATACAACCCCTATAAGTTCATTTAACTCCATTGAATGACAATGACTATTTCATGAAAAAGTTAATCAATGGGATTAAATTAATTAGGAGGGGTGTAATGAAAATCAGCGTCAGGTGGTGCACATAGTGTTGCCATCTGGCATTATGCTGAGCTGAGACCCGTTTGGCATTATTTTAGTTTTAATTATTTAATTCGATTTGTTAATTTTTAAGGTAGGTATTTTTGCCAAATATACACTATTTTCTTTCTATTGACGATTTGAATGATTATATTTCTGTGAATATATGCGTATTACAGCCGCACCCAACCCGCACTGGGCCCATTACATTGACCTGGACATTACAAACCACATGAGAATAATTGAATTTCGCAGGCTTATGATGTGAAGATGATAATAATGTTTTTGTATTGTTATACAAAAGAGTGTCCTAAGCTTCGATCAATAATGTACCTACTTTATGTACTTACATTAGTGTTATTTATATTTTGTTTGAAATACATGTTAGAAATTAAATTAAGCTGCGACTGACCATAAGCCATTTTTTTTTTGGCGGGTGGAAAATCATCAAATAACGGGTCCCGCTTTTAGGCAGAGCGAAAGGGAGTGTCAGACTTCTACTGACTAAAAACCACCCATGTTCCTTTTTGACCCTATAGGTCGAGGCCGCGGTATCTCTTGCGAACAACCCGCAGCCCAACTGACGTTTAGCCTCACTTCATAACATATATTAATATTACACTTTTGGTAGTAACGTGTCAAGTTTATATCAGAATTAAATTTTTATTATAAAATACGGAATTTTATTCATCTACACAAATCTACAGCATGTTTAAAAAATTTGAGGTAGGTACAGTACAAACCATCAAACTAAACAACTTTTGATAAGACCATGATGGTAATCGCAAACGCTGTTAATTTGTCTGACGGTGTTGGTTTCATACAAAAACTTGCTTACTTTGATGGCCTGTACATCATCTTCCTACCCTTGTCCCATTTTATTTGGGTTCAGTGTAGTGCAACACTTTTTTTTCTTCCATTCTGTCCTATATTCCTGTCATGATTTCATTTATCCCTTTATATCATGCCTAGAACAACCCATCCATCTGTACTTTGGTCTTCCTCTCTCCCACTCCATCCATCAACATTTATATTTATTACTGTTTTAGTCATATCGTATTCCATTCCTCTTCATCAAGTTATGTCCAAACCAAGACAGACGACTCCCATCCATCTTTTCAGGCGCCACGTTCAAACTTCCTCTTATATGCTCATTTCTAACTTCATCCATTTGTGTCCCTGACTCTGGCAGAGCCACCATCAGGGATTTTAATTTTAATAACACAAAAATTTTGTCACTAATTTGTCCTCAAATATCAGAATTTGTCGGTCACTGGTTCAAAAGATATAAGGGTTTATAGGTGGCCCTGCTGGAGTGAGTCTCCCCAGCAGGGCCACATTTATATCTCAAAATCTAGGGCACCTAGCGAAGATCTGTTTTCTCCTATATTTGGTCGCCAATTTGTCCAAATTTGACACCAAATATCAGAACTTGACGGACACTGGTTCAAAAGATATAAGGGTTTATAGGTAACAAAAATTAGGGCACCTAGCGAAGATGTGATTTCTCCCATTTTTAGTCGCCATTATGACGCAATTTGTCCCCGAGCTGTGGCTCGGCGACAAATTATATATATAAATAGAAATATTTATCCTTGGCAATTTTTCGTGAACTCTTTGATCTAGCTCTTGGACTATACCTTACTAATTGAACTCATTATATCTCCTAAACTAAGACCCGATTAAATCTGTAACTTGGTGTCAAATTTGGACAAATTGGGGACAAAATATAGGAGAAAACACATCTTCGCTAGGTGCGCCCTAGTTTTTGAGATATAAATGTGGCCCTGCTGGGGAGACTCCAGCAGGGCCACCTATAAACCCTTATATCTTTTGAACCAGTGACCGACAAATTCTGAAATTTGGGGACAAACTTGGACAAATTAGCGACAAAATTTTTGTGTTATTAAAATTAAGATCCCTGATAGTGGCCCTGCCAGAGTCAGGGACACCATCTATTTTAGTCACTCCACACGTCATGCTTCCTGGCGAAACCACCTTTTCCTTGTGTGCGTTACACAAACAAAATGTTGTGCTCTAGAGAGTTGAGACTACAAAAAACTTTTTTGCAAAAAAAAAACCGACTTCAAAAACACAAAAAAGTGAAAAATAAACTTCACAAGAAAAAGCAGCTTCTGAAGTCGGTGGCAAAAAAAACGAAATCAAACAGACAAAATGTCAAAAACATTTTTTTTTGTGTTTTTGAAGTCGGTTTTTTTTTTTAAGTTAAGTAAAGTTTTTTTATTTCACAATTTTTAGTTGTAATATCCTATACAAATATTTACTATACATTTAACATTCAACCAAGAACCCTAACCCTTAACCTTCAAGATTCCCTTATTATTGCTTTCAACTCCTAACCGTTTAGGAGTAGTACCTTCCAGAATCAGCTCACCTGGAGAACCTGAAAGATTACAACTTATACGTCCTCATAATATTTTACTAAAGAAATATGCTCCAACTCCTAACCGTTGAGGAGTTATACCTTCCATCATCAACTCATCAACATGAAGTGATGACTGCTAGATGCAAATACTTAAAAAGCTTTAGAAAAAGGCATGTATCACGTGTTTCGTACACTTGATACATGCCTTTACAATTTGAGGGTTGCCCTCGATTTCTCTTTTCTTATAATGGTACCACCCTTGGGATATCTCCTTTTCAACAAAAAAAGGATTTTCTATATCGGTTCAGGCGCCTCCGAGTAATCGGTGAATATACATAAAAAAAAGATTGAGAACCTCCTTTTTTAAAGTCGGAGTTTTACCTTCTATCATCAGGATAGAAGGTAAAACTCATTAACCGACTTTAAAAAAGGAGGTTCTCAATCTTTTTTTTCCTCCTACCTATACTTTTGGCAACCTAATACCCTAAAAGAATACAACTATCACTTTATAAGTATAGTTCTGAAAGAATTTTCTATCAACTCCTAACCGTTAAGGAGTTGTACCTTCCATCATCATCAGTGAATCCACATGATATTGTGATGACCACACGCAAATACTTGAACAGGTTTAGAAAATATATGGAAAACGTCATAAGTGCCTATAAAGTTTGAGGGTTGCCCTCGATTTCCCTGGGATCCCATCATCAGATCCTGACTTGGTGACAATGGAACTACCTCAGGTCAACCTAATACCCTGAAAGAATATAATTATCGCTCCATAAGTGAGTATAAATAAGAAATAATTTTCTTTCAACTCCTAACCGTTGAGGAGTTGTACCTTCCATCATCATCAGCGAATTCACATGATATTATGATGGTCAGACGCAAATACTTAAACAGCTTTAGAAAATATATGAAAAACATTATTATGTGCCTATAAAATTTGAGGGTTGCCCTCGATTTCCCTGGGATTCCATCATCAGATCCTGATTTGGTGACAATGGGACCACCTCGGGAGTATACCTATTCGAACACAAAAATAATTTTGAAAATCTGTTCATTAATGACGGAGATATGCGATAACAAACATACAAAAAAAAAAACATACAGACGAATTGAGAACCTCCTCCTTTTCGGAAGTCGGTTAAAAAATAATTAGTGTGTCATGAGGCGCAATTTGTTTACTAGTAGCAAAATTTGTGTGAATGAATTGTAGTTTTACAGTTATTTGAGAAAACAACATTTTGCTGGGGTAATGTTTTAAGGGTCCTCTCTCGAAAAAGCTTAAAAACAGCGTGCAGATGAAGCGGTTTTTCACTGGCACTTACAGAGAAATTACATCTGAGAATTTTTTTTAGTAATCTACATAATATGACACGTAATTTGGTTTAGCCACAATTTTTGTATCGGTATCACATAATAAGAAAAAAAATCCACAAAATCACCTCCAAATCGTTGAATGGAACCATTTTACTCCTTCATTTTTTAACAAAATAATATAAAAAAAATATCTACTGCTTTGAAATACAAAGGAAAATAATTTGGTTTTGTTACTTTTTAAAAATATGTATTATTTTAATTATAATAAATGAAAAAGGCGTCCGTTTAGAGTCCGTATCTACGACCGAGAGAGGTAGTTTGTATGCACAAGGTCATTGGCGTGAATACAAGCCTTAAACGATACCGCAGCAAAATCTTTTTTAAAAAATCGTTTCAGCCCGGAACCAAATACATGAATAGATAGCTCTTGTTGCGTAGTAAATGTGTGTAAATAGCAAAATTTGTGTGTGCTATGGTTCTGAAGTTATTCAAGATTTTGCCACGGTAACGTTTCGTGATTTCCCAGATCTCGAAAATGGGTCAACGTAGAAGTATGAAAAAAATACCAATAAGAGCCCTGAATTTGTTTAATCATTAGTAAACTAAAAAAAAAAAAAACTAAACTAGAAACTACATAAAGTATTTTGTACTTGCTTGTACCACTATATGCGGAAATTTAATTCTTTAACCTTTCGTATGCCGTGTAATTAGACACAATTAAAAAGCCATTGTGTCTCGCGTAGATCTACGTTCCGGCATTCGAAAGGTTAATATCTTTTTAATTACACACCGACTAAATCTGTAACTTGGTGTCAAATTTGGGACAAAATATAGGAGAAAACAGATCTTCGCTAGGTGCCCTAGATTTTGAGATATAAATTTGGCCCTGCTGGGGAGACTCTCTCCAGCAGGGCCACCTATAAACCCTTATATCTTTTGAACCAGTGAGCGACAAATTCTGATATTAGAGGACAAATTAGCGACAATATTTTTGGGTTATTAAAATTAAGATCCCTGATGGTGGCCCTACCAAAGTCAGGGACACCTTTACCGCCGCACTTCCAATCTGCTCTGGACCTCTAAGCCATTCTCGCCAACTAGCACAATGTCACACCGGCAAACAGCATACATCAGGTCAGGGAGCCCTACTACATACAATTCTTTTAAAAAATACGGTTTTTTGTCGACTATAGACGTCGGTGGCGTGTAGGGCACGTTTTCATACTTTGTCGGCTATACACGACCGTGGTGTTCAAAAGGTTAATAGATTTTCAACTTTATCACTAACGCATTAGTTTCAAGGTTCATTGCTAGGAAAATTAAACTCTTATATCCAATCGGTTCCAATGTATTTTAATCCTTTATTAAACTTGTAAAGTTCTTAAATATCATATAATTAACAAAACAGTAAATAAAACAATATATTTGAAGAAGGATTCTCCCCAAAATTATGAGATATCCTTGCCTTCGCGAAACTTAACTTCCTAGTTGCATCAGTTGAAAGATGATTCAGATTGAGCAACTGGCACGTACGTATGTACCTACGTCATTGTATCGTAACATAAGTTAAGTCTTGCGTAAATATGGAATTTGCGACGTCATGTTGTTTATTCACGTTTACGGCGGCGATTCTGTTCCTCCTGAAAATAGTGTTTCAATATTTAGTTTTCATTACTATAACACATTTTTTTATTTTTGTCCGCGTTTTATAAGTGCTCATGTACGTCTATGTGAAATAAAATACTTTACTTTATTTTTTAATTAAGTATGTAAAAAATCTTTCCGGTTTCCGATGGGGCGGAAATTTCGCATACATACAGTTTGTCTGACAATGTAGTAAGCTTATCTATGTGATTTCATTCTAAAGCCAATATGGTGAACTTGTTATTTTTTTGCTAAGAAGTGTCAGTTTTTTTTCGTACATGTATAGGAAGTGCCTCCCCAAATTAATTTACCGTTGCTAGCAGTGCACAAAATAAACCTCTCGAATTTTCATTTCGTGTATTATCAAAAGTGTCAGAGTAAAATTATTGTGTATAATAGGCAGGCATGATAAAATTATTAAGGTTGAATTTTTGCTATTAGTCTACAGAGCGCAATTAAATCTATACCTTCTGTGACAGAATGATGAGCAGTCTTCTGAACATGCCAATGAAGTCAATGAACAACTCAAGAGCATGTTGCACAAAGTCCTTGCTGCCCATTCTGCGTTTCTCAATGATGAGTTGTGTGTCAAATAGTACAAAGCCACACATCATCATAAGTCCAAGATATAGGTGAGCCTGTAATATAATTTTATGTAGGGTTAAGAGTCTGAAACTTAGTATAATAATTTTCCATTGATATTTCTATACAATGTTGCTGTCCCACTGAAAGGCAAAGGCATATTTTCATAAAGGAAAATTCCCTTGAACTCCATGTCAACATTAAAATAAATTCATGTCTCTCAAATAAACTTCTGAAATTATAATTTGAATGCTTAACATTATTTGAACAAATATAAAACAGACCTTTGTACTGTGACTTGATATTTTACAAGGTCATTTAATAGTGAATTCTTTTAACATATTATATTGTAGTAAAACTCTAGAAGTCTACATACTAGTAGCGGTAGTAGCTACATTACTGTATGAATAAAATTTAAATTGGTTTACTTACTTGGTACAGGAAGTGAGACTGCATGAAGATATTGACTAGAGTCATGAGAGACATAGATGTGAGAAGAGTCATCAGGGTTCCTCCCAGGAACAACCAGCTGCCACGCTCAGCTAACATTGCAGCAATGGAGAAGCAAACAAACACCAATGTACTGCCCAAGAGAGCAGTCACTATGATGGATGGATCAACAAAGCTGACATACTCCAGCAGAGGTCCCAGGCTCATTCCTAAAATAAAGTTGTAAAAATATTGATAACTTCCTTCATCATCTGCCTAGGCTTTTTCCGGTGCAGCTGAATACCAGTATTTTGCATGGAGCGACTGCCTATCTGACCTCCACAACCCAGTTATTACTGTGTAATATGATACCCTTTGGTAAGACTGGTTGTCAGACTTTCAGGTCACTGACTACCTGTAACAACTGCCAAACATCTTTATGTGGCATCCGGGACCAACAGCTTAACGTGCTTTCCGAGGCACAGAGGAAACTCGGTATGTAATGGGCTGTCACCCACAGATCAATCTAGGCAAGCCCGGCTTAACCTAAAGATCGACCCAAGTGGCAGTTGTTATTAAGCCACGAGCTAACTTCCAAACAACCCTAGGATAACTTCCCTAAGATGGTAAAATTAAAACACATTGAATAGTCAACAAAACATGGTCCATCAGTAAACATGACCAAAGTATGAACTTATTTTATACCTGAAGTAAGGCCGAAGCCCAACAGGTATCCAAGACGTAGGTTTGTATTCTTGCCAGTGTCAGGAGTTGCAATTAACATAAGCATTAGACCCGCCCCGACAATTGCAGACAGGATACCAGCTTGGAACCATGTGTACATGTCAACATAGACTCCAGCTAGAGCAGAGCCACATGTCATCATCAAGGTTCCATAGACATTTTTTAAATGCTGACGAACTGGTGGTTCCCTGTAAAACAACAGAACATGCAAATGAAATAATGTAATGGTACTCATTACATCATTATTTATAAATGTAAAAGTTTCATCACCAAACAGAAAAAGTACTACACATGAGATGTTATCCTAATTAGTGGTAGTCACTTCATAAAAAAACATGTTATTGTTAGTCCAGCACAATAAATAAACATAAAATGGATGTGTGTCATAGAAGGTTCCTTGTACTATAATGTTCTAGAATGTGATTAATTTAGATTAACTTTGTTAAAATATTTCGTACGCGTTTGTAATAATCATTACCTGCATACGTTATAGAACTATAGAATAGTATTTTAAATGGCAACAAGGGCAAAAGCAATACTTACAGACGATTTTGAAAACTGTTCACGAATGTTTGCAGATTAGGAGTCATGATGACGGGAAACTGAAATTTATTATTGAAGGAGTAAAAACTAAACTTTCGTAAAGTTACTTCAGTATTTAATGAGTAATTGAGTAGCACGATGCTATAAACTGCTTATTTTTAGAATGCGCAGTTACAGAACACGAACTCTTCGATTTCGATACGAAACAATGGTGAATTGGTGACTATTTTTGTGAAATACATAGGTTGGTAGGTACCGTACCGATTGCCAACATAAAAATACGGAATTCATTGACGTCATCATTATGGTATTCTCGTAAATAGACTCAAAACACGGATATTCTCGATAACTTAAATAATGTGGAAATCTAAGATCCAACTCACTGCTTTAGCTATGGGGTAGGCCTGCCATAGTATAATATTAATATACTCTTTGGGGTAGGCAGAAACTACAGAACGCTAACATAATATAATTATTTAATACTAGCTGTACCCGCATGCGTTGCTATGCCCCTTTTTCCTACACACTACCTACTACCCTACCCACTACCCTACCTACTACCCTACCTACTACCCTACCTACTACCCTACCTACTACCCTACCTACTACCCTACCTACTACCCTACCTACTACCCTACCTACTACCCTACCTACTACCCTACCTACTACCTACCCTACCTACTACCCTACCTACTACCCTACCTACTACTCTACCTACTACCCTATCTACTACCCTACCTACTACCCTACCTACTACCCTACCTACTACCCTACCTACTACCCTACCTACTACCCTACCTACTACCCTACCTACTACCCTACCTACTACCCTACCTAGTATCCTATGTCCTTCTCCTGGTTCTTAGCCACCAAATATAATAACAGTGCCTGAACTTTCGAGACATAGACAGTAGCTCAAAGAGTATATATATAACCACTACGTATGAATAGCTTATCAAGAAAAATCATAGACAACCTATAAAAAGACATTTACACTTTTGTTAACTTGTAGAATAAATCTTAGGTATTATTTTCGGAAATTAAAAATTAAATTATTAATAAATAATTTACACAAATTAATGTCTAAAACAAACAAATATAACAGTACCTGAACTTTCGAGACATTTTACAAAAAATAAATTTCTGAACGCACACATGAATAGTTGTTACAGTATTTGACATGTAATAAACAAATCAGCATTTATTGAAATTATTAAGTATTCATTACACATATCGAGTTTTCATTGTTTTTAAGATGTATTATGCTATTCGGGGCGGAGACAAATCCAACGAATCAATAACCATGAAAATTGGTTCAGCAGATCTCGAGTTATAAGTGTTGTAACAAACCCGTCTTTGTTTTATATATATAGAGAAGAGAAGAGATAATGTAATATAATATAATATATATATATATTCCTTTTGCAAAATAACTTAAAAATGATTTTTGTTTCTAGTTATTATCAACGTGAGGGCCCTTAAGGAAATAATTATAATCTAAGTATAATGTTTAAACATTGTGGTAGATGCATGGACCTAGAAAAAAAGTTAATAAAACTTTTTTTCTAGGTTCATGGGTAGAGTGTGGTGCTGATCGCGGGAGACGCTTCGGGCGTCGGAGGCCACGTGATGGTTTCCGGCCACCGTAGACGCGGGCCTGTGGACGGTGAGTAATGGGCTAGCTCGCCGTCCGTCCGTCTTATGACGACAACAGGCTGTGTCGATGGAGCGTTCGTGTTCCACGCGCGCCTCAAGAGATGTCAGTAACATGGAAGGGGCCCGTAAGGGCCGACGCCCGTCCGGGCTGCGGGTTATTCGAAAAAGATACCGCGGCGTCGGCGCAAGGGCTAAGAAGGAACATGGGTGGTTTTTAGTCAGTAGAAGTCTGACACTCCCTTTCGCTCTGCCCAGAGCGGGAGGGGTTATTTGATGATTTCCCAACCCCCCCAAAAAAAAAGGGTGATGCTGATGTTGAAGTACTTAAAACAGATATTTTTGACTTTATAAAATAATCTCAGTTTACAGAGTTCCAAGTTACATACTAAAATGGGGAAAATATTTTTTTTTTCAGAAGTTGAAGTTAGTAGCAAACAAATCGCTAAGCCGTCCAGACAGGTCCCTCACTCACAAACACTTTGATTGGATTTCTATTTTCTAAGATACCGACTATATGTGTCTATCTTTTGTTGGCATTATAAAGTGAGCGAAATGGACATTTGACTTTCCAAATCGAAGTTATTGTGAATACAGGGCCAGCCCAGGGACCAACGAAATCTATTCGTTGGGCGGGTGTGTACTATTCAAATTCACTTGAAACTTTTCTCAAGGTTTTACTAAAGATGACCAATCATATGACTACACGACTTATATACGTACGACGTACGTCTTCAAAATAATGTCGTAAGCTAGGTTGCAAGATGAGAAATAAACGATGAAAAAACGAGAAATAGACGTCGATGGCTGACATTGTCAATGTCAACTCTGACATTTACTATAATTTGACGTTTACTTCACATAACCTCAAAACACGAACAAACACGACATTAGCAGTTGTAAACACGTTGTGGTTATTTCGGTACTAATCATCGATATGATCCATTTAAAAAAATGGGGAAGAAGACAAAAGTAGGAAAACAACGGAAAGATAAATATTATCAACTTGCTAAGGAGACAGGTAATATTTTTATGATGTAATATAGTAGATTGTGTGCTTATGTTGCAATAAATATTTAATAATATGCGTTTCATTCATGTGATTTTAGGTTATCGCTCCAGAGCTGCTTTCAAATTAATACAATTGAATCGAAAATTTGGGTTCTTACAAAAGTCACGAGTATGCATCGATCTATGTGCCGCACCCGGTGGGTGGATGCAGGTGGCGCATCAGAACATGCCTGTATCGAGTGTGGTCATTGGAGTTGATTTGTTCCCAATCAAACCGGTTCCCGGGTGTATCGGCCTAACTGAAGATATTACAACAGAAAAATGTAAATCATCAATTAAAAAAGAAATCAAAACATGGAAAGCTGACGTTGTTCTCAATGATGGTGCCCCAAATGTTGGTTTGAATTGGATTCATGATGCATACCAGCAGGCCTGTTTGACACTCAGCGCCCTTAAACTGGCCACAAATTTCTTAAGAGAGGGAGGATGGTTTGTAACCAAAGTATTCAGATCTAAGGATTATCATGCACTGTTGTGGGTATTGAAACAGTTTTTCAAGAAAGTTCATGCAACAAAGCCACAGGCCTCTCGTAATGAATCATCTGAAATATTTGTTGTCTGTCAGGGCTATATTGCGCCTGATACTATTGATCCGAAATTTCTGGATCCCAAACACGTATTTGAAGATTTGGATATTGTAAAAAAACAACACTTAAATATTTTACATCCTGAAAAACAAAAGAAAGCTAAGGCTGAGGGATATCTGGAAAATGATTACACAACTCACCACAAAGTGATGCTCTCACAGTTTCTGGTGCAGGACCAGGACCCCATAGACTTGCTGCAGGGTTGCTCTGAGGTACATATTAATTATCTTACTATTTTGTTTTGACAATTCTGAATGATTCTTATTAAATTTTACATTGCTGTCAACAGTGTAACTGCTAAAATACTAAAAATATGTATTGATTACAGATTGTGCTTGATGATAAATCCATTGCAGAACACCCTAAAACCACTGCAGAAATAAAGGAATGTTGTAAAGATATTAAAGTACTTGGTAGAAAGGATCTGAAAGCTTTGCTTAGCTGGTTCAAGCAAATGAAGGAATTTAAAGCCTCACAGGTAATATAAGATTACTCTTTAAGTTTCTCGAGATTTTATAATAAACCATATTGATATAAATGTCTTATAACCGCCTCTGTGGTGGAGTGGCTTAGGCGATTGCCTTGTGACTCGGTAGGCATGGGTTTGATTCCCATGGGGCACTATTAGCCGGTAATGGTCCTGGCCGCCAAATGGTTGTTATCAAACCATGTCAGAGGCCCTTGAGGCGGTTTAGAAAATCTGACACTAGGGTGTGTAGTTTCATTATACCTCACTGCCCACGCGATAAGAAGAAGAATGAGTTATAAATGTACTTGAAACAACAATAGTAAAATTACCCATGGAGCTCTTATGAGGAGAGGGAGTTATTGTAGGAATTTCGAATTAAAAACAGATCTATTGCCTCTAAATGGGAAATATACCTGAAAAATTTAGATGATATTTTATATTGGGGGGGGGGGGGGGGAATAATGTATTTTTTCCTATGTCCCATTAGAATATATTATTAATTCTTATCTTGCTCACTGGATTTTATTTTCCAGGTAGTCAAGACAGATGCTGTGGAAGGCAGTGATGATGAAACCAAGGTAGAAGCAACTGAGGGTGATGATGAAGAAGATGATGTTGATGCAGAGATTGCTGGACTACAGGTACATACACTTTTGGTCTGCTACTTATTATTTGAACCATTACAGGACCACTTTTAACAGATATTTTATATTCTAATCATAAACACACAACATCACACCTGTAATCCCCTAAGGTGTAGGCAGAGTTGTGGCCATTAGTACAGCAATATTTCACCAGTTATCATATGCAAAAACAAACTTACATTCTTTAGGTCTATTCTAACCATATAATATGCTATGATGTATAGTAAATCTGTGGGAACGCACGAGATTCACCGTGCGGCCATAAAGTTACCACCATTTTGGTCAGAGGAGCCCGACATATGGTTCGCACAAATTGAGCCGCAATTTGCGAATGCAGGGGTGACAGATGACCCGTCGGGGCTGCGAGTTGTTCGCAAGAGATACCGCGGCCTCGACATGAAGGGCTAAGAAGGAACATGGGTGGTTTTTAGTCAGTAGAAGTCTGACACTCCCTTTCGCTCTGCTCAAGAGCGGGAGGGGTTATTTGATGATTTTCCACCCGCCAAAAAAAAAAAGGGGTGACAGATGACGTCACAAAATTCAATCACATCAGGGTCACCAGTCATAAAAGGGAGGATCCTCCGACCAGACGGGTGATGTGTCAGGTGGGCTGATCCTCCCTATTCTATAGGAACGTAACACCCTAAAAATCTGTTTATTTAACATAATAATTTTTGTACAATTCTTGAGAGAGTGGAAACATTTTATATTTAAATTATTTATTGCAATGTTTCCTGTAGGCTGAAGAAAAGCGGACATCGAAACGTAAGAGGAAACAACTAAATAAGCAAAGACAGAAACTAGCAGAGAAAATGAATCTAAAAATGGTACTAAAAGGTGACGGAGGACCTATTTTGGAAAGCAACGATATGTTCTCGTTATCAGACATCAAGAATGCTGAAGTAAGTAGTTTCAAATTATAAATAATATCTAATACTCTTTGTGGTATATCAGAGTTTAAATATTTTCATGTTATTGTAACACGCGAAAATGCACAAAAATGTGAATTGAAATGTGAAGATCAAATGCTTTAATGTTCATTTATGTTTTAGGAATTGGCGCGTATGGTAGACCAGCAACCAGATATAGTAGCAGAAGCCAGTGACTCTGATGATGAGTTCAAAGTAAAACAAAAGTATGTTAAATACGATACAGAGTCTTCTAAACTGGACTCTTCAGGCCTCTACTACAAAGATTCAGACAGTGAACTCGAAATGGAATCTGGTTCTGATAATGAGCAAGAAAAGGAGACTTTGGGTAAGAAAAATTTAATTTGCTTTGTTTATATTATTATTTATATAGTTATGGTAGTAGTTTTATCATTCACTGTTTTTTTTAATATTTAATTCGCTTTCTATTTCAGCCTTTTCAGATTCAGATACTGAAAATAAAAAAGTGGATAAAGTAACAAAATTAAACACGTTACGAAATAGTAAGGTCGCTAAATCGCAAGCTGTACCCAAGAACCACCCACTGTTAACTGACTTGGATAACACTGATCCAATCTCGCGGCGCTCCATGAAGGCAGAGCTATGGTTCCAGAAAGATAGTTTCAAGGATATTGATGAGGATGACGACGAAGGAGTCGACTTGGACAAGTTGGTGGAAACTTACAAAGAAAAAGGCAAAAAAGTTGCAGAAGATGGCATGACTGAAGACATGAAAAGTGGTGGTTTAAAAAGAAAACTGGATGACGAAAGCTCGGATGACGATTCTTCAGATAGTGATTACGATGTAGAAGACAATGTGGCTCCCACATCAGGCAAAGCTGGGGCAAAAACCAGTAAAGAAGATGACTTTGAAGTTGTCTCACAAGATTCAGGTATGATTTCGAAATATAATATATAAATTCCATGTTAATACTTTGGTAGTTTTTTTTGTTGTTTGTTTATTCGTTTAATTTTCTTATAGACTTAAAACGGCTAAAGAAAAGCCTTAAGATGGATGCCGAGACCCTCGCTTTAGGAACAATGATTGCTACGTCAAAGAAATTTAAAAGAGATCTTATTGATGATGGATGGAACCGCTACGCCTTTAATGATAAGAATTTACCTGATTGGTTTGTGGATGACGAAAAGAAACACATGAAGAAAGAAGTCATTGTACCCGAGGTAATTTTGAATGTAATAATGTAACTGGCATTCAGGGGCGTTGCTATCAGCCGTATCAATGATACGGGAGCCCCAGGTAACAAGGGTCCCTAATGAAACAAAAAAAAAAGAAAATCTCACAACCTCAAATTTTTTTCTTGATAAAACTTAAAAGGTAATTATAACCACTGTCCACACATCGAACTAGCTTCGGTCGTTCTTTGATGAAGACTTCACCGGTTGCGGTATAGAAATCCCCAAACGAGCTCGCTTTTCGATGAAGGCTTAATTTAAACCCTTTCAGGACTTTCTAATTTTCTAGCTATTCATTGAAAACTTAACGTATGAGAGTCATGATCACAGTTAAACAAAATTTGGTCTCACTTTGCTCGCTCATACATTCTCATATTTAAATGAATGACAGCTTAAACGATGTAAGTGAGGATGCTAATTTTTTTGTTATGCAAAAATCATTTGTAATTTGCTCCACTTTTTGGACTTTGTTGCACTCGGGATCAAAGGGCCCCCTAAAAAAATGCATACAGGTCCCTAATAGGATAACTACGCCACTGCTGGCACTACTATTTAATTTCTTTTATTCTTATTCAAGGTATTGGTAACAAAATGTACCTATTAATTTTATTTAATTTTTGCAGAAATACACAGATGAATATAAGAACAGGTTACAAGATATCAACGCCAGACCGATTAAGAAAGTGGTAGAAGCCAAAGCACGAAAGAAGAAGCGCATGATAAAGAAGATGGAGCGTGCTAAAAAGAAGGTAGAAGCAGTTATGGAGAATGCCGATATGTCAGAGAGGGAAAAAGCCCAACAAGTCAAAAACTTGTATAAAAAGGCACAGACAGATGGAAAAAAGAAAATAACTTATGTAGTGGCTAAAAAACATACTACCGCCAAACGCATGAAACGACCTCAGGGAGTTAAAGGACATTACAAGGTGGTCGACCCTCGTATGAAGAAAGATATGCGCGCGCAAAAGGCCAAGGAGAAAACGAAGGGTCGCGGCAAAAAGGGTAATTCTTCTAAGAATAATAAAACTAATAAAAGTACGCCGCCTAAGAAGAAAGGCAAGAAGGCTAAGGCTAAATAAAATAAATGTATAGTAAATATACGAAAATATATTACCTACGACATAGTTTTTCATTTGTTAATATTTTTAAACCAAAAACAACCAGGAGAGCTCGCATGTATGCGAGCCCGAGAGACCCAGGATTAAGGTTACCGTTCGGGCTTTGTCCGGCCTTGTGTTTTGCCCGGTCTGTTCGACGGGCGATTTCTGTGAGAAAAAAGAGAACAAAAGTAAAATGTCCGGACTTTTTTGCAAATCTCATTTAATCATTTTCTCAGAAGCAACCTTTTGCAATATGTTCACTTTTATTTGTTTCTTGAATTCAGCACATGCTTTCCACAATAAGTAATACAAGTAGGCAGTTAGCCTTCAATTTCCCAATTAAATTCATATAAACTGTCCTGCCTGAGTCATATTAGTTGCCGAGACAAATTGGTTTTGAAAGTGACCCTTGATGTGTGTTAGGGTGGAAAGTATTTCCATTAGCTGGCATTACAAAGATTATTTTTACGACTAAGGTCAGGGTGATATTTGAATCCACGTGCGTCATTCGCCGAGTTCAGGGACAGACACGCCATATAAATGATATCACTTCGCTTGGTGGCCTTGGTGTCTAATTCTGATTCGCTCTAACTACGCCGTCTGCCTACTAAGTACTATTGAGCGACTTTATGCACAGCTTGTGGAATAAATATTCTTTATATTCTGCGTCGCAATGTTTTGGACCTCCAGACGATCATATTGTTTTGTGACCATAATGCTGGAACAGTAATAACAAGGTACATACGTATTTAATTAAACGTTTTTCACCCTTGAAGTTATACAGGGTGTAAATCAACCCATCACACAGCCGTCAACCAAGCATTCTGTACATCAAACTAAGTCCTTCGCAAAAATTTTTGCTGGGAAACAATTTTTTTTTTGGTTCAAAAATCACATTTTACGGTAAAACTCAATGTAGCACTGTTAAAACATTGTGCTAGTAAACGGGTCATGGAGGTAATTTAAGTAAAGTTATAACCTGAAAAACTAGTATTTACAAAAATAACTGTGAAAAATTTGAAACTTTGACCCCCACTATCTCCGTAACTAGGAAGTTCCCAGGTATGGTCTAGAACAAAAGAATGATCGCAGTGGTGGGGAGAACAAGTGCCCTTCGTTTGCGTTAAGGGTACTTTTACACCCTATATAGGTGCCTACCAAAGAAAATGATGTGCAGATTGTGTAAACGAGTAGGGTTAGCACACCTGCCTATTACTACAAAAAAAAAACTGGTACTTGACAAAAAAAAAGCTAATTAGTCCGTCAGATAGATTTCCAAAAAATATTGGACACGTATTTTTTCTTTTTTCACGTAAACAATAAATCAAGACGATACAGTGCTTCGAAAAGTCGCGCGACGTCACAGATTGGTACATTTTTGACCAGAAAGTGACGTCACCAGCCCCCACTCCCGATGTTTGACTCGTTTTATTTTCGTAATTTTTTATTAATTTGATAATACAAAAAACACGTATACATACCATATTTTTCGATAATCTAACAAACGGACTAAACAGAATCATATTTTTATAGTCAGTCAACTACCCTATTATCGCTCCCTAACATTTTTTATTTAAAAAAACCTCTTTTGCAATGTTCTCGTAAAGAAAATTAAATATAATTTTTTAACAACTATAAGGGACTAGATAACTCCTCGATACTTCCACGTGTTCCCTGGATAAAAGGTCTTGACAGACAGACTGAGGACGGGCATACAGACAGACGGACAACAAAGTGATCCTATAAGGGTTCCGTTTTTTCCTTTTGGGGTACAGAACCCTTAAAACAAAGAAAAATGGCGGATTTGAGCGGCCATATTGGTTCGATTTGTTTTTGTTTTAAAGAAAGGGTTTTAAAAGAAGATTACACAAATATACAACAACACATTTTAATATGTTTATAAAAAAATTCAAAGTGAGAACTCGTAGTCGGACTCGCGCATGAAGGGTTCCATAGCATGCCCTCGACAGCCGGTGGAACTTTGTGGAGCACTTCCGACGTTTGCTCCCAGACTCGAGCGGGCGGTGGCTGCCTTCAGCGCGATAGCAGGCGATAGTCCTCGCGCGCCTGAATGGCGCGCGGAGGCGCTGCACCGGGGGGTCACTCCGTTGCCGCGGCAAATTGCTGCGTAGCGGACAGACCTCCGGTGCGATCTCATGGCGGCATGGAGAGAGCGACTGTCGCGACTCCGTGCAGGGCACGCCACGATAGTGGCGGTAAGTCCCCTCTTTGAGGAGTGGCTGGAGAGGCGCCACGGCGCCCTCACTTTCCGTCTGACGCAGGTACTCACCGGACACGGTTGTTTCGGGAGGTACCTGCACCGAATCAAGCGGGAGGAAACGCCCGGATGTCACCATTGTGAGGATCGGCCGGAGGACACGGAGGAGCACACCGTGGAGTTGTGTCCCGCTTGGGCGGAGCCCCGCCGTGTTCTCGTAGCGGCGATCGGCGGCGGCGACCTCTCGCGTCCGGCCCTGGTGCAAGCCATGGTCCGGAGCGAGGAGGAATGGGACGCCGTCGCCTCCTTCTGCGAAGCAGTGATGCTAGCGAAGGAGGTGGCGGGACGTGAGAGGGAGAGAACCTCTCGTTCCAGCCGCCGCGGGAGGCGCTCCGGGCTTCGGGGGCCACGTGATGGCTTCCGGCCACCGTAGACGCGGGCCTGTGGACGGTGAGTGATGGGTAAGCTCGCCGTCCGTCCGTCTTATGACGACGACAGGCCGTGTCGACGGCGCGTTCGTGTTCCACGCGCGCCTCAAAGAGATGTCAGCAACATGGAAGGGGCCCGCAAGGGCCGACGCCCGTCGGGGCTGCGGGTTGTTCGCAGATACCGCGGCCTCGACATGAAGGGCTAAGAAGGAACATGGGTGGTTTTTAGTCAGTAGAAGTCTGACACTCCCTTTCGCTCTGCCCAAGAGCGGGAGGGGTTATTTGATGATTTCCCACCCCCAAAAAAAAAAAAAAGGGTTCCATAGCATCGCAGTAGGGTGTACCCCTTTAATTTGTATTACAGATTTGTTGTTATAATGGCAACTGAAATACATATTTTGTGATAAGTTTGTTTTACATAGTATTTGTATGAATGACAAAGTGATATTTGCGTTTTTTTAAATGTATCTCAAAACCTACTAACTATATTACATTCAAAACAATTTTGGTTGAAAGTGTTCATTGAGATCTGCAGCATATATTTTTTTAGATTTTTCACTCTCTTACTGTAAAAATTATTAAAGTGGTAAAATGTGTGTGACAGGGGGGGGGGTCACACACATTTTACCACTTTGGAAGAAATAAAATAATGAAAACGATAAGTATTTTTGTCGCACACACACACACATGCGAATTTTCCTTTAATTAATATAATAAGAGGAGTAGCCACTGCGAAGTGAATAAGCAGGTACCACTTGCTTTATTAATGAAAAACTTATCTAACCGTTGATATTTAGCCACATAGGTGAAAACTGGTGAAAATCGGTCTCATAGAGTCACATCTTGTCGGTCAGAAATAACTAGAAAAAACCTATAAGAAATTCGGAAGGAAATAGAATATATGGTAAGAGGAGAAATGTGGGGAGGAGATGGTGGTACGTGGGAGGTTGGAGGCAGGCGGGAGGCGGGGCGCACGGCCGAGCTATATCGAGCGCGCGATCACGGCCAAGGCCGCGCACCGCCGTCATCGCTCCCGGCTCCGCGGCGACCGACGTCCGTGCCCCGTACGCCGATCGTCTCCAAGTGTCCATAACCAAACGTACGTGTACCTATACAACACAACACCTACCTTTTTACGTTGTTGTCGTTCATGTCACTTGCCAGGGATACGGGTGGTATGTGTGACTAACGGTGGCGACAGCAGAACGCATGGCACCATGTGGGAGATGCTGAATACAGACTACTTAGAGGCAAGCAAATACGTTGCCTAACTCCTGCAGCCCGGAAGGTCCTATCTCCAAGGAACAAAGTTAACTATTGTTCAATTATATTGTTATTTACCTACCATATTGCAAAGTGGCTACAGAAATTAAACCGATGGAGGTTTTCTGAGAGTGGTGGCAGTTATATTACACAGTATGTGGGTTCGCGGTGACGTCCGCAGAGGCGCAGGTAGAGGCTGCCGAGGTGGCGTCGGGCCCGGGTGCGGGGCGGTGTGACCTCGCCCTGACAAGGTCGCCGGTTCTCCCTATAGTAATCTTCCATAATGATTCTCGCCTCCCGATATATTAACATAATAAAATATTTGATTTGCCTCAATTAATGTTATTTTATTTGTGTCACTGCCTGCCTGTCAGTGCCTGTATGTGCGTAGAGCGTGGACTACCGCGTTGGTCTAGTGGTCGCAAGAGGGACTGTTGAGCAAGAGGTAATGGGTTCGAAGTCACGTAGAACGCGTTTTCCACCAGGAAGTTTCCATTATCACCCCAGAGTATGCATTGTGCCTGGTTAATGGCAAGAGCTTCATCATCACCTACATAGACTTGTGTCAGACTTCTACTGACTAAAAACCACCCATGTTTCTTCTTAGCCCTTGCGCCCAGGCCGCGGTATCTCTTTCGAACAACCCGCAGCCCCGACGGGACTGGCGCACCCCTGGCTAATCTTACAAAGAAATACAGTCTTGATATTGTGTTCTTGAAGTTTCTTGCCTCCAGAATCCAATCGTACACACGCAATATAATTTCAGTCGTCGAGTTTAGCCACCTCGCCGCCTGGGTCACATTAGGTCGGTGCCTTGCTGACTCGGCAAACTTCCTGGCTCGGTCACTGTGTGGTCCCCCAAACATCACCCTGCCCCACGTTGCTTCGCCATCTTAGTAGTAAACCCAAATCAGAATTCCGAAAATGTACACACTATATAACTAGATGGGAGCATGGTACCGGTTCACCAACTTGAACCACCTGCGTAATATAGTCCTTAACTATCCCAACCTATTATACATCCTGCCGCTAACCGATGAAAGTCTTGCGGCCGACAGATGGCGTGCATTACCCTACAATACGCCAGGCCATGGAGCCGGTCACGCCGGTCAGGCGTTAATGTTGCCAGAGGGTGAACTGCAAACACGGTGACTACGTGACTACCAGCAAAATAATAATAATTCGTAAACTTCAACGTCTAAACTGTGTTAGGTCTTTACTTTTTAGGGCTCCGTAGTGAATATGGAACCCTTATAGTTTTGCCATGTCCGTCTGTCTATCCGTCCGCACTATAATATCTCAAAGACTCTTAGTACTAGAAAGCTGTAATTTGGCATGAATATACAAATGAGTTACGCCGACAAAGTGCTAAAGTAAAATATTGAAATATTTTTTTTACGGTATCTTTTTTTTTTTTTTTGGGCGGGTGGAAAATCATCAAATAACCCCTCCTCTTGGGTAGAGCGAAAGGGAGTGTCAGACTTCTACTGACTAAAAACCACCCATGTTCCTTCTTAGCCCTTCATGTCGAGGCCGCGGTATCTCTTGCAAACAACCCGCAGCCCCGATGGGCGTCGGGCCTTGCGGGCCCCTTCCTTGTTGCTGACATCTCTTTGAGGCGCGCGTGGAACACGAACGCGCCGTCGACACGGCCACGTCATAAGGACGGCGAGCTAGCCCATCACTCACCGTCCACAGGCCCTTTTTAGGGTATCTCCAGTACACATTAAAGTGGGGATGTTTTATTTTCTCGCGAAGTCCATTGTATTTGTCGTTAGATAGGTCTTTAAAAAATATTGCAAGTTTGCTCAAACAGTTTCTCGACGTTTGTGAAATATTAAGCATTAAAGTGCAAACCACCTATACGGGTTGTGTTTGGGAGTGTGAAAAACTATCACAGCCAACAGGCTTTACAAGTTTACGAGTAATAGTCGACCAACTTATAATATGTACTTTTATGAAATATTTTCCTATACATAATGTGTGGGAGCGCAGGTCACAAAACTGCAAACGTAACTTAGTTTTATTTTTACAATAAATTTTTTTGGCAGGGTGGTTAATCAGTTTAGGAAGATCATATATTTTTTACAAGTTCACATTGTGCGTGGTCCGACATGCACTTGGCCGGTTTTTATTACAGCTTGCCCCACAACAGGAATTTCTTCGAATCGTGGGTGCGTATACAAACATTCACCAACAACCTGTGGGCCATACAAATATTTGTTCCTTGTGGGGAACGAACCCGCGACACGTGCAGCAGCCGGCCGATCAGCTGAGTCAGCCATTGCGCCAACCGTGCAAATTATTGGGACGATACGATTCACTTAAAAAAATTTGGACCTCGTCATGGTTTCTATCCTAAATAATCTTAATGACGTTACATATTTAGGTATTCCATGTATTGCCCCTGCATACAGGTAGGTATTTTACATTTTATGAAACAGGATGGACATTGTACAGCCCTTTTAGTTTGAGGGTTAGTGTACATGAGCCATACAAGCCAAGGCACAATAATGTTAAAAAAAATTATACACAAACCATTTCTCACAATTTGTTACGAAATATGTTAAAGTTTTACCTTCGATCGCGTGAAATTATCCTACTAATATTATAAATGTGAAAGTTTGTGAGAATGGATGTGTGGATGTTTGTTACTCTTTCACGCAAAAACTACGGAACGGATTTGGATAAAATTTGGTACACAGATAGTTTATAACCTGGATTAACACATAGGATAGTTTTTATCCCGATTTTATCTTCCCGTGGGATAATTTTCGAGTTGTAGCGGGCGAAGCCGCTGGCAACAGCTAGTTATAAATAAATTAGAGTAAAAAAAAACTTTTTAAAAACAAGCTTTTATTTAAATGCGCTTAAAAGAAAAAAATAAACTTTTCATTTAAAACTTTAAATATCAACGTAAAACGTCATCACACAATGTAAATGACATAAAAGCTTGTTGCGAGATTTACCTGTGTATATAAACAAGTAAATGTTAAAACTGCTTGTCTGATTGATTCTAATTTTTAAACTCTTCAACATTGATATAAAAACTAAAGATACGGTCGTCCGAACATTTGCTCGACGCGTTCACCATACAGAGAATTGGTGTAGTCTGCTCGTTAACGTAACCTTGTATAAGCGGCGTGGCATTTTCGAGGTTTATAGAACAAAAATAAAGCTTTTAATATAATTTACGACCGCACCCGAAGAAACCCGATCGTGGACTAGTTCACTTCGGCTTAGGAAAGACCATAATGGGACCACGTTTGTGGCGTCATTTTAACATGCCGTCCGCCCAGTCCTTACGCAGTAATATATAAGTCAATGCTCTTCAATCTAAATAATACCTAATTAATACCATTGAGGTATTACGTACTAGAGAAGCTATATTTTTTTTTGTTGTTTTTGGTGTGGCATTAGTTATATAAGAAGCTATTTCAAACAAAATAATGTCCGCGCACTTGATGACAGCGGGGCAGGCGGGGGGTGTCATGTTCTCATAGATTACTATCAATGCGTGCAGATGCGACATAATGTAGGCAGAATAATATTCTGCCTACTTAATATTGTACATGTGTACTTACTCAGAAAATAAATAAAAATGTACTTAAAGTGTAACAATATTGTAATTACCTTAAATAATTTAAGTTGTGTTAGTTCCTGCAGTTTGTTATAGTAATCCACAGTTGGATCAGTTTTAGCTTCGTGATGCAATCAAATTTTTGTATACTGAGCTATCTAATTCGAGGCAAAATAATAGTAATTATGGCTCGAATTAAATGGATTCTGTGATTGAATGTTAATGGCTGATTCAGTGAATGTTGATTCAAATTTGCAAATACTTCTTTCCTAATTAAATGCTTTAGGACATATAATTAAAATCATATTTCGAGGCAAGACTTCCACCACTTTGCCCTATTAAATTACGTATGTTATAGTGTGATGTGGAAATTTATAGTATAGTCAAACTATTAATGCAATCTTCACATTTTAACTTTTTTGTTAATTGTCTTGATACATATGCAAATATTATACAGCCTACTATCAATTTTGACTCACATGTAGAGGATTCGTGGTCAAGTATTGAATTTTTTTGGATTATTTCTACAGTATCTAAATGCACACGAAGATATATTTTAGATAAGAAAACTTCACTCAAATGTGTCACGTCGCAGCAACCGCTCGGCATAGACTAAATCAGCTGGAGACCACTAACTCTAACGTGTGTTACAAAAAATTGTGTTGAGGTGTCTCCTCTAGTACGTAGTACATTATACCTCAATGAGTAATACACGTACTTTTATCTCGTGACAAGCTTTTATGTCATATCCAGGTACAATCTAAGGACCATAAATACTCGTCAAGATGCGAGCCCAAACTCTATGAAGTTCTGTCGTTTTATAACGGAGTTATGTTAGGCCACCATAGAGCTCTATCATGAGGTCAGCTCCATCTCACTATAATATTGCATTGTTTCGTGATAACTATATCTGTGCATACTTTCAGCTCAATCGGTTGAAGATATCTGCTTTAAAATTAAGGTGCAAGGATTCGCCCGAACATACTTACATACATATAGGGTGTAAAAGTACCCTTAACGCAAACGAAGGACACTTGTTCTCCCCACCACGGGGATATTTTTTTTGTTCTAGACCATACCTGGGAACCTCCTAGTTACGGAGATTTTGGGGGTCAAAGTTCCAAATTTTTCACAGCTGTTTTTGTAAATACTAGTTTTTCAGGTTAAAACTTTACCTAAATTACCTCCATGACCCGTTTACTATTCAAAGCATCCACTAGCACATTGTTTTATGAATGCTACTTTGAGTTTTATCGTAAAATGTGATTTTTGACCCCAAAAAAAAAAAAACATTTCCCACCAAAAATATGTATGTATGTGTTGTTTTGGGAGATACCTGCTGCACCGAATCAGGCGGGACGAAACGCCTGGATGTCACCATTGTGAGGATCGACCGGAGGACATGGTGGAGCATACCGTGGAGGTCTGCCCCGCTTGGGCGAAGCCCCGCCGTGTGCTCGTAGCGGCGAGCGGCGGTGGCAACCTCTCGCGTCCGGCCAAGGTGCAAGCCATGGTCCGGGGCGAGATTGAATGGGTCGCCGTCGCCTCCTTCTGCGAAGCAGTGATGCTAGCGAAGGAGGTAGCGGAACGTGAGAGAGAGAAAATCTCTTGTCCCAGGCGCCGTGGGAGACGCTCCGGGCGTCGGGGGCCACGTGACGGCTTCCGGCTACCATAGACGCGGGCCTGTGGAGGGTGAGTAATGGGCTAGCTCGCCGTCCGTCCGTCTTATGACGACGACAGGCCGTTCCCTTTCCCCTCTGCCCAAGAGCGGGAGGGGTTATTTGATGATTTCCCACCCCCAAAAAAAAGGGTTATGTTTCTTGGTTGAATGTTGAAGGCATAATAAATATTTGTATAGGATATTACAACTAAAAATGGAAAAATAGAAATCTTTTTTACAAAAAAAACCGGCTTCAAAAAAAGTGAAAAAACAAAAAAAGTAAAAAATAAACTTCAGAAGAAAAATCTGCTTCTGAAGTCGGTAGTTGGTTTGTTTGTTTTGGTTTTTTTTGCCACCGACTCCAGAAGCTGATTTTTCTTTAGGAGTTTATTTTTTACTTTTTTTTTGTTTTTTTCACTTTTTTGTGTTTTTTTAATATCGACTCAGCCGTTTTGGATATTAGCCTAGACAAAAGTACATTACAAAAGTATATTTAATGCATTAAGTAAAAAAAAAAAAATTAAATAACAAACATTATGATACTTATATTTTATTTCATCATCATCAGCCTATAATGTTCCCACTGCAGGGACTCAGGCCTCCTCTCAAGGAGCCCTATGGGCTATAATCCACCACTCGGGCCCATGTCTTCGATTTTTTTGGTTCTAAGACATTCCTCACGATGTTTTCCTTCGCCATTTTGAGAGCAGCGGTAATGAAATAAATTACACAAAGTTATGTGCCTGTCTGGGTTCGAACCCACGACTTACTGTTAAAGTCGTATGTCGTGTCGTAAGTCGGGGCTGCCACCACTGGGCCACCGCTGCTCTCAATTTTATTTATTTGTGTTTTATTGTTTCGAGCAAATGACCTGAAGATACGGGTACGGGTAAGTGAAAAAAAAAAGATACTTGTGATATGTGTGTGTGCAGTCCGAACCGAACCACAAATATTGTTCCCTGACAAAGGTGTAGACAGCATTCCCCTTACGAAAATGATCTAAAAAACAATCAAACATTCTTTTCGTAAACAATCCGAGTTGGTGTGGTAGAAGGGATAGAATATCAATAATAAGTTTAAGATCCGAATGCATCACCAACGTTCTTCGTGACTCGATGAGCAGCGATACTGGCTACCTTTATTTCTGTGACGAGACGCATCCAGTCGTGGATGGATTGTCGTTTGAGGGGACGTTACACAAATCTTCGGGACATGTGGCCGCCCCCGCCCTATAAAGTACGCAAGTTTAGTGCGCGTGGAGCGGGTGAGCGACCACGTTCACGGCCAGCGTCGCGGAAACAGCTACCAAACAACGGCAAACAAAGCCTCAGTGGCACCGCGCCGACAGTTACCCGCAGGTGAACCACCATTAACCTCTCGCCAGACGGCCGTTTGCCGAAATGACTACTTAAATAGGTCCACAAGGTGATGCCGTTCTGGTTACGAATACCACTCGGACATTTTACGGTTACAGCGGGACGATAAAATCTGTGACGAACTGCAGACGTGTCACGATGTCCCCATATATGCTTCCTTTATTCACTAAGTTCATTTATTTGTGTTTCATTTAACTTGCTAAAGGATGGACAATAGGATAGGTATAAGTATAGACTGTTGAAAATCGGTTCGGAGTTTTTCTACTGAAATGAAGTTGGCCGTTTGGATTATTTTACAGTTTCCTATCCAAGTTACAGGGGAATAAATCCATAGTTTCGTTTTGTTAAAGACAATGTTTCGTTAAGTTCTTCACTCGTATCTGTACAACAAACTAAAAATAAAAAGCTGGGGTAAAATTGATAGCTAGTCAGTAAGGTCATTTGTATCTACAGCACCTACATCGCCATTCTCATGGTCACTATTAAAAATAAAACATTCCGAAGATAAGAATTTAACCAAGAAATCACACGAAACGCTACCTTGTTAAATTCAGCCTGAATTGGTCACTATCTTTAGATTTTATTTCGTGGTGATCTTCAAATAATTATTATTGACATAGGTAGTAATTCCCTTACGACGTATTAACACCGCGATTTTTAGATTAAAGAAAATGAATATTTTTTAAAGATTGCAACATTTGCATCGTCCTTTCCCGTTTTGACATAATTATGAAACGTCACTTTTCTTTTTCGCGCGTTAACGACACCGCAAGAAAAAGTTCTTTCTCGTCAAATTATTCGCTTAAAAATAAGTTTACGTTATATTCTACCGAAATAACAAAATAGTGAGTGACAAAAAGTGTAATATGTGCAGCATTAGTGAAAATCGTAAACCTGAGACGCAGAAATCTGAGCAAATACCTACAGACAACGCTCGCGGAGCCGACCACAGCGGTGAACTTGGATGTAACCATTAGGCGTAAGAATGCCTGGCTATAACTGACCTATACGTGACCGGATACGTGATATCTACAGTGCTTATTCAAGCGATACGATGGTCATTAACACTGTAAACCACATGTGTGCTGTAAGCTTCTTAAAGCTTTTTCCAGTGGGTGCGCGACACCCCAGTAACATATATTTCCTATGTACTAGCTGGAATTTGAACTATCAGTGCGTGACACGAGATGTCCTTAGCAAAGTCATTGGACTATGCTTACACTGAAAATAACTATACTGGGTATAGCAGGTGAGCTACATTTCCATGTAAGCATATACCCTATGTTATTAACTGCATAGCAAACTATCAGTGTGTGGCACGAGATGTCCTTAGCAAAGTCATTGGACAATGCTAACACTGAAAATACCTATACTCTGCATATCAGGTGAGTTACATTTCCGTATAAATTTTAAGCATATACCCTGAGTTATTAGCAGCTTACCAAACTATCAGTGCGTGGCACGAGATGTCCTTAGCAAAGTCATTGGACAATGCTAACACTGAAAATACCTACAATCGGCATAGCCGGTTTTCGGAGTTCCATCTCCATGTGATGTTTGTGTGTTTTGAGTCATCATCATTCTCTTGCCCTTATCCCAATTCATTTGAGGTTGGCGCAGCATGTCATCTTTTATATTTCTCTATTACTTGAATGATTCCAACGGAAAAACTACCATCCAGAAATATGCTTTGCATGAAAACATATATCCAACGTTACTAACCACATAGCAAACTATCAGTGCGTGACACAAGATGTCCTTAGCAAAGTCATTGGACAATGCTAACACTTAATACCTAGAATAGACATCACAGGGGAACCCTATTCTACTATGAACTTCGGTCAGCTAAATTTATAAATATGCTTTTTAACCTATGAGCATGATGGTTGCGAGACAACCTTGCTTATCCAATGTGCAATATAGTCTTGCTAATGCATATACTCTTGCAGTGAATGGGGACCATACTTTGCCACTTGGTTTCCTATCAGCAAGTAAAAGTTAGGTCAGTGGGTCGTCTTAGGGGCGGTTACTTGGCTGCCTTATTTGTATTCTACTGGCTGACACACATTTGTCATGATTGCACATGCTTTAGTATGAGATATTCTCTGCATGTTATGGCCACATTAAGTGAAATCTTTTCATAGCTTCTTCATCGAGTATGATATTATGGAAGCATCATTGGTTATAAATCAAAGTTACATAATTATGCATGTAACCAACCAAATGCAAAACTGGCGAAATGTGGGTGTCTGACACCTCTGCCTAACCGTTCGAGGATTGCAGGCGTAATGTTATGTTATGCAAACAATGTTTGTATAACTGTTTATTTTCTGAATAAATTAAATAAAACATGGTGGTAAATGCACTGTAATGTCCCAATACATAAAAACTATTAGTATTGAGAGGGAAAAGGTTTATAGACTGACAAAATTTCGAGGTCTTAACAGCCTGTCAATGTACAGATGACCTTATCAACCAAACCCTTTTTAGTTCCAAATCAAATTATTTCCACTCCGAGACCCGACCCCCTCTTAGGAAAAGATAATAGTACCATTATATTGTAAGGCCCAATGTAAAATAACAACCCTAATAGTAACTCGTTGCTATACCTAGCAATCTATGGCTTCAATATTAAATTAATCATGTTGTAATTTATTTCTGCCTAAGAGTATTTTCAGAGAAAATCACTTAAACCATACTTAATAATAACAGATAATAACTTGTTATGTCTGATGAATTTATCATAGATACGCTAGATATTCATAGATAACACTCAAGTATTGTATGCAGTAAGCATGTAACCTGCATTAAATAATATTTAATTCCTGAGGAGATGGGCAGACCTAAATTACAGCATAGTAAAGAAGAATGTTAATTTGTTATCTGGGCACAAAATGTACACACTTGATAGTACAAGTAAGTACTAAAGTGATATAATTGAAAACAAGGGGGGGAGGGTGCATGGGAGTGCTAACATGAAGGGATTGTGGTTAGAACATCAAGACATCAGGTGCCATATGTTTTACGTAACAAAATTGCTGGAGCTTTTATTGATAAGGATATTATGTCAGAGAACTCTAATAGACAATGTGTGGGGAAAACTTAGTAAGTTTTCCTATATTCTTTATAATATTATGCTGATTAAGATTATAAATAAAACCGCACTGCTGGTAGCTTACCACGGTTTGGTTGTCTTTACTCTGCAGTATAGACTTATATTTTGGGGTAATACTTTTATAAGTATTATTAAGATAAGTAAATCATGAGCCTGATTGGAGCTCATTCAAAATAAAATTCACAAAAACATGCAAGCAGAATTTTTAAAATACCGACAGTAGACACTGTATATTTATGAATCATGTATTTTTGCTAAAAACAATATGCATTTATATAAATCTGTCGAAAGCCTATGTTGCTCAGATAAACTTCACACATTGCTGCATGCATCACAAAAGTGTATATTTTTGCAATGATGACAATCTGGGTGCAGATTGTACACTAAAATATGTAAAGAAACTAGTACCTATGTTTCTTTAATTTGTACTGTTATTTCTTAATAGATGGCGCTAGCAGCCAACGAAGTTAATAAAACAGATTTAAATGTTTGAAGTTGACACAAGTCAATGAATTCAGAATTTTTCAATATTGTTTAAATAATAAAAAGCCTAAGGAATTGTTAATTTAAGTTAATAGACTTTAAATGTCGTTTCTCTATTTCAGGTAGGATAGAGTGAGTTACATTTAAGATTATAATTATTGTAGTATGTTACAAATTATTAAAATAAAATCTCTATTTCAGAACAACGCAATCGTCTATTTAAATTAAAATTCCTTCAAAGATATTGTCTTATAAAACGACATTTCTAGTTAAATCAAGAAAAATGGAAAAACTACGATTTAAATTTATAGTATTGGGGTCAACGGATGGAAAAACAAATGTGATATGCATAACATCTATTGAGACACCAGACGCACGTGTATTTGAGGTCCCAGATGAGTTGAAGCCCGTGGGTAAGCACACTGCTATATTGTCTTCTGACGTATATACGAAAATAAAAAATTCGCTTAAAAAAAGACACCAAACACGCGCAGTCTGGATACCTCTAAATACAGATTTGAAAAAAATATATCTAGATGAAGGTGAAAATGTACAGTTTGGTGACCAGTATTTAGATGAGATTACAGGAATGACAATGCCCCCACACAATAATACTAATAGCAATGCGCCAGAACAAAAAAATATAGGAAAAATTGCTGAAAGATTTTTGATAGAAAAATTTACGAATAAAACATCTAATGCTGATCAATGGATTAAGGAATTTGAGAGTGAATGTGGAAGATTCGAGATTTTACAGGATGAAGAAAAAATCGAGCTTTTAAAACATCTGCTCGATAAACAATGCCTAGATTGGTATAGCAGTATGTTAATAAAACTGACAGTGAATTCCCAATGGGCAATATGGAAGGATAACTTTTGTGAAACGTATGGAAATAAAGGTTGGTCCCAAATCAAATATGCTTTTACATTTAGATTTCAAGCTGGATCGTTACTGGAATATGCCACCAAAAAGGAAAGACTGTTATTGGAAGTCAACAAGCACATTGACACCCAAACAATGATAAATCTTATTGTAATGGGGTTACCAGATTATGTTTTGAATAAAATTGATAAAGAAACTGTAAAATCAACTGCAAGCCTCTACAATGAAATTGGAAAACATGAACATGTAGCGAACAAAAATAATTTTATCAGGAATAAAAAAAGTACCTACGATTATAAAGGAAGGCCAGAAAAAATAAAACCATGTAAAACTTGTGAAAATTTAAATAAAGGTATTCGGTTCCATCCAGAAGAAAAATGCTGGTTCAAACAGACGGAACAAAATAATCATAACAGAAACATTACTAAAACTGTTAACAACTCCGTGATTGATGTTGAACTCAATAATGAAAAAAAAAACGAATAATAACACCATTAATTAAAGTCAAACTATTATTAAACGCACAATTAAAAACTTTTGGATTATATGATTCGGGATCAAATGTTTCTTTAATTAATTCCAAATTAATAAGACTGAAAGGAGAAGAAGACAATTATACAAAAAGTGATAATTTAATAACAATTAATGGTGTTAAAAAAACAGTTGGTTTGACAACACTGAAAATTAAAATTTTTGATATTGAAGAAGAAGCCGATGTTTATATAATCGATGGAGAAGAATTTAAATACGATTTTCTAATTGGACTGGATATCATAAAAAAATTTAGACTGGTTCAAGATGAAAATTTGAAAATAACACAAAAAAAAGAAGAAATACTAATAGAAGAAAGAAAAAGCCTTATGAATGAGGATGAAACCAGAAACAACACTTCTAAGGAAGTGAAAAATGCAACAAACCCATGTTCAATAAATTTTAATGAACACATAAACGAAGAAGATTTCAAAATAAATATGAGTAATTTAAATACTAAACAAAAGTCAGAAATATACAAGCTGATTGACAGTAACAAATCCATTTTTGCAAAGGATAAGTATGACATTGGTACGGTTAGAGAATATGAAGCACGTATTGATCTACTTATGGAAAAATATTGTAGTAAGAGGCCGTACAGATGTTCAATTGAAGACAAAAAGGAAATAGAAGAACAAATTGCTAAGTTACTCGACAAAAACCTTATAGAGGAATCTTATAGCCCATTTGCGGCTCCGGTAACTTTGGCTTTCAAAAAAGAAGACAACAGAAAGTCAAGATTATGCATAGATTTTAGAGATCTAAATAAAATGGTGGTACCACAAGCTCAACCATTTCCATTGATAGACGACCTAATGATAAAGACAAGAAACTCAACATTTTTCACAACATTGGACATCAATTCGGCCTTCTGGTCAATCCCGTTACGAATTGAAGATCGGAAAAAAACTGCCTTTGTAACGCAAGAAGGGCATTATCAGTGGACATGTTTACCTTTTGGTTTGAAGACATCACCAGCTATTTTTCAAAGGATACTAAGTAACATTTTAAGAAAGTATAAGCTTACTGATTTTGCAGTTAACTACATAGATGATATCCTAATATTTTCTAGAACTTTTCCAGAGCACATTAATCATCTGACAAAATTGTTAGAAGCTATAAAAAGGGAGGGTTTTAGACTAAAATTTACAAAATGTACATTTGCTTCGGATACAGTAAAATATCTCGGTCATATAATACATAATAATACAGTACGGCCAGTAAGAGATAATTTAGTATCAATAAAAGATTTTCCAATACCAAAAACTCAAAAGAATGTTAGGCAATTTCTGGGTAAAATTAACTTCTATCACGAGTATATACCAAAAAGTGCAATTATTTTAGAACCTTTACATAATTTACTCAGAAAAAACCAGAAATTTATTTGGTCTGCAGATTGTCAAAAATCTTTTGAAAACATAAAAAGCTTATTGTGCTCACAGCCAATCTTAGAAATATTTGATCAGAAGTTACCAATAAATATTCACACAGATGCATCTTTAGAAGGTATTGGGGCAGTGTTAAAACAAACACAACCAAATGGAAAAAATAAGCCAGTGGCATACTTCTCGAAAAAATTAAATCAAATGCAAAAGAAAAAAAAGGCAATTTATTTAGAATGTTTAGCTATTAAAGAAGCAATAAGATACTGGCAATATTGGCTAATAGGTAAGTCGTTTACCGTATATTCAGACCATAAGCCATTAGAAAATTTAAATATTAAATCTAGGACAGATGACGAATTAGGAGATTTAACATATTACTTATCACAGTACGATTTTAAAATTAGATACGCTCCGGGAAAAGAAAATATAGAAGCAGATTGTTTAAGTAGGAACCCAGTATTGGATGCAAGTGAGGATACAGATGAACAATTAAAAATTGTAAACATGGTAACATTGAATGATATTATTACAGATCAGGTAAAAAATGAAGATATACAAAATAATAAATCAAAATTAATATCAAGAGACAATGTTTACTATAAAAAAGTTAAAAAACGTGAAAAAATTATTTTATCAGAAAATTTCAGTAAAAAACTTATTAAAGATGTACATGAAAACATGTGTCATTTAGGTGTGAAACAAATGCAAAAAAAAATTAGTACGTTATATACAGCAAAAAATTTAACGACAAATATTAAAACACATTGTAAAAATTGTGAGATATGTATAAAAAATAAAACAAGGGGGCAGGATAAGTATGGTCTAATGTCACATTTAGGTCCTGCAACAAAACCGTTTGAAATAGTCTCAATTGACACGATTGGAGGTTTTGGAGGCTCACGATCAACAAAAAGATATTTACACCTTTTAGTGGACCACTTTACACGATATGCTTATATAGTTACCTCAAAAACACAAAGTGCTAATGATTTTGTTAAACTAATCAATACTGTAACAGATTCTGATACAATTGGAATGCTTCTTACTGATCAATACCCGGGCATTAACTCAAAAGAGTTCAAAACATTTTTAAATGAAAAATCAATACCAATGATCTTTACTGCAGTAAATGCCCCGTTTTCAAACGGTTTGAATGAAAGACTTAATCAAACGCTTGTAAACAAAATTCGATGTAAAATAAATGAAAATAGTAATAAAATAGCATGGACGACCATTGCTCATATTTGTGTAGATAAATATAATAATACAGAACATACAGTTACTGGTTTTGCACCAAAATACTTGTTGGATGGTACAGATGTTTCGTTTTTGCCAAACGAACTAAAAAGAGATAAAACAAAAGAGGAATGGATTAAAGATAGGGAAATAGCATTTGAAAATACATTAAAATCACACAAATACAATAAACAAATATTTGATAAAAATAGAACTCAATATAACTTTAATACCGGGGATATGGTATATGTAGAGAACGGGAACAAATTAAATAGAAATAAATTAGATGAACTGAAGATTGGTCCTTTCAAAATTATTGAAAAGATATCAAATTCAATTTATAGAATTAATACAGGTCATAAAAAGTTAGAGTCAAACCTCTTTCACGTCACAAAACTTATACCAATACTTACATAAAAACAGAAATGAGACAAAAAAAAATATATTAGATAGAATATTATTGGAAAATTTAAATTTAGTTTTAATTAGTACTTAAGTGTGTATAGTGAAAATTTTGGTAAAAATTTTCTTCTTTGAGGAGGGAGATGTAAAGAAACTAGTACCTATGTTTCTTTAATTTGTACTGTTATTTCTTAATAGATGGCGCTAGCAGCCAACGAAGTTAATAAAACAGATTTAAATGTTTGAAGTTGACACAAGTCAATGAATTCAGAATTTTTCAATATTGTTTAAATAATAAAAAGCCTAAGGAATTGTTAATTTAAGTTAATAGACTTTAAATGTCGTTTCTCTATTTCAGGTAGGATAGAGTGAGTTACATTTAAGATTATAATTATTGTAGTATGTTACAAATTATTAAAATAAAATCTCTATTTCAGAACAACGCAATCGTCTATTTAAATTAAAATTCCTTCAAAGATATTGTCTTATAAATATATACGCAAATTAAAGACAGTAAAAGCCTCAATGAATTTAAAAAACAGATTCTTACCATTATTGATAGACAAAGTGAAAACTGTTACAGTATTGACATTTAATTTGCCAAGTTGTTGGTCATCTGCCTCGTTGAGCTATGGTTTGCAAGCACCGCTGAGAATGAGGTTCTGGGTTCTATTCGTGGATCATGCAAAGTGTTATTCCATCAGGAATTTCTCAGTAGCAGCCACAGAGTATGGATTTGTGCTCAGTTAATGACAATAGGCTCGCCCCTGTTACATGGGACTTAAACATGATGATGATGAATGTGATGTTATGTATACTTATGTGTCTATTTACATTAACATTTTTACTTACATCGTCAAAACTTTGACATTTGATGCATGTAATTTTAATTTTTAGTGAACCAGATTCTATTGTAATGTTTTTATTTTACTTTTTTGAAGTAATTTAATTTTATGTACCTAATTGGAGAAACTTTATGTGTGCCCAATAACATAGATATTATTTACTTATGATCACAAAATTAATGAATTTGAATTCCGATGGAATATATTTTATATATTATACCACCTACTATTTACTTATGATCACAAAATTAATGAATTTGAATTCCGATAGATTCAGGGTGATAATATAGAGCAAATTTTAAAACAAAGATATTTGTTATTCTGCAAGCTCTAATTTTTACCCATTGGAGTAACAAAACAGTTGTTAGGAATATCAACCACAAATATTTTAAAGTTTCTTATATTTCAAGTGAAACTGGTTTTTTGAACTCCATATCTAACTTCATACAGTACAACACAAACAGCAGATCAAATCAGAGCTGACATCAGACATATAACAATCTATAATTATTATTTTATTATAGTTATCAATTCAACATGCACTGTATCCTTATAATACTAAACTATGTACTATGTTATAATACTAAAGCTCTATTGTACCTAAAGTAAGGAAGTCATAAGTACCTAGGCGTTTTATCACCAAAGAGTGATATAGTAGGCCTATAATGGTAACCATTGTTACTGCTTGTACTATAAAGGTTTTTAACAGAGCATTTTGGTTCTATAAGATTAAATAGAATTTAATTTTTATAGTTTACCTCTTAGAACGCTTACAGGACCATACGAATCGTTAAAGTGTTGCATAGTAAAAAAAAAAAAAAAAAAAAAAAAAAAAAAAAAAAAAAAAAAAAAAAAAAAAGGCTCATTTGGTGCTACTTAGTACTAAAGACGACCTAACAAACACTTTTATTTATCTATTATGCACTAATAATGCGTAAAAATAAGTTTTACAGTTCAAGTACTGTAACAGTATCGAAAATACTATTCAAGGATCAATCTGCACTGTACCTTACACAACCACTACGTAACCTTTTAACTTCTTAAAAGTTCTCTCAACGTCGCTATGGGGCTAGTTCTGTAAAAGTCATAACAACTCTTCTAGAGTACTAAATAGGACCCCTGGTGCAGCTGCTACATAACTTAATAGCTCTATACGTGAGTTTGTGTTACTGCTACGAGACAAGAGATGATCTAATTCGTTTTTGGTGAAAATACGGCTGCTATTTTCTGCCATGATAGCACATTGACAACACGGCAGGAGCCAATGTGTAATAGCAGCCTGCATAGTCGGGACAAGTACTTATTGTATTAATTTAAATTTAATTAAAACATAAAAAAATATGAAGGCGCATTGTCAAATTTGAAATCAGCGTAATGATTTAATTGATACAATTTTTTTTTCGCAAGTGCAAGTTACGGCAGAGTAACGGTCCATGAATGTTTTGTGTTTTATCCTTTTACCCGACTGCAAGGGAAGGGTTTTTCAATACAAATGTTACGTTTAGCAGCAATGGAAATTGACTAAAGCATATGTTACCGATATTATTTGTTTTCTTGGGGAACACTCACGACAAGTGTGATAAAACACATCACTGGAATTGTTTACAGTGCAAAATACAAACATGTTTTGGTTGCTTTTATAGTGCAAATTTGTCACCATGAGACCCTTTATGTAATGTTTATTTAGGGTTTTGTAAACGTTTTTTTCATAGTAGTAGTTAGTACACTCTAATACATTATCAGGACTTTTATAGTACCAAATTTCGTTACTTGGGTAATGTTCACAAATTGACATCCAGAATTATTTGTGTTTTAATTACTTATTGAATTATTGCAGCAAACTCTAAACATCTACCTATGTCAATAATAATTATTTGAAGATCACCACGAAATAAAATTGGGAATCAAACGAGCTTACCTGTTAAGCGAAGTCTTGATTCTAATTTTATGAGTGGTGATCTGAAAAATAATTATTACCCACCCACCACTAGCTAACAACCCCAAAGCTGCAATAATTAATCTACCTAATTCAATGTTAACCTTTCAGGAAATCAAAATGAATGTAGGCATTTGGAACTACTCTGTATAGGAAACAGAGTTTGTTCCTAATGTTATGATCTCTAAAATAAGTGACGTTTCATAATTATGTCAAAACGGGAAAGGACGATGCAAATGTTGCAATCTTTAAAAAATATTCATTTTCTTTAATCTAAAAATCGCGGTGTTAATACGTCGTAAGGGAATTACTACCTATGTCAATAATAATTATTTTTCAGATCACCACTCATAAAATTAGAATCAAGACTTCGCTTAACAGGTAAGCTCGTTTGATTCCCAATTTTATGAAACTCTCACCTGTTTGTTTTTTTCTATCACTCACATCTTTTTCATGCTCATCTTTCTTAGACTTAGACAAAACTTCCAGGGAAACGAAATTGCAAACAATAAATAGCTTCTAACACATAAATTGCAATAAATATAATCGTATCCTGATCCCGCCTAATCTTATCAAGGGTATGTTGGTCAGATCAAGTAGCCAGGCGACAGCTAGACGTCGAATTATAGTTTTGTAATTTGTTAAAAGATAAATGACTTGGAGCAACAGCCATGAGAGGACTTTTTTTGGTAAGACTAAGTGAGTTAGTAAATAATTTGACATTATAAACGATTTTTTTGTAAGTACATAATCACATTCTACTACAAGATGCTTGTATTCCATTTCCATTACATCAAATACTCATTTCATCAAATGACCGTTGTTCGGATATAAGCCGCGATACCAAGTATCCATCAAGAAATAGACTGTAGTCCATAGGCCTTGATTGTACAATTGCACGTTCATTATAGTTTGTTATTAATTTGTAGCAATACAGGTTGTTGAGTCAGTTAGTGAGCATTATGGTCGCGCGGGGTCGTCGACCAGCCGTGGCCGGCCGCCCCCCGCACGCATTGCACGCCACGTATTTGACCGATTACCAACCTATTGCAACTCCAACACTCAATGAAAACTTACAATTCATGCTCGTACGCGCGTGTTGGTAAACACACGCATTGCGCTCTTAGATAAAGTCATATACAGAGGAGTTTTATGACTTCGATGGCTAAACTTAACTTCTATAAATCAATAGTTTCAAATTCTAAAATTTTCTCGTTGCCGGTTGTATGTTACATAGCATTATAATAATAGTAATTAAAATTAATATATACGTTTATTTACTTCGGTATCTTAATTATATAGGCATAAAAGATTAAATTAGCTATTTGCGATCATAATCGACCAAACAACAACGCTTATCATTTCGAAGATTGTGTCTCGTTCCTTACTATACTAAACGTATCTAGGTGATTGTTCTCAAGATATGAATAATAATACTAGAATATAAAAATACAGTTACCCAGATGTTACTTAGAGTCAAACTTAATGAATTGTAAAGCGGCCTGCCAATTTAGTGTGTGTATTGTGGTGGAGGAAAAGGGGCCGCGGCTGTCGTGCGGTCGTCGACCGAGGCCCTTGACTCGCGCGCGGTTCAGCGACACCGGCTGACACCGCGTCGTCGCCCGCCACGAGCGATACCCGGCGCCCGCTCTAGCGTTACGCGCTCGCTTTGCCTATTATAAACTACGCATAGCTTCCTTAAATCATTAGATCACATTTTTGGATTGTTGTTGAATTCATTAAAGTGGTGGTGGTGCTATTATGATGACATGTACCTAATATAAACTACATAAGGTTCCTTTAAAAATAAGTATTATGTTGGCTTTTTTGGGAGAAACCGGAAAGCACGTGACGTGTTTTCGTGTGAACTAAATTCGATGACGAATATTCTATGAACTGCGTATTTATCACATGACACCAGATGTTACTGAATACATGCAAATATCTTAAACTAAGAAGGCTTCATGTTTTCGTAAATAATAAGTGACCGTATTTACCGAGCATAAAATTAAGGGCAATTAAAGTGTCTGTGGCTTATTGTAAAATGATAAAGAAAGTTGTAAGAACCTTTATAGGTCTCTTCCAAAAAAAATGTATAACTTTATAGTACTCTGTCACTACTACTGTGTTAATGTTTTTGAGCAAAAATAAAACGTCTTTCTAGTTTGGCCAGATAAATAGAGGTGCTAATTAAACAGGCTTCTTTTTAATAGCATTATTCGCCTCTAAAAATCTACATTGCCTTCCAAATTACTAAGTCAGCCACAATTAACGAGCGTCTAAATATTATATTACTATCTTAGCCACTAGTTAACTTCTATCTGAGCCACTCGAAATATAACTTAGCATGATGGTTTTGTCTCATCATCTAAATTTGTAACATGCATTCAAGCAGTAAACTTCTAAAATATTAACATTTGACATCAGAAAAAATATTCTATTACTTCTAATTTTTTAACTCGGTATGTTTAAAATGTAACTCATCCCCAAATAATTCATCGTCAAAATTGTCATCAAATAGTACCTACATAACGGCCACTAATAGTACGTAGAAACTACTGTCGTGTCATCGAAAAGCTTAAATATAGAAGTTCAGAGTGTACAAAAGTTATCGACAGAATCGCTGCAAAACTTATTTTTGTCGGATAATTAGACAATGGTGAAAACATTTCTGCAAGCAACTCGGAAGTAGCGCTCTCCGGTCGCTGCCGCGTCACCGCTCGCTTCACTCGCTCGCCTCGCGCGCGTTTTGTCACAGTTTTAACCTAACCTATTTCCCTCAGTTTACAATGACTTATCATACAATCTGACTGTGACTAGTCAATTAGACAATGGTAAAAACATTTCTGTAACTAGTAGGTATTTTTAACATAAATATATAATAATCTAAAGTGTATTAAAAGTTTACATTTTGAACTTGGGTATAACCATTTTAGGTATTTTCATGCTTTAGATTCAAATATGTACCCGACACAATTGCAATACGAAAGCGCAAACGACAAAAATAAATGCAACTGGCTAACTCGTCAGTATATGAATCGAATGACGCTCTTGGATTGGTGCAAATGGCCGGTCGCTGTAGTCTCGCGCGGTCGCGCCAAATCTTGCTGTTGCTATTTTCACGATAAAAGAATATGATGTATTATTTTACATGCTAAGTTATAATAAATGATATTGTCTATGGTCGCTTGAATTGTATTTTTTGAGCACCTAATGTTGAGTCTATAAAACGTAAAATGGTGATGAGATATAAATTCCGTGGCTGAGTTAGTAAATTAGGTGGCTATGTATAAATAAGATGGACAAGTTATGATAATCGATGATTTTTACCTGACGCTCTCTTTATTTAGATGGCATTGTAAAAAAGACGAATTAGTTTATTATAGGCTATCTCATTTTCCCGTGGCTTAGTTATAAAATAGAAGTTTGATCACGTGTCCAATTAAAAAATCTGTGGCTCGATTTATTATTTCCCGATAAATAGTATAGTTACTATTGTTACTTACTTACAGCTACTTCGTCGCGCTTTAGTTGTAACACAATCCTGAGTACGCAGCAGTACGCCTTCACGTACAACAGCTTATACATAGTTCAACGGCCGCAAATATTTCAATACCTAGTATACAGATACCTAACATACACACATATCACATACATACTATGTATCTATGTTTGTACGGTAGGTAGGTATCCACTAGTATTTTTTCGCATATAGCGACTATGTAATTTTTCGCTTAGTACAACTGATTTGAGGGAAATGCGTTCATATTTAACACAGTCTTTAATTAGAATAAGAAAACAACAGGGTTGTCGATAAAATTGAAAAGCTGGTGAAAGTCGTATTCAAAATCACAAATAGTGGTTGCTCGACTAACTGAAAGTTTCTGAAACATATCTCTAAGCTGTCCTACTTACTGAACGTACCTGCAGTGTTTTCACTTGCACCAGATACTTACAAATCATTCAGGGTTTTTTTAACTTCAAACGTAAATCTCTAAATAAATAATTAAACAAACAAAGTGTTATGCGCATAAGCTTTCTCTTATGAACATGCATAACACATAGTAAAGACATCTAACTTATTCTCATTTCTGTGCGAAAAAATTAAAGTGAATGTAGAAATGGTGGATAAAAAAATGACAGAATCGTCTAGAAAATCTGAACCCTGACAGTGAAAGAAGATATTGTGTATATTAATTGAACTAAGTTTAAAAGAAAGCAGCTCATTACACGTGACATTTACATTTCGGTGTCCTCGTAGCGTCAGTAATAAATCATATGTATGGGGGCCAAGCAGACTAAAAGCCACTTAGCATACACAATACATCATCTCTCGATCGTCAATGTCACGCCTAAAGGTGTGTACATTTCGTAATCGAGAAAGTACTTTCTTGTACGAGGTGTAAATATGTTCGCGGCTCGGCGCGGCATAGGGCACGAGAGGTGGCGACGCCTGCGCCCGCGCAGCGCACCAGTGAAAGTGGGTTGAATGCAGCGCCATTACTTTCAGTTTCTCTTGCGCGCACGCCCGATCGTGGGCTCGTTACAATAAACATCACATCCCGTCGATTTCTCGCTCTGCTAAATTTCACCTTTTCCACTCTACTATCGCTGTGTAGTTTGACCTGTTGCGATTCGGCCGTAGAAAGCTATATCGGTTTTACAGTAAATTAGGTTACTGGAACTCATTAGAACGGAGAATAAACGGACGTTGCTGAAGTTGTATTGTTTTGGAAATGTTTTCATTTGTTTGTAGCTCATTTATTTGGAAACCGTAGTATCGGAAATCCAATTCAGGCCTATTTAGCTGTGGGCCCGCCTCATTTTTACCCAAAAACGTAAGTGGGTAGTGGTTGTGTGCCTTTTTTTTTTTGGTGGTTGGGAAATCATCAAATAACCCCTCCCGCTCTTGGGCGTGTCAGACTTCTACTGACTAAAAACCACCCATGTTCCTTCTTAGCTCTTGTGGGACGCCGCGGTATCTCTTTCGAACAACCCGCAGCCTCGACGGGGTGGTTGTGTGCTTTAAGTATAGATAAATTGTATGATAATACAGGGTGTAAATAAAAAAGCTCGCCGTCCGTCCGTCTTATGACGACGACAGGCCGTGTCGACGGCGCGTTCGTGTTCCACGCGCGCCTCAAAGAGATGTCAGCAACATGGAAGGGGCCCGCAAGGGCCGACGCCTGTCGAGGCTGCGGGTTGTCCGCAAGGGATACCGAGGCCTCGACATGAAGGGCGAAGAAGGAACATGGGTGGTTTTTAGTCAGTAGAAGTCTGACACTCCCTTTCGCTCTGCCCAAGAGCGGGAGGGGTTATTTGATGATTTCCCACCCCCCAAAAAAAAAAAAAAAAAAGGGTGTAAATCAACCCATCACACACCCGTCAACCAAGCATTCTGTACATCAAACTAAGTACCCCTACGCAAAAAAAATTGCTGGGAAACGATTTTTGTTTTTTGGTTCAAAAATCACATTTTGCGGTAAAACTCAATGTTGCACTGTTAAAACATTGTGCTAGTGGATGCTTTGAATAGTAAACGGGTCATGGAGGTAATATAAGTAAATTTATAACCTGAAAAGCTAGTATTTACAAAAACAGCTGTCATAAATTTGGAACTTTGACCCCCAATATCTCCGTAACTAGGGGGTTCCCAGGTATGGTCTAGAACAAACATATGATCGCAGTGGTGGGGAGAACAAGTGCCCGTCGTTTGCGTTAAGGGTACTTTTACACCCTATATAAATTTGTTTACATTGAGTGCACATAATACCAGCAGTGAAAGTTGGCTTTCATTTGAATGATACAAAGTAACAATACTATTTAATTGTTATGAATGATGTAGAACAACAATTTTTATGGCGCCGAGTATACGAACACAATAGGTATCTATAGAATAATTATTAATTGCAATAAGCAAAGGGTTTAACAATCGGGTCACAGGAGTTCGTTTACAAAGAATGTTGAACAAAATATTGTTTCTGTGAAAACACAACAGCTATCGTTATGGCCGACTAATTAAAATTATTCAAACTTTTACTATTAGATAGATTTGTACATATTAGAAAACTATTTTATTATAAAATGCGTGATTAGCGTGACGGTGGATAGTGGCCTAGAAAGTTCTTACTTTCGACAGCCGCCCGCGCGGTTCCGTCATTGTACGCGCTGATCTTATGACTAAAATCCGGTTCACATTTGAAAACAGTCAAACAGTGACATTATTTATTTATTGAAGTCCATTTCGGGATACATTTTTATGGAATGCAACAACGTATTGCACCGTTGTACATATTATGTGCTTATCTACAACTAATAAATAATAGCCCACTGTACCCATATCGAACTTATCGATATTTGTTTGGTAGGGCTCACCTATATTTAATGTTCTCTGAGAATCTACTTATTGATACTGTTTATGTTAGTTTTCATGTTTATAGGCACAGAGGCACTCGAGTCGTTAACACGACAAATATTGACAAAGAAAATATATCGAGAAACTATGATTATTAAAGTCTTGTTTTTAATTAAAAGTGTTTACGTGAAATGAACTCGGGTTTTAATTTACCTAAATGAATATGTACAAGATCAGCACCAAGCTGTACTAATAAGTGGGCAAGGAAAGGAGGTAATGGATACGTGCTAAGCAGCACGGCAAATGTTCGCCGCGTTGCATCCGAAAAGAAATGAACGAGAATGAAAGTGTCCTACTTCCCCGCTCCCGCACCCCGCTCGCTTTCTCGCACTTTTTTTCTATCTAATCTATTAGTTACAGTTGTTTGTTAGTTTGCTTATATCCGGAAGCATTTCTATTTATTACTGAATTGCTCTATTGAAATAAGAAACCGATACGGTGATCATCTTTTTTATGTAAATGCTCCATGAATCGGTTGTATTGTAAGTGTTTACTATATGAAATAACTTTCATACGAAATGGATACTTTAATTAACTAATTATATAACTTAAAAGTGGACTTCGGTTGAGTACCTGTTCTTATCATTTAAACCGTTCTTTTATATTTATAGATTAGTTATTTTCAGCTTTATTTTGGGATGACAGCGCAGCTTGAAGTCTACCTTGTGATTGGAACCTACTTCGACCTACTTGTACGCCATCTCAAAACAAAGAAAAGGTGAAAGAACAAGCATTGATGACTATTTCACTCTCTGCTGTTGGGAAAGATCAAGAAGAAAAAGGAAACATCAGGAATCATCAGCTATCATCAGGAATCATCAGGAATCCTTACAATGATTTCTTGTACCATAATCGAGTGTTAAACTTTCACAAACTTTTATATTTGTCAAGTTGTAAACCAGGAACGTTCCTTAGAAGTCCTTACAGTAAGAAGGGAAAATGTTTTTTAAATATTAACTTTAACATTTGATTGAGTAAAAACTTAGTCGTAGATGTTAACGTTTCCAACCGTTGTAGTTGACATAACCCTCGTTACTGCAACGTAAAGTTGCAGCAACGTAAAGTAGGTAAATTATAGCATTAGTTGGAAGTGAGATCTGCCTTTATAAAAGTTCCCCTATTATATCCATACTATTTTTTAAATTTGTTTCTTTTGAATATGGGGGGTTATCTTAGGAACTCCTGATCCGATTTCGAATATTCTTTCATCAATGGGAAGCTACGTTATCCCCGAGTAACACAGGTTATATTTAAAAAGTTCCCGGGAGATAATTTACGATCTACTGATTTTCCGAAGCAACTGGCATAAGCTAGTGGTTAGTCAAGTTAGTTGTACAAGTAAGAGTGCTGATACACCACAGCAGCAGCAGTAGAAAGTTAGCGAGTCCGGCGCCGCTGCCGCGCTGTGCTCAGCGCACTCGGCAGCCACTGTCACTGCCGCGAGAAAGTTACCTTCTTTTATTTTCGGAAACCTTCTACAGATCATTCCTGGTGTTAAGCGGAGACAACAGCTTTTCAAACAGGCACTTACCATTCATTAATGCACTTTTATTACTCATTATCGCGGGGAGTACGTTAGTACAGTAGTAGTAATAAAGATACTTGCATTTTATTAATAACAATGCTTAAAAGAAAGTTTAATAAACATGTTAAGTTCAGCATAGTTAAGTGGCCCGTGACTGGTAATTGACACTTCGTGGGTAATTAATGATGTTGATTGGTGCGGTGTAGTATAAGTTTCTGATGTTAGTGTTTCATTTGTGTTGTATGATTATTTTCGTAATACTAGAAAGTTCCGGTATATCCGTATATACAGGATGTAAATTAACCCATCACACAGCCGTCAACCAAGCATTCTGTACATCAAACTAAGTACCCCTACGCAAAAATTTTAGCTGGGAAACGACTTGTTTTTTTTGGGTCAAAAATCACATTTTACGGTAAAACTCAATGTAGCAGTCTTGAAACATTGTGCTAGTAGATGCTTTGAATAGTAAACGGGTCATGGAGGTAATTTAAGTAAAGTTATAACCTGAAAAACTAGTACTTACAAAAACAGCTGTGAAAAATTTGGAACTTTGACCCCCAATATCTCCGTAACTAGGGGGTTCCCATGTATGGTCTAGAACAAAAAATGATCGCAGTGGTGGGGAGAACAAGTGCCCTTCGTTTGCGTTAAGGGTACTTTTACACCCTATATAGCCATCCTAATCGAGTCGGAATTGTTTGCGTGGTGAGTGTGGATAAACTGATAAAGATATATTTATTTTGTAAAACATGTATATGTAGGTACACACTATACAAGTCTTTTAAATAAATGCAAAGCGCTATATTTTTTTGCCATTTAGGAATGGCGTACAAAAATCGATCCATTTTACCTTGATGTGATGGTTGAACTGTCGATGTGTGGAGACTGAGATATTATATATTCAAATACAGGTATGAGCGTCAGCCATGTGTAGGATTAGGAAAACTAGTCCCACGGAAAGTTATCGAGGGGAGATAAGCAGGTTGATAAAGTTCCACACTCTTCTATTTACTGACTAGGTAGTTAACCCCAACCAATGACCCCAACCGTTTTTTCTCAGTGAACTTCCATGCGCAAATAGTATGGATGTACTTATGATGTCTTAATAAAATTACACCTGAAAAAGTAATATTTAACAGTGATATCTGATACAGAGACGTTTTCGAGAATGTGATTACAAATATACAAATATTGCACATTTAATAGTTTAGGATCTGTATGAACGGACATTTGTATTGTTTTATTACGTCTGTGATGTCATAGACCCCAGTCCAAACAGATGCAAAGAGCTTGTCTCCTGATCTCAAATATCCTGTTACCCCGTCTGTTATAAAATAAAGTAAACAAAAATAATACCTCAACCATTCTTTATGATTATGAGTCATGCTTCCTTTTCTCATCATTAAAAAAGGAAATAAGCGCCATTTACTTGTTTGTACTACCTCATATTCAGGCAACATAGGTTTTTTTGACCTGTGAATAATGTACAGGGAAGTAATGTATAAGAGGCTTGTAATCGTGATTCGTTCATTAGAGATTCTGATACTCTCCTCTGGGCAGTCTTTTGAGACACAAATTATTTATTTATCTTCTTTAGACCAATATCAACAAATCCGAAAGTTACTCTATCTGACCGTCTGATACCTTTTCACACATCTTATAACAGCTGTACAGATGTGTATGTTTGGCACTCGGAAAGATACCATCACCCACTGATGGCTATAGGAATCCCCTTTCTTCTGCCACACTTCCCAGTTCTGTGCGTCCCTTATCAACATGTTACAGTTTAGAACACACGACATCCGGTTTATCACCTACAGTTAGCATAATAAATTACGTATTGTGCTAATTAATGATTTTAATAAGAACTACTTCAAATCTTAGCAGAAAACGCACAAAGTCGCATCATTACGCCTACACTACGTGGAAGAACATAAAGTTGATGAATGAAATGAACCGTATTATTTCCCGTTTTGAACACAGTAGGCACGTACCTACCTTCATTTCAACCTTTGAGAGATACAAAAGAAGTGTAGAACCAGGTCGACAACCTCGAGTACGTTACACGACTCGGCTCTTGACATGAAAATAATACGAAACGTACGCCTAGTTTCAAAAGAATGACAATCTGGACCAATCCCATCATTTATTATTTTTAAACATCTGTCTTCAAACTACTCAATTGTTCCAAGTTTTTGACTTGACAACAGCAAGTAGAGATATACCTGTGCCTGAGTTGAGGTCAACTTGGATAATAAGCGTTCGCTGTAGGCTGAAGTCTTTTTAAGCAAACGTGCAGTTAAGTGGTGGGTGGCGCAAATGTTTAGGGTGACTATAGTCAATGCATTTAGCAGTTTAGTGATGCAGCACATGTGTATGGTGTGTGTGCGTAATGATGCGCGTGCGACTAGCGGCCGCGCTAGAGATAGCCGCAGGTCAGCGACCGCCGCGAGGCCGACGCCCGCTGACGTAACGTTACGCGAATACCGACGTCCCCGCGCAGCCCGCTGCCCCCCCCCCGCTACTCGCAGCGACCCAATTCCTTCGAAGCCACTTCATGTGCATCGCTAATTATATAAAACGTCGTTGCACTGCACTGCCAAACACGATCTATTTCTAATTTAATCGACGACTTATTTGTGGACAATTATTTAAAATACGTAATTAAGTAGTTAATTATATTTCGCGCTGGCAACAAAAGGTTACTGTTACAGTTTTCCAAAACCGCACCAATTCGTTTGAAGAAACGTCATTGCGGTGTGGACAGGATTTGCCCATGGTTGTACGAGTTTCTTGTATATAGATTGAAAATGTATTTATTATTTGTGCCTACCTGGAATAAAATTTAATGAGATAGGAAATAAAAATGGTAATACATAATAATAAGTTTCTTGCGAAATTTTTTGGGAATCTCCTATTTCTGTGGAGAGGTGGCAGATCAACGAATCAACGCAAAAGGTATCGCCTTTTGCCCTGGAGACCTAGCCACATCCTGCCCTAAACGAAAATTTACTCAGAAAAAGTTATTTGTGAGTGTTTGGTGGACTAGCGCCGGTGTCGTTCACTACAGCTTTCTAAAATCTGGCAACTGCAAACCATGAAGGAAGAACTAACTGCTAAACAACCGAGATTGATCAATCGCTCTAGGCCACTGCTGCTTCACGACAACGCAACGCAAGACCACACACTGCACTACAAACAACCAGTAAGTTAAATGAGCTATACTATTTTTTCCGGAATTTGTACAACTTCTTACAAGGAAAAAAAATCAACTCCGATGCGGCAGTCCAGACCGTCTTCAAAGAGTTTATTGATTCTCGCCCCGTGTTTTTTTTAGTAAAGGGATCAATGAACTACCTATGAGATGGCAAAAGTGCACATATAACAACGGTGCGTACATAATTAACTAAATATATTTTACAAAAAAAAGGACTTTATATTCGTCCCGTACAAAACGCCAATTTCATAATTATGTAAGGACCTAATTATGTCAGAAGGGGAGAACACACATGCCTATTAGATTGCGTTTAAGGGATAGGTAATTCGGACTTTAAAAAGGAGATGGTTCGATCAATTCGTCGGAACGGAACTGTTTCTTTTTATGTATGTTCCCCGATTACTCGAAGATGGCTGGACCGATTTGGATTTTTTTTTATTTTGCTTGATTGGGTATACTTTCCAGGTGGTCCCATGATCATCAAGTGAGGATCTGATGATGGGATCCTGGAAAAATAGAGAGAACTCTTCAAATTTTATAGGCGCTCTTGTGTTTTACCGAGTGCTTTAAAGTTTCTTTTTTTATTTCATGTTATTTAATTGCGTGTTAAGAGGTCTCACTTAGCTCATACAAATTTTTAGTCTAAGCAAGCCATACCTATACATTCATACCTATTTTTATAGAAGCCATGAAAGTACAATCGCAGGTAAAAAGCATTCGTAGTATTTTGAAAAAGTATCCTAGTAGTATTAGTACATATTATTAGTACATAAGCATAATATTTACCACCTACCTAAAACATAGTAAACAGTATTCAATACTTAGAAGTTTGGATAAGCCATTAAACCTATGTCTGTTGCGAATGACTGATTACAAAGCGTCAACATGTTTTCCCAATATAGGTTTAATCACTGTATTATCATAAATACGTACATAACTGTGACTAATTGAGTGCAAATTATTCCAATTCAATTTCGTAACCCAAATAAATAAATGTTTGTCGTTATTTATTATTAGCTTATCATTAGACATTATTATTAATTCATGAAGTAGGTAAGTGTAAATTTATTAGTAACTAGCTGACCCACGCAACTTCGTCTGCGTCACATAATATAGCTTTTAGCCTTTCTACTTCAACATACTTATTAGTTTAGATTGGCTTCGATTATATTATTAAAGTGACGATTACTTACTGTTTAATATACAGTAACACCTTGTACTTGTAAACATTATGGTGCAGTAAATATTTTGAATTTGAATTTCTCCGGAGCCCCCAGAGGCCAGAATCCCCACGTACCTACCGCACCGGACCGAATGACTGCCACGCGCTTAATTATTTTGTCGCCCGTATATTTTTACATTACGATATCTTCTAAGATATTTGTTTAAACTGTATAGAGTAAAAGGCACAAATATTCTATATTAAATTTCCGTGCTAACAAACATATTTATTTAGATATAGATTAAGTAAATTAGGGTTAAGTAAGCTTCGCAAAATATCATTCTTTTAAACCTAACATTTTAATATTAAAAAATGGATACAGTGAGCCACTCTTAAAAGATAAACACATGCTGATGCGGACTTTTTTTTAGAACTTTTAAAGAGGAACAATTCCGTCATACATGATATTTACGTAACTTAACCGTTTTCGCAGCGCACGCAACGGAAGCTCTCAAAAAGGAATATCTTTTTCCGTTTTTGCAACATTTTTCATTTATGCTCCGCTCCTATTAATTGTGGCGTGATGTCATATAGCCTAAAGCCTTCCTCGATAAATGGACTAACACTAAAAGATTTTTTCAATTCCAACCAGTAGTCCCTGAGTTTACCGCGTTCAAACAAACAAACAAATTCTTCAGCTTTTTTTTTTTTTTTTTTTTTTTTTTTTCTCTTTAGCTTTTAGTATAGAAGCTTTATAATATTAGTATAGATATAGTATTAGTATAAAGGGTGTAAAAGTACCCTTAACGCAAACGAAGGGCATTTGTTCTCCCCACCACTGCGATAATTTTTTTGTTCTAGACCATACCTGGGAACCTCCTAGTTACGGAGATATTGGGGGCAAAGTTCCAAATTATTCACAGCTGTTTTTGTAAATACTAGTATTTCAGGTTTTAATTTTACTTAAATTACCTCCATGACCCGTTTACTATTCAAAGCATCCACTAGCACAATGTTTTAAGAGTGCTACTTTGAGTTTTACCGTAAAATGTGATTTTTGACCCCAAAAAAAAAAAGTCATTTCCCAGCAAAAATTTTTGCATAGGGGTACTTGGTTTGATGTACAGAATGCTTGGTTGTCGGATGCGTGACGGGTTCGTTTACACCCTGTAGATTAATAGGCAACGCTTACCAGGCTGGGCAATCCAAACTGGAACATTGAATGGTCGTATATACTGTCAGCCATTAGTCGGTCATTGACAGGATGGACCTCGAGTTAGTGTAGTACAGTCAGAGAAAAAGTCGCTGATCAAGTCAGACTTTATGTCATAATAAATAATTTATTTAAAATTCTTGAATATTAATTATAATAATAAGCTTGAGCTTAGCTGTTGGATCAAGGGCCTGCTTCAGAAGGCAATACTACTTGATACGGCTCTTATTGTGAGGAGGTTCCTGTCTCTGGAACCCTAACCACCGGCTTGGACCCTGTTCCCGTTAAATTGTCGGTGTTCCACTATTTTTAAATGTTTTTTTATAAGTTTTGTATGAAATATTTAAAAATGTAAATTGTGTAGTACCCTTTTTTTTTTTTGGGTTGGGAAATCATCAAATAACCCCTCCCGCTCTTGGGCAGAGCAAAAGGGAGTGTCAAACTTCTACTGACTAAAAACCACCCATGTTCCTTCTTAGCCCTTCATGTCGAGGCCGCGGTATCTCTTGCGAACAAGATACCAAGATTTTGTAACAATATTCTGATTTAAAAGAGTGTCCATGGAGTTTCTTGCCCGTTCTTCTCCATAGAGATCTACGCTAGGGAATGGGCAACTACAGTACTTTCACATTTATTATGCCTTGTGACTGTAGCTTAGGAGTGCAATACGTCGTCCCAGGGGTTGCTGCGTCGAGTTGCGCGTCGCCGGATGTCTGCGGCGGCGAGTGCTGTGGGTGCGGGGGCGCGCGGCGGCGCGTGCCGTGGCGGCGGGTGCGCGGTGCTCCGGGTCGCGGGGCAGCGGTTGCGCGTTGTGGCGTGCTTTCGTTGTTCCGTGAATTGGAGTCTCGTGCATTCGTTGTTGCGGTGTGCGTCGCTGCGTGCTTTCGTGCTCGCAGTGTTCGTTGTTGCGGGCATTCGGCGGCGTGTGGTTCGGCGTGGTGGCTTTCGGGATGACGTATTGCACTCGTAGTTTAGTTTTATGAATTGTTCTTCTGACATTCAAAAGTACCAGTAATGGTTTAATTGAAATAAATGCTTTGACTTTGAACAACCCGCAGAACCGACGGGCGTCGGCCCTTACGGGCCCCTTCCTTGTTGCTGACATCTCTTTGAGGCGCGCGTGGAACACGAACACGCCGTCGACACGGCCTATCGTCGTCATAAGACGGACGGACGGCGAGCTAGCCCATCACTCACCGTCCACAGGCCCGCGTCTACGGTGGCCGGAAGCCATCACGTGGCCCCCGACGCCCGGACCGTCTCCCGCGGTGGCTGGGACGAGAGTTTCTCTCCCTCTCACGTTCCGCCACCTCCTTCGCTAGCATCATTGCTTCGCAGAAGGAGGCGACGGCGTCCCATTCCTCCTCGCTCCGGACTATGGCTTGCACCAGGGCCGGACGCGAGAGGCCGCTGCCGCCGATCGCCGCTATGGGAACACGGCGGGGCTCCGCCCAAGCAGGGCAGACCTCCACGGTGTGCTCCACCGTGTTCTCCGGCCGATCCTCACAATGGTGACATCAGGGCGTTTCCTCCCGCCTGATTCGGTGCAGGTACCTCCCGAAACAACCGTGTCCGGTGAGTACCTGCGTCAGACGGAAGGTGAGGGCGCCGTGGCGCCTCTCCAGCCACTCCTCAAAGAGGGGACTTACCGCCACTATCGTGGCGTGCCCATTGTGTAGTACCTAAAATAAATAAAGGACATAATAATTTATTCATTAATCAGACTACAACCATACTCCATATTATTATAGTACTTCACACATCTACTCCTACTTCATAGAGTTTAAATAGGTACTTGTAATCAAAGTACTTAGAAATCTCAATTTATTTTAAACCAGTTTTTACTACAATTAGTAAGTAAGTATTTCATACAACTCGTCTAAATCTTCAAACTGGTACTAACTGATTTAAGTCAAGTTGCAGACTGTAACACTTATTTATCCGTGACGCCCTTCATTTAAAAGTTATTTGCATGAGCCAGTGGACGTCCGTGAACGGGTTACCCTTTAACCCTTTCACCACTACTGCAGACTGCATTGAATACTCGTGGATTGGCATTGTTAAATGGTACGTCTGGCAGATAAATTGATGGTCACAATACTTTGCCACACACTTCTCAACACTCAAAAAGATTTTAAAATTATTCTGAATGGCTTCAAATAGTTTAAATACCTGGGCTCTCTTTGTGTGTCGAACTGTCGACGAAACAAGTGATTCAAAAGGGATTGCGAATATCTTTATAAATCATTTAGTGTAAGTAAGGGTTGACGTCACCCACGCTCTTCAACCTGTCTGTGAAGGATCTGATTGAAGAGCCCAGCAGCACCAGGGTTGACTGCTACATAGATGGAGTGTGCTTAAATAATACAAGCTATGCGGACGACATGGTGCTGCTGAGTGCGCCGCCCTGTGGCCTTTTTTTTTTTTTTTGGGGGGTGGGAAATCATCAAATACCCCTCCCGCTCTTGGGCAGAGCGAAAGGGAGTGTCAGACTTGTACTGACTAAAAACCACCCATGTTCCTTCTTAGCCCTTCATGTCGAGGCCGCGGTATCTGCGAACAACCCGCAGCCCCGACGGGCGTCGGCCCTTGCGGGCCCCTTCCATGTTGCTGACATCTCTTTGAGGCGCGCGTGGAACACGAACGCGCCGTCGACACGGCCTGTAGTCATCATAAGACGGACGGACGGCGAGATTACCCATCACTCACCGTCCACAGGCCCGCGCCGCCCTGTGGCCTTAGCAAGCTGTTGGGGATTTGCAAAAGGGTTTACAACATGGTCTTGTGTTCAATGTAAAAAAGAGTGAAGTTATGGTCTTTGAGGTCGTCAGCCGTAGTGTACCTATGGAGATGCTTATTATTGAACTGATCAATGTTCCTATACAGAGAGTTAACCAATTTAAATATCTAGGTCGCAATGTGACTGGCGACTTCAGGGATGATAATGACATCGAACGGGAGCGAATGGCGCTGTCTGTACGTGCTAACGTGATAGCTCGCAGGTTTGCACGCTGTTCGAGTGAAGTCAAAGTAGCATTGCATTCATTGTACTTCATTCTACGCGTGTAGTCTGTGCGCAAATTTTACACTAAAGGCGTATAGCGCACTTCGAGTCCAGTATAAGAACGTTAGGGTGCTGATGGGTTGCCGCGTTTTTGTAGTGTTTCAGGGGAAATTTGCAGAAACCCGCGTAGATTGCTTTTTTTTTTATGCGTAAGAGATGAGCATCCCTGGTACGCAGGGTGCGGGGCAGCGCCAACAGCATCCTAAAAATGATCTCTGGTTGACTGGATTGCGCGAACCGGTGCTGCAAAATTTCTGCTAGTCCTGTATCTTAGTAACGATGTGCCCCATTATTTTGTTAATTTCACGTTTTGTTCTGTGTTTAATTTAGTTTACTAACATTGATTTAAGGGAAATTGTTACTAACACAATTCATGTTACTTAAATAAATAATTGAATTAATTATCATTACAAACATAATTGTCCATGTTTCTAGAATAACAAGTTTGACAAATAATTAACTTTAAAGTATATTTACTCTATAAACTGTTATTAGATAACGTATTATTTCACAAACAATTCATGAAAAACAACGCTTGAAATAATAAAGTTTTACATACCTATTGCATTATTACACATCATCATCATCTGCATAGCCTTCCCAACTATGTTTGGGTCGACTTCCAGCCTTGCCGGTTGCAGCTGAATGCAATACTAATTTCACATTATTACGCAATTGCCTAAAAATTTATAAAATTAAAAAATATATAAGGACAATTTTAATGATTAAAACAGCAAAAACTTGGAATGCAAGAGCGAGCGAAGCGAGCTCGGGACTTGTGGCACCCCGACTCGGATAGGTTAAGATTGAAAGCCTACCCTTCAATCTTAACCTGTGTCTAGTGAGACTTATAAGGATCATTCTTCAGAAGAAGAACTATCTTTAAGAAATGACTACAGTAACGTTTCATTTTGCAAAACTGATGAGGTTATAAGGAAATTACTTTGTGAACTTTAATGCTACATTCTTTGAGTGATATTTCGCGAACTTTCTTTGTAATGTAAGTCTCTATTGTCTGGAGTGACGCAAGTGAGCGCTAACCAAACCACAATATAATTCAGTACCTAATGAGTCAGACGTGTGCGTGTGTGACGAAGACGACACTGACCAATTGGTATTGGTTCACTTTCAAGGATAGCTGGACACGATAAGCTTGCACGTCATGACTCTTTTTCCCTGAATAAACGTACCTACCAACACACATGTTGCTTTTAACAATAACCTTTACCAAATTAACCATTATTTTTACCATTCACATACAGGGTGTAAAGTGTAAACCAACCCTTCACAAAGCCGTCAACCTAAGTAAAACGAAAACACAAAAAACGCAAAACGACTTTTTTTATGGGAAAATACTTTTTTTTGGGTCAATAATCACATTTTAGGGTAAAACTCAATGTAGCAGTGTTAAAAGATTGTGCTAGTGTATGCTTTGAATAGTAAACGGGTCATGGAGATAATTTAAGTAAAGTTAAAACTTGAAAAATTAGTACCTATTAAAAATTTGGAAGTTTACATATTTTTGTACTGGATATCCCTTGTTAAGAGGGATTGTCAGACTTTCGTATATATATTTTAACCTATATTGCTGGTGGTGGTAGTCTAGCTTCCAATCAAACTAGCCATTTATGTCCCACTGCAGGGCAAAGGCCTCCCTTCCCTCTTTCCACTTATCCCTATCCAATGCTCTTAAATGCCAATCCCTGTGAAAAGAGTCGAGTTCGTCCCGCCATCTTCTTCTGGGCCTGCCGCGCTGTCGTTTACTGCTGTTTGGGACCCATTGTGTGGTTTCTTTAGCCCATAGCTTCTCCGGCATGCGGCAGATGTGGCCAGCCCAGTTCCATTTAAGCTTGGCAGCCGTGTGACCTACGTCGGCAATTTGAGTTTTGGAACGTAGTATCGAGTTTTTTATTCGGTCAGTAAGCTTGACTCCAAGGATACTACGCTCCATTGCTCGCTGACAGACCCCGAGTGCGGACTTTTGACGCTTGGTTAATGACCACGTCTGCGCTCCATAGGTGAGGGTAGGAAGAATGCACATGTCCATGAGTTTTCTCTTAAGGGAGAGAGGGAGAGTTCCTTTCATTATTTGTTTCATCGACCAATAGCTCTTCCAGGCGTTCTCGGTGCGTCGAGCAACTTCTTTGTCTTGTCTTGCCTGGAAGGAGACTATTTGGCCGAGGTAAATGTACTCATGGACATATTCAATCCTCGCACCCCCAATTCCTATATTGCGCTTGGTGCTGTTGGTCATCACCTTGGTTTTTGTCATATTCATCGCGAGTCCGACCTCGAGGCTGGCACTGCTCAGTTGGTCGAGCATTAGGCCTAACTCGGCTGCCGTGGAGGAGAAAAGGACAATATCGTCGGCGAAGCGGAGATTAGTTAATCTTCTATCGCCCACGTTGATGCCCTTGTCGCTCCACTTGCTATTAAGTTTTCTAAAGACTTCTTCAAGGGTGGCTGTGAAGAGTTTTGGAGAAAGTGGGTCGCCCTGTTTTACCCCTTTTTGGATAGGGAATGATGGTCCTGTAGTGTTTATTTTTATGGCTGCCGTGCTACTTTGGTAAATTTTTTGTAATAATGTAATGTATAAAGACTCAATGTTCTGGTTTTGCAGAGATTCAAATATGGCGTTATGCGATAAACTGTCAAATGCCTTAGAATAATCGACAAAAAAACAACTAGCTTCCAACAAAACAAAATTATCTGTAGGCCATACGATGTTTGTTCCGTGCGGGGATTGAACCGCGAACCCGCAGCACGTAGCGCAGCAGTCAACTGCTTGAGCCAATGCGCCAACCGTGCCGTCAAGTTGAATGTTTGTAGTCGTTCGTCTTTTTAACCGACTTCCAAAAAGGAGGAGGTTCTCTATTCGTGTGTATGTACTTTTTTATGTATGTTCACCGATATCTCCATCAATTGTAGACCGATTATCAATATTCTTTTTGTATTCGAAACAGTATACTCCCGAGGGGTGAATGCGACCACCCATTGTCACCAAGTTGGGATCTGATGACGGGATCCCAGGGCAATCGAGGGCAACCCTCTTTTATAGGCACTTATTACGCTTCTTTTTTTTATGTGAAACATCTAGCCGCGGGTAAAACCGATTGTTGGCGTGGCGATGCATGCCGTGGCGACGCGTCGCCACGCTATGCGGTGATACAGTTTATATGTAATTACGTAGTACTGTGTGTATAATATTTTTTCGTTACGCTATATTTAATTCTTATCGTAATCTATTCTTTTATGCATATTTATTTATTAAAATAATTTCGATGTTTCACATTTGCCAGGCGTCCCGTGACGGCTCACAATTTTCCATATCCAATCTGGTATCGGCAAACCATTCATTCTTTGTTGCGTTATTTCATATATTTTCTAAAGCTGTTTAAGTATTTGCATCTGACAATCATAATCTTATGTGGATGTTCTGATGATGGAAGGTACAACTCCTCAACAGTTAGGAGTTGAAATAAAATTCCTTCAAAATTATACGTACCTACTTATGGACCGACAGTCATAAACTTTTAGGTTATTAGGTTGACCTGATGATAGAAGGTAAATCTCATTAACCGACTTTAAAAAAGGATGTTCTCAAGTCGTCGGAATCTTTTTTATATATTTATATTCACCGATTACTCGAAGACGCCTGAACCGCTATGGAAAATTCTTGTTTTGTTGGAAAGGATATGTTCCTAGGGTGGTAGCATGATAAGGAAATCAGAATCTGATGATGATATCTCAGAGAAATCGATGGAAAACCTCAAATTTTACATAACATAACATCACGCCTGTAATCCCCGAAGGGCATAGCTGGGCATGAAGTTAACATTTTGATTAACGGATTAACTTTTAAGTTAACTTTTAAAAATATTAACGGAGATGTTAACTTTCGTTAATATGTAAGAAGTCCGTTAATCGTTAATCCAATGCCTAATCTAATAGTTACCGCACGGCACCGACAGAGGAAGACTTTTTCAATTCTGTCACTCAGTCTATAGAAAAACCAAAGAGCTCCAACTCTTTAAAGAGTAAAGCGCAAAGTCTTGTTAAAATGTGGCTGGACATGAAATCAAAAGACTCGTTCAACGATGCTGCATTCCTCGGGGAACAGATATTCATAAATCGATTCATTAAATACAATACTGCTATGCCCTCAAGCGCTGCAGTTGAACGTCTTTTTTCCACGGGTAGAGACATTTTAACACCAAAACGACGATTTCGCCAGTTATGTTTAAGTCCCATTGCATGTAATGGCGAGCCTATTGACATCAACCGGGCACAAATCCTCCGTGGCTGTTACTGATTAATTCCTGATGGAAAAACCCAATAACACTTTGCTCGACCTGGGAATCGAACGCAGGACCTCATGCTCAAATTTTATAGGCACATATTACGTGTTTCATGCTTTTTCTAAAGCTATTCTAGCAGTCATCACTTCATGTTGATTAGCTGATGATGGAAGGATGAGTTCGAGAATAATTCTTTAATATAAAATTATGGGGACGTATATATGGTTGTATAATTGTATTCTAGGTTATCAAATCATGGAAGGTACTACTCCTCAACGGTTAGGAGTTCAAAGCAATAATAAGAGAATCTTGAAGGTTAAGGGTTAGGTTTCTTGGCTGAATGTTAATATGCATACTCATAGTAAATATTTGTTTAGCATATTACAAGTAAAAATGGAAAAATAAGAAAACTATTTTTAACCCCCGACGCAAAAACGACGGGGTGTTATAAGTTAGACGTCTCTGTGTGTGTGTGTGTCTGTGGCATCGTAGCTCCCGAACGCATGAACCGATCTTGATTCTGTTTTTTGTGTTTGAAAGATGAATTAGTCGAGAGTGTTCTTAGCTATGTTTGATGAAAATCGGTCCCAGATGGCCAGCGCCACAAAATGGCGAATTACATAATATTTTTTCACAACTTTATCAATATGGGTATCAAATCCCTTCCCTTGATACCTATATTGATAAAGTTGATTGATTGATTAGTAGAATACTAAACACTATGACAAATTTCAGATCCAAGATGGCCACCGCCACAAAATAGCGGATTACATATTTTTTCACAACTTAATCAATATGGGTATCAAATAAAAGGGCTTGATTAGTAGAATACTATACACTATGACAAATTTCAAATCCAAGATGACCGCCGCGCGTCGCCACAAAATCGCGAATTACGTTTTTTTAAAACTTCATCAATATGGGTAGCAAGAAATGAAAGGGATTGTAGAACAATGTACACTATATTGAAAGGGAATGAGGAACATAAATTAACGAAATTAATATTAAAAGCTTGAAAATTGATTTTCTGGTGACCAAGTCTGATTTAAAGGGAGTAAAAGTGGAGAACCAATGTTTAATCTTTATTGGTTCTTAGCGAATGACTGTCGTGCGCGTAATTATTTAGTCGCGCGGAAATTTTTACATTGCGATATCTTCTAAGATATTTGTTTAAACCATATAGAGTAAAGGGCACAAATATTCTATATTGAAATTCCGTTCTAACATTCATATTTATTTAGATATAGATTAATACCATATGGGTTAAATAAGCTTCGCAAAAAATAATTAAGCGGGGGTTTTTGGAATTTTTAATTTATACTTGTGTTATGAAAGTTTTACAGGCTATACTTCCAGCCTGTTAAACAGGCTTCTTCTAGGTTAGCTCATCCCATCGTCGACCTCATCTTTGCCCTCAGGACAAGATTGAGGTCTAGAGTAGGCCCATTTCATATAAAAAAACTTTTCCTTGATATCTCATATTTTTTTAGAACAATCTGCTTTGATTAGAACCACGATAAAATCATAATCCTCCAGCCGTAGTCGGGTAAAAACTATGAGTCATCTTACAGATGTCTCATAGATTTTGCGCGAATAAATATATTTTTATCAAGATAACACGGAAAAAATCGTTTTTATTTTCTTTAAAGTTCTTAATTTTTTAATGTAGTCTTCTAGAGAAGAAGATTTTTGTTGTTTTAAAAGATGGCGGAGAGAGGGTCGAGCTTGCCTAGTTAGACATATATTTTTTAATTGTACAGAAATAATTCTTGATTGCGATATTACAGTAACGTTTCATTCATAAAATATCGTCTGAGACGTACACTAGGTACTTATTTAATGTCTCAGACTACAAGAATACCAACTAAGAATCACATTTAAAGTTTTCGGTATTTATCCATTTGTTTTGCACGTATTATGAAAAACTGTTGTAAATAAGTACGAAGCGAACATCATTGAGTTCACCCCTAGAAAAACTGCGCGTATTAATTCGTCCGCGCCATGTTTTCCTTCTCGTGGCGCGTCGAATGCGTCTCTATAATACAAGTACAAGGTCACTTTGATAACTCCTGCTGTCATTTGCTCTTTTTTATGGTCAAGCGATTCTATGTATTAACGTAGGTATTATTGTGTATTAACGTAGTTTATTTCACATATGATGTAGGTTTTTCAGGGTTTTTTTGGATTCACAAAAAGTTATTGGAAATCACGAAACATAACACATAATTAAGCTCAATATAGCTACCTACCTGAAAATCCTACTTTATATTATAAATGTGAAACTTTGTGTATTAGATGTTCGAACGTTTGTTATTCAATCGCAAACGACTGAACAGATCTGGATGATATAAAATGTGTGTTTATCATTATGTACTTGTTTTATTTGATTTGTTATTAGAAATTTCTACGTGCTACGTCATGCAATGTTTTCGGTACTGAGAAGTATATTTTTTATCTTTTTGTGAACTTACAAAACTTTCCCCTATTTTCTACTGTTTTTTGAACATTATATAATTTCATGTGTTCAAGTAGCATCTTTTGGCCTCCTTGAACGCCACGCGCCACGCGTATGTACCATCTACGGGGCATACGGCGTAGCAAGCGCGGTCTACAAAAATATAATTAAACATTATGTTTGGGTCCTCTGATGGAGTGAACTTCTCTTTCTCTTCTTCAATCCTTCCGTAAGTCAATAATTAACGTTTATGTTTGTAAACGCACTAAGGTACAGGAGAAGTTTCTAGTGGTTTATTTTTAATTTTATTGTTATTAGATGCTTTAATTAATTAACTAGGTAAATCATAAAAACGTTCATAAATATACATTCAGTAAAAAAAATATCGGGAACGGATGATTTGTTTATGGTTTTGTTGTTGTTAGATTGGCACTAATGTTTTCCATTTTGGCGAGGAGTTTGAGTTACATTATTTTGTTATTTAGATTAGATACATTGCTATTTTTAGTTCTATTATACCTATCTAGTGTGTATTGCGAATTTCACAATGGACAAAAATGCCAACGATTGTTCGAAGTTACTGAAAATGTTACAGAAGGCTTACGGTGAATCGACTTAATCGAAAACACGTGCGTATGAGTGGTACAAAGCGTTTTAAAGCGGTCGAGATATGATCGAAGATTTGCCTCGCTCTGGTACTGGACAACGTCTGTAACTGAAGTTACCATCGCAAAAGTAAAGGTAATAATGACTGAAAATCCTCCTTCAAGTTTGAGAGAGATAGCCGCTGAACTTTCTGTGTCTCACGAGTCGATCGTCACCAAATTTAAACAATCACTTGATTATGAAATATGTTGCCGCTCGGCTAGTCCAAAAGACCTGAATTTGATGCAATAGCTCAATCGGATAAGAGTCACTAAAGACATGTCGCAACTACAGAATAATCTAAAAAATTGAGTTACGGTCAAAGAGGGTATGCGCTTTTATTTTATTTTTATTTTATTTTTTTTATTAGGGACAAAAAACAGTTACATGCCAAGCTTAACTAAAGATTATTAAATTGGCACAACTTAGAAATACATTTATACACAATCTCACATATTTATGTTATTACACGTGTAACCAACAACATTGTCCACGAATTCACAAGAAAAAAATAGTTAAAGAAAACAGACAAATCGTGTGCATCGTAAAAGAATATTAAAAAGAAAGCACTGCTCCTGCCTTGAAGCGATCTTTGGAAAGAGTCAATAAGTCAAGCTCCATAAAGTGAGCGTTGTACGCATCAACAAGGCGCCGAAGAGGCACGCGCTCCCCAGCGTTAGTCCTGCACGAATTCGTGTGGAATAGTCGAGACACACGTACCCCACGAAGCATGACAGATCTAGGTACTATATAATGTAGACTATTTGACAAAGGAATGCAGTCGAATCTATTATTGCATATTCCATGTAGCGTCATTACTCCCAGAAGAAATCGTCTAGACTCCAAACTAAGAACATTATATCGTTTCAGTAATTGTTCATAGAATACTTTAGAATGATAACATCTGTAATTCATAGTACGTAAATACTTATCATATAGAGGATCCCAAATTTGGACGGCGTATTCTAATTGAGACCGAATCAGTGTTTTATATAATATTAAGAATGTAGAGGGTCGCACAAAGCTACATGAAAATCCCATGACCATTCCATACATCTGAAAGGCCTTTTTTACTGTATTGTCAATGTAAGTATCAAAATGCAGACTAGAATCAAGCGTAACACCCAAGTCACGAACGGATGGAACTTCTTTAAGACTTCTATTGTTTACTGTATAATTAAATTTGATCTGATTTTTATTTTTAGTGAAAGAAATTGTGTAACATTTGGGAAGGCTAAGAAAAAAATTATTTTTGAGACAGTATTCATAATAAAGTCTATCAAGGTCCTGTTGTAAATAATGGCAGTCGCGTATATTTTTACAGGTGGTATAAATTTTCATATCGTCTGCATACATCAAGAAATGTGAGATGGCAAAACATTGTTTAATGTCATTAATGAACAATACAAAGAGAAAAGTACCTAATACTGAACCCTGAGGAACCCCCCAGATTTAACAACTATAGAGTCAGATTCATGCCCATTAACGATGATCTTTTGAGTCCTATTGAAAATATATGAAGCAAACCATCTGAGTAAATTGCCGCGTATACCATTAAAGACAATTTTTTCCATGAGAAGGGTGTGGTCCACTTTGTCAAAGGCCTTCTGAAAATCCGTGTAAACAGCGTCCACCTGTACCCGGCGGTCCATGTTTTCAAAGAGATAGTTCACAAAGGTCATGAGGTTAGTGGTGGTAGAACGACGTTTGACAAAACCATGTTGTTCGGGTATGATAAGATGACGGATATGAGGATATAGTGCACTGTGCACAAGTCGTTCAAAAACCTTTAACAAAGTGGAAAGAATGGAAATGAGCCGATAATTCTCTACATTATTTTTATCGCCACTCTTATACACAGGGGTAATAGAGGCTCGCTTCCAAACTGCAGGAAAGACTCCCTCCTTCAAACATTTATTAAAGATTAAATGTAAGGCGAAAGACAAGTGGTCAGTTGTACTTATGAAGAAGGAGGGTGGTATGCCGTCAGGACCAGCTCCTTTAGAAGAATCCAGTGACTTCAGTGCTGTACGTTTTGATTCCTCTGACAAGTAGATGTCAGAGATACATGGTGAATTGTCTTCATAGCAATTAGACGGCTGCCATATATCTGGGTCAAAGGTAGAGGATTCATATACTGAACTGAAGAAAGTCGAAAACAAATTACATATTTCCTTGGGGTCGTCAGAAGAAACATTTTTATAAAACATATTAGCAGGGTACTTAGCTTTGCCTTTCTTGCACGAGACATACGACCAAAAATACTTGATAGATTTGGGAATACTGTCTTCAACTGATGTCATATATCTCTTATAACATTGAGCGGTCTCACTATGAAACAATTTGCGATAATTTGAAAAATGCACATAATCAGAGTGATTACCATATGTCTTCCACGTTCTTTAGTTTTAAATGTTTTAATTAGTGAAGGTGAAAACCAGATCGGAAATTTTGAGTTTTTAGTATGAGTCAATGGAGTATGTGACCTGATAACTCTATATATTGTTTCATAAAATCAATTAACAGCAACATCTCAGACGAATGATGAGAGAGTGACTCTTCCCAATTCACATTTCCTAAGTCATGTTTAATGCAATCATAGTTTGCTTTGAAAAAGTTATACCTGCGAACTAAGTGGCATTTCATTGGTTTGAAACGCACATCTAAGTGAGTTAATATAGAAAAGGGTGGGTGGAGGCTATCGGGATTCAGCACAATATTGCACGGCATCATTTGAGGGTCTGCGTTAGAGATTATCAAGTCCAGTACACGACCTAAACTTTTTTTTGTGTAATGGAATTGTAAACCATTTATTATACATATTTATAAAATTAAGTAAGATACGTCCCGTAGAGTCCGTGTGACGTGCAGTGGCATGGTTTCCTTGCTGCACCCAGTCAATAGCAGGCAAGTTATAGTCACCATAGAAGTGATATGAATTGCAATTGGGGTTATTAGCTAAGCCTTGCAGCATGTCAAAGTATTGCTCATATACCTATGCAGGAGACGCTGGAGGTATATACACGACACCAAAATTAATGACACGTGTGCTGCTGCGCGGCAGGCAACTGTACTAATACTTGTTCAACTTCAGAGTTAAATAATTGAGTTGTTAATATTGTTGCTCGCAATTCACGAAGCACAGCAATTAGGACGCCTCCTCCATCTTTTTTACACGTCGCGACACGGTCACGGTCACATCTAAAGACAACATATCGTTCATCAATAAATTCACTATCACGGATATCAGTAATAGGCCAAGTTTCGGTCAGAACGATAACGTCATACGAATTACTCAAAATGTTAATGTAGAGCATTTGTAACTTTGTACGAGTACCTCTACAATTCTGGTAGTTAAACGTGATGTTGTTAGTAGCCATTAATAACAGTAATATTATATATATAGTTTTTTTTCTTTCGGGTTATGTAGGTGAGCTGATTACAAACTCCTCAACGATCAAAATTTAAAGTTCAATATGACACCGACGATATTTTTTGGATTTTTCGACATGAGTGTCAATTTCGTGGTTTTAGGAGTCGCTGATATCAAAAATGAGGTTAAAACAAACAGAAAAAAAACTAAAACATATACTAAATAAATTTAAAAAAAAATCCCATGTTTTCTTCGGCTTGCCTTTTTGTATTATTGACGCTTCGGCACTGGTTTCTAGATACAATTCCTACAATTTGGTGATATTTATTTATGCTCTACGATAAATACTTTAGGAGCTACAGGTTGTGTAAGTTATATAACACTTTTTAAATATTTTCTTCGAAGCAAAGTGTGCTTTGGAGAAAATATTTAAAGAGTATTATTATCATATTAGGTACATTCTTCTGTCACCAACCAACCAGGTGTGTTAACTTTGCACCCCTTTTGGTTCAAACGCAATGGGTGCAAGCAGGGCCACAGCGGGTCTGTCGTTTTTTAGTACATTCGTTATAATCCTACTGACCTTTGTCTGGGGCACGTCATTTGAATGCAATACAGCTTATTATATTTGCAGAGTTATTCTGTGCACCCGGCTCCACTTTCGTATTTTTTAGGGTTCCGTGCCTCTAAATAAAAAGAACTAAACCCTTATTGGATTACGTTGCTATCCGTCGGTTGTTTGTCAAGACTCTTTATCTCGCGAACGCGTGAAGGTATCGAGTTGAAAGTAAACCCAAACAAAAAATACGTATCCAATATTTTTCGATAATCTAACAGACGGACTAATTAAAATAAATAAAAATTGAGAAAGATAAAACGCGTCAAAGATTTGAGTGGGGTTGTGACGTCACTCACCGGTAAATATTGTCATACTAATGTCTTAGAATATGACGTCACACGAGTTTTCAAAGCACTGTATCGTCTTCATTGTTTGTTTACGTGATAAAATAAAAAATACGTGTCCAATATTTTTTGGAAATCTATCTGACGGACTAATAAATTTTTTTTTGTTAACTACCCTATTCCTTGAAGTTGTGAAAAATCAAACTTCTAAAGTAACGAAAAAAAACCGGCCAAGAGCGTGTCGGGCCACGCTCAGTGTAGGGTTCCGTAGATAATAAAATATTATGTAAACGAAGTTAAAAAAAAAATACGGGCAAATGAAACTTGACCTCTGGATTGTATAGGCGCTCATACGATTCAGGGACCAAATTATATTGGTTAACTGCAGTTTCCATCTGTTGTTTCCATCCAAGTTCAAAATAATTTTCCTAGAAAGTCCTTATAAAGTTCTACTTTTCAGATTTTTTTCGTATTTTCTAAACTTATGGTTCAAAAGTTAGAGGGGGGGGGACGCTTTGTTTTTTACTTTTGGAGCGATTATTTCCGAAATTATTGACATTATCAAAAAATGATTTTAGTAAACCCCTATTCATTTTTAAATACCTTTCCAACAATATATCACACATTAGGGTTAAAATTAAAAAACAAAACACTTCCCACTTTACATATAGGGGGGCTACCCTAATAAAACATTTTTTTCCAATTTTTATTTTAGCACTTTGTCGGCGTGATTGATACACATATTGGTCCCAAATTTCAGCTTTCTAGTGCTAACGGTCACAGAGATTAAGCGAGGACGGACAGACAGACAGACAGACAGACATGGCGAAACTATAAGGGTTCCTAGTTGACTACGGAACCCTAAAAAAAGATAGAGACGTTTATGCCGCAAAAAAATGTAAATATCGACACTCCCAAGGGAATCAAAACATATAGGGTAAGTAGCCTATGTTGAACTAGAATTATGTTTCGCAAGAGGCAATGTCTTACAAATGTAAAGGTAAAAATCCGGAAACCGTAAATATGTAATCTTATAACATACTCGTTATACCTACAAGTTTGTACGGAACCCCGTTTTTTTTGTAGTTTTACTATAAGATAACCAGAAAACAAAATAAAATCAAGCTTTTCGAGATGCACTGACGGACAGATATTATAAATGTTACAGAACTACTGTTATGAATATGATAGACATCCAAAACTACATCTAGAAATTAACGTAAGCTCAATAATATCTAATTCGCACTTAGAGCAATAATATGGTTAATCAATAAAAATATGCACAACAATACAATTAAAGTCGACCTTGTAGTAACAGACGTTTTACGTCACCGTATCATCAAATAGTTGTATAAAAACGTTGCGGTCACACAATGTCACCCCTCATCCGGCAAGACACGGCGACCGCCACAGCCGCCGCCGCCGGTCACATTCAACACAACAAAACGTCAATTGACACGTCGACCTACCTGCCCCGACCTTTATAAGTGATCTTAACTTAGGTTAAACTTCTTGATAATATGTGAAATCGTAAATGAATTACTTGCTACATGAAACACAAGATGTCGCTACTCAGATACACTACACACTTCATTACACTGAAACTGAATAAAGCACTCTTGGTGTGAATAAGCCTGTATCTGATATGAAGCCGTTGAATGGGTTCTTTCATCTAAATGATGAAAGAACCCATCCATGTTTATTCTTAAGATCACTTTAAATTACGCAGATCTATAAGCATAATCCCTAATTACCTTGTATCTACCTGTCTTATGTGATATTCCGTTTAACGAGCATGCAGGCAGGCTTAATGGTTGTCAACGTCTAAGTGAAATCATAGATAAAATATGCTATCAGTGTTGTGTTACTGCATTATTTAATAAATTAGTTAAATTGGAACTTGAAAGGAAAATGAAATGTGGTGAGGTTTCTTTGGAAAATATATAATTTAGGAAAACGTTTTAGTCCAGGTAAGCCACTAACATCGCGAAACTGCGATTACTTTATACCTACCTGGAATTTAAGTTAATTACAATTAAATCAATAATCGAAATAATATGTGCTCCATATTGGTACTACCAGGTTTTCCCAACCACACATAGTTTATAAAACTGAACATGTGCACGACTTTACATAATTATGCGTTCAGGGACTTTCCGCGAGTACTACCCGCTAATGTAAGTACGTATAGGTACGGTTACAGAGATTACGGTATTGCGTCAAACCGAAACTATGTATGTGAGTAAATATAAAATGTTAACGCAAAAGTTTATATTGCCTTTTCAGCGAAAATAATATAAATGTACTAAACCAAAGTCCTATTGGTTTTCTCCAATACCTACAACCTCCAGTTGAATGGATTTTCAAATATCTCGGCAGTAAGAGAACCCACCCGAGGCCAGAGCGTCGAGCGGGGGAGAGCCATCATGGGGGACTGATCCCTCCCACTGGCTCTTTTCTTTGAACGGAAATATATGCTACGATGAGAATTCCTGTAGTGGTTTGTATGTTGAATAGATTTAAATGTAATTCTAATCTAAGTAAAGACTTTAAAAAATAGTCACACAATTTTCAGTTAATCAACACTGAGCAGTACACACTACACACTGACGTGTTTGATTGTAAAATTGGCATTCATTTGGATGTAACCTGAACTGCGTCATTTGCGAGCAGGTATTTCAAGTTTGAAAATTCAATAAACCATTGTCCATCTTAGAGCAACGCCCATCTTCGGGCATGACATTATTAATCAACATGTTTAGGTGTCACTCAGTCTGAAAGTGATATGATAATTATGTTTGTTAGTGAGTAGGTATTGCTTTATCTATACTAATATTATAAAGCTGAAGAGTTTGTTTGTTTGTTTGTTTGTTTGTTTGAACGGGGTAAACTCTGGAACTACTGGTTGGAATTGAAAAACTCTTTTAGTGTTGGATAGTCCATTTATCGAGGAAGGCTTTAGGCTATATAACATCACGCTAAGTTCAATAGGAGCGAAGCATAAATGAAAAATGTTGCAAAAACGGGAAAAGGTATTCCTTTTTGAGAGCTTCCGTTGCGTGCGCTGCGAAAACGGTTTAAGTTAGGAAAATATCATGTATGAAAGAATTGTTCCTCTTTAAATGTTCTAAAAAAAAGTCCGCGACAGCATATATATATCTTTTAAGATTGACTCACTGTAACCATTTTTTACTATTAAAATGTTAGATTAAAAATAATGATATTTTGCGATGCTTATTTAACCCATATGATATTAATCTATATCTAAATAAATATGTTTGTTAGCACGGAAATTTAATATAGAATATTTGGGCCCTTTACTCTATACAGTTTAAATAATTATCTTAGAAGATATCCCAATATCAAAATATCCGCGCGACAAAATAATTACGCGCGCGGCAGTCATTCGGTCCGGTGCGGTAGGTAAGTGGGGATTCTGGTCTCCGGGGGCTCCGGAGAAATTCAAATTCAAAATATTTACTGCACCATAATGTTTACAAGTACAATGGATTACTGTATATTTAACAGTAAGAGATACCTATAGTAATTGACACTTTAATAATATAATCTAAGAAAATCTAAACATTATAAAGAGGAAAGGTAAAATTTTTTGTTTGATACGACTACGATTTAATTCAAGTTAATATGTTGAATAGTCGGTTTATCGAGAAAGGCTAAAAGCTATATTATGTGATGCAGACGAAGTTGCGTGGGTCAGCTAGTTTTATATACATTGTAATAGGTGGTAAAGGGCTCTTCAATGTATCTGTCTGTTTATTAACCTGATAAGATCTAATCGGGAGTAGGCGGATGCCAGCTGGGATAATAAAGATGATGACTATGACGAAGCGCATGTCACAGTCACAACTTTTGCAGATGTTATATTCTGAACGATGAATAATAATTGGTCACATCCGGCGTTTAAATATTTAAGTCTAGTCGTAGTCTAGTCAAGGCCTACTGTTAATAGTAATTTCGGGCAGAGGCCAAAAACTATGTGGGCCACGTGTCGACAGATCGAATGCCATAGCACAATAAGTGATAAAATGTAGAGTACGTACGGAGTGGGTGTTTTTGTGCAATACATATAAGTTATAACTGATTATTGTATGCGTTGATGTGTTATAGACACGTGTAAAGTTTATTGCAAGCAGGGTGCACGCGCGACCTTGCAGCATGCGCGAGCGCAACGTCGCCGGCGGCGGTGCAGGCGCGAGAAATGTGTGCCCGCGGCGGTGACGTGCCGCCTCCTTATCAGCGGATGCCGCTTATCGCAAGGTTGCAGCGTCCACGTGTTGCTGACCATTTTATACGTTGAGCCTTCGATCTACGTTAACTACGTTCTAACTAAACAGCACACGTAACCTAACAAGGAAAATAGATTATCGTAATGGAGATTAAATAAAGAATAAAGAGTATGCGGAAAATCTGTAATATTATAGAAATTTGACGACAACCGAGCTTGCTTAGGTCGATCAGTAGACGAGAGACCATCATTACCTACCGACTTTCCACCAAGCCTTGGAAAACACGTTAAGCCGCTGATCCCGGCTGCTATTTGTAGATCCTTGCAACTCTAACAACTACTCTTTCCAAGGGGTATCGTGTTACCCAGTACTAACTGGGTTCCACGGTCGGATAGGCAGTCGCTCCATGTAAAATACTGCTGCATCCAGTTAGACTGGAAGCCGACCTCAACATAGTTGGGAAAAAGCTAGGCAGATTACGATGCTCGTGACTGTAATTACTTATATTATTTTAATCAAGACGGGGCATAGCAATTTGTAGTCTACAGTTTGCTATCAGGTTGAGCACCGTGCACGGACCCTTTAGTTAGGGGGACGACCCTCACCCTCATTTCGGTAAGTACTTACCATGTTGATCGATAAAGTGTATCAACGCATTTTTAGGTTACTGATTTTGCAAGCATTCGCATTTTTGATACATCATGTTCTCTTGCAGACGTTCTTGGTAGACGTAAACAAGATTATTATCTGTCATGGCAAGTAGTAGCTGGCCGTGCTCTATTTCCACGTTGTACATAATATACACTCGGTTCCAAAAATAACGGGTCAGTCACATAAACCCGAATATCTCCTGAACCACGTATACCATCCTAATGAAACGAAGACTGTTCAATTGAGAATTTAATTATACAGATAAAAAATAAAATACACCAAATTTCGGAGCCGGTGCTGAGGAATACCTTCCCATTCCTCCACCAGTGCTTGTTTGAGCTCGGGAAGCGTGATTGGTGGGGGGTTTCGACCTTTCACGCATCTCTGAAGCTCGTCCCAGGCGTGCTCGATGGGGATCACACCTTAGAAGACCAGGAAATGGCAGACCAAGATGCACAACGGCCAGGGAAGCATGCCTTATCGCCTGGAAGCTGTCAGAAGAGCTCGTGGAGGCAATACAAAGTATTAAATGAAGAAAGTGATGAAAAACAGCAAAAAAACAATCATAAAAAAAATTTAATCTTAAGAAAAATATGACTACTTTAGTTTTTTTTTAATTTAGAGATTAATATTGTGGGTGCAACTAAGTTTTATTTTATTTTTTATCTGTATAATTAAATTCTCAATTGAACAGTCTTCGTTTCATTAGGATGGCATACGTAGTTCGGGAGATATTCGGGTTTATGTGACTGACCCGTTATTTTTGGAACCGAGTGTATATAGGGTGTAAAAGTACCCTTAACGCAAACGAAGGCTATTTGTTCTCCCCACCACTGCGATCATTTTTTTGTTCTAGACCATACCTGGGAACCTCCTAGTTACGGAGATATTGGGGGCCAAAGTTCCAAATTTTTCACAGCTGTTTTTGTAAATACTAGTATTTCAGGTTTTAACTTTACTTAAATTACCTCCATGATCCGTTTACTATTCAAAGCACAATGTTTTAAGAGTGCTACTTTGAGTTTTACCGTAAAATGTGATTTTTGACCCCAAATAAAAGTCATTTCCCAGTAAAAAATTTTGCGTAGGGGTACTTGGTTCTATATACAGAATGCTTGGTTGTCGGATGCGTGAAGGGTTCGTTTACACCCTGTATAGGTAGATATGTAAGTAGCTAATTTCACGGTAAAGTTAGGCCAACAAAATGGATGGTGGTGGGACGTACGCCCTTTTGCAGAAAATTTTAGAATACTCTTATTTATGTTTTTCTTGGCAAATGCATAAAAATACATCCGGGCATGATTTACCTTGGCATACCTGGTAGTTGTTAGACCGGCTTTGCTCCCAGGTTTGTTGAAGATAAGAACACCTGGTCCGAGATCCTCAAGTGTTCGTATGACTGCACAGACTTTTATCAATGACCTTACACACAAAGCACTTAGGCACCCACAGGATAGTCCGGTTAGACAGAAGCCAGCCTCATAAGTTGACCTGCAAGATACCATTCATAAAAAATCAACTTTCATCAATCTATTATTCACACTGTTTTACTTTTCCATCATCGTTATCGCTTTGTTTCTGGCTCTGCTGGTTCCGAGTTCGAATGCGATATGATGCTGATCTGCAACCATGGTGTTACTGGCGCATTGCAGAGCAGGCGAATACTGACTGTGAGTGTACAAGTGGACCTGTCGAGGCTGCGGGTTGTCCGCAAGGGATACCGAGGCCTCGACATGAAGGGCGAAGAAGGAACATGGGTGGTTTTTAGTCAGTAGAAGTCTGACACTCCCTTTCGCTCTGCCCAAGAGCGGGCGGGGTTATTTGATGATTTCCCACCCCCCAAAAAAAAAAAAAAAAAGTGTACAAGTGGAGAACAGAGTTTTAAAAGATTGCTAAAGTTTACGGAGATACACACTACATTTCTCATAGACTGCGGTTGCACACAGGCGCAAGGCATATAAATTACAAATATATTTTTATTTTTATTGTTGCACATAATAATTTAAAAAAACATAACATTTCGCTCGTATTTTTTCGAAGAGTTAGGTAGAGATACCTTTCTCTAACTTTTCGGTAATAGTACGAGTACACCTACATTTCGGTCAATATCATGTAATCGTTTTCTTTAAGTCATCACCTGCATAAGCCTTTTCCCACCATAAACATATAAAGTGTATTTTAATTATTATAACTATAACGCAGCAATATTAGATTCTATTACGCAGTTTGGTTAGAAGTATAAACTGTAGAAGTCTACTTCTGGAGATGTTTGAACGATTCCTTACATTTGTAGCAGCGCGGTCAATCGTACAGACTCTTTTTTTTTCTTTTAATTTAAGATTATTTGCTAGAATATTCTAAAATACTTTTTTATTCTATGAATCTTTTGAACGGGTTACAACAATATTTAGGTATATATTCGTGTTTCCCAATTGACGTCCGTCGTTTATTCAAAACATGTTTTTAGTGTCATTGTATTAAACGTAATTATTATTCCAATGACCTTGCTATACGAAATTCTACCTAGCTATGCTATATTACCTGACTATTCTCGTGCGCACAAAATTACAATTTGTGGTGCGTTGTTATTAGAAGCATGTTACAAGACTTACAGGCTACAGCGACAGCGGATGTTGTGTGAGAAAGTAGTTGTTGTTTTTTTCTTTTTAGATAAAAAAGTGACAAAAAGTTAGTGATTCTCTCGTTGGTCTAGTGGTTGCAAGCGCGACTGCTAACCATAAGGAATTGGGTTTGATTCCCAGGTCGGGCAAAGTGTCGGTTTTCCGTCAGGAATTTCTCAGTAGGAGCCACGAAGTCAGAATTTTTCCCGTTTGACGGCAATAAGCTCGTTCCCTATTACATGGGACTAGAACACAACTGGCAAAATGTGGGTGTACTATTGGGTAGGTACACCTCTGACTAACCCTTCGGAGATTACAGGTGTGTTGTTATGATATGTTATAAAAAAGTTTCAAGAAAACAAAACTTTTTGGTTTCTATGTAGGACATATTATTTCCTTTGTCAAATTGCTACCTATATTTGGCTGGGTGAGTCAAAACTTACTTCATGACATCTAGCACAATATCAGTCTTGAACCAATTCTTAGAACAACGTGTGGTTCCTTATGATTCACATGTAGCTGGCATGTTTTTTGACGTTTCCACAAGTAATTAGTAATGTGTTGATATAGTTAGCAACCGGAGCGGTAGGAGTCGTTCAAGTGTCGTGTCGTTAGTTCGCATAGCGGCGAGGGCGGGCGCTGCCGCGGTCGTCTCAAGATCAAGGTCGCGCGGCAGACGTGCGGCAAGGTCACCTGGCTGCCCCCCACCGCCCCACCACCCCTTACCGCACCGCGCGCTCGCCTCTCGTGCCTCTCACGCGCGCAAATATTTGCGACCGTCTGTCCTCCGCGACCGATACGCCGAGGTCAGCCCGTCATCAGACCTTGAAGTAATATTATCCGACCTCTCCTGCTTGAAAGACGAGATCGTATTTTTATCGGTCAGTTTAATAAATACATAAATTATATTAGGTGCGAGGTATTAAGTCTATATACCTTTGCATTATCTACACTAAATAAATCTACTAAATACATAAATATATAGAAATACAATGAATAAACTGAAGTGTACAAATGATGACTGCTGGGAGCTAATAGTCACAAATCTATGTAGGTACCAATTCCAATTGCAGAGAACTTTTGTTATTGTTTTTGAGTACAGCCATTGTGTTAGTAACCAGGAGGAAATATTGTTTATAAAACACTTAGACAAAAATTCTACCTTTAGCAATTTATAAGAAAAGCCTTTCCACAATTATATAAAGAACTGTCATAAAATGAAAGAAAAAAAAGCAAAATATGTCAAACAAACACGAACTAAACTACGAATAACCCCTAGGTAGGTAGTAGTAGGTACTAAATACGAGCTTTCTATTTACTATAAAGGGTGTAAAAGTACCTTCACAAAGCCGAAAGGCACTTGTTCTCCGTCACTGCGATCATTTTTAGGGCCCGTACGGTAACTCAAAAGGAAAAAACGGAACCCTTATAAGATCGCTCGTATGTCTGTCTGTCCGTGATCCGTCTGCAACAGCCAATTTGTTCCGAATTTAATGGACCGATTAAGTTGTTTGGTACATAAGTATATGTATTTCTATGACCCAAACACGGACGTTTAATGTTAATAAATGATTTTTGAATATGGGGGTCACTTTTGGGGAGCTTAACAGTTTTAAGTTTTTCAAATTGTACCGTGTGTCATAGCAAATGAAGCTTATTGTGAGGATTGCAAATATATTTTTTTAATAATTTTAAAAATAAACACTTATAAAGATATTTAAGAAAATAGATGAAAAATGGCCATTCCCTTTATCTCCGAAACTGCTGAGCCTAAAATTTTGAAAAATATTTAGAAATTAGTTCAGTACTATAGATTAAAGGAAAATCTATAAGAAGTCCATGGTGCTAAAATAACATTGAAAATCTCTCAATATTATGCGTACAAACTTACATTTGTAGTCGCAATGTATGGTTACCCATACACTACAACTGCAAATGTAAGTTTGTCAATTACAATGTTAAGTTTCGTCAATGATACGGAACCCTTCATGTGCAAGTCCGACTTGCACTTGGCCAGTTTTTTTTTTTAAAGATTTGCAAACTGTACCGTGTGATATATCAGGCTTAAGTATTGTGAGGATCTAAAATACTTTTTTGAATAATTTTAAGATAAACACTTTTAAAAGATGTTTAAGAAAATAGATAAAAATTGACCACCCTTAATATCCAAAACTACTGGGCCTAAAATTTTGAAAAAAGTACAGAAATTAGTTCAACACTTACCGTAAAACCAAAACTTTGCCCAGATTTCGTGCGATTTTTTTTTCAACTTTTTTTTTATAATATAATTATATTGCTTTCAATTTGTAATTGTGTTACATCATTGATAAATGTAATATTCTTAGCATAGAATATAAGATAATTACAAGACAATGAGTTTTTATGTGCTAAAAACCTCAATTTAGACCGCGGGCCAAATAAATAGTACTTTTTACCCTTTTTGCCCACTTTGCAAAAATCTTAGTATTTTTTTTTTTTTACCTTACGAAAATTAGATTTAGATATCCTTCTATAAAAATAACCAATCTATCATAGGACCTTGTTACTATACGTTTAAGTGTTTATAATACCCGTCAAATTTGATTGGGCAAAGCCACATTATTTTTTTTGTAGTTTTTCATTGAAATGAAACGACGAACAAGGGATGTCACTTTTTTATTGTAAATCAGTTCAGTGTACGCAGGTACGTTACGATCACGTGGCTCTTTTTTTCCTCTTCGTCAGTCAGTTTATTTTGTCCTCCAGCTGGTTTAAAGTGATTTTTTTATATTTGGTTCAATATTGTGCCGAACCTCTTTTTACCCGACTACGGCGAAGCCAAAAGGAAGGGATTTTGGCAGTCTATGTGTGTATGTTATGTAAAAAAAACCCCTAAAAATTAATAAGAAATAAGTTTGGCTCATTCTTAGTCCCTCTAATTATTTTGCAAATTCAGTCAATGGAGGTACCTACTTTTTACAACAAAATTTACTTTCATAATAAAAACCCTTAATCCCTTAATTCCTTAATGAATACTTAATACCTACTTAGTACCTACTTATCTTAGGTCTGATTTAAAATTGTGGTGACAACCCTAACGGTAATATTTTGGTGGGCAAAGTCGTAACAACTGCTTCAGAAAAGTAATTTGACATTGCCCACCAACATATTTTCTAATTTAAAAGAGATTTTGCATTGGATACTTGATCTTTCTTATGTATTTATTACAAAGTAACAATGGTAAAAAACTTAATTTCCTGCTATAATTGAATTACAAATCGAGTTTCCAAGAAATTTTTTCACATGACTTTTGGCTCGCAAAATTTACCACCAACTTCGACACAGCGACAGAAGTGACATTAGGAAAATGCAGCTAGGCAGTGTTGTCAGAGACATAGTCTAATTTCTTACACAGATACAAACGCAACTATAAAATGTTGCAAGTTTTTTCAATAATTGTGACAAGAACCTTGCTGGGCAAACTCAGATTTGTTGGGCAATCTTGTAAGGTTTGACGGTATAGATCAGGGGATGTTACGGAGCTTCGACTCCGGTTCCGTTAAGTCGGAACTTCCGATTATTATTACACCTTCGGTTCCAACACTTTTAAATCGAAAGTTTTAATCGGAGGTCGAAGCATAACGTAACGGCGGCGGCGGCCTGTGTCGACTGTTATGAACAGGTTCATACATGTCGCGCGGGGAATCCCCCCGACTCCCACTACGTGCACTCTATCGTCAATTATTTTTTCACTTCTTGTTAATTTGTTACGCACCATCACCATTTCTGACCCTGCCTCCGACTCCGATTCCGACTCCGATAAAGCAAATTTAAAAATTCCGACTCCGCCTTCGGTTCCGATAAAACTACCTCCGTTACATCCCTGGTATAGATTTCAGGAAAACCAATAAGAAGTCTATGGTACTATAATAACATGGAAAATCTCTACGGAACCCATTATGCGCGAGTCCGACTCGCATTTGGCCAGTTTTTGTTCTAGACCATACCTGGGAACCCCCTAGTTACGGAGCTATTAGGGGTCAAACTTTAAAAAAATTCACAGCTGGTTTTTAACTTAACTTACTTAAATTATCTCTATGACCGGTTTACTATTTAAAGCATCCACCCGTAAAATGTGATTTATCATTCCAAACAAAAAATCGTTCGTCGTACCAGCAATATTTTTGGCGTAGGGGTACATAGTTTGATGTAGATAATGCTTGATTGACGGCTTCGTAAAGGGTTCGTTTACACCTTGTATACCTCAAATTTTGCGCTAGTGCTGTACGTTCGTCGAATCCAGCCAATATTATTTAAGGTGAAATTCGAATATTCTTACGTTTTATGCAATTTGCCGGTCATCACATAGTTACTCAAGGAAGTAATATGAACTGATTCTAGCTCGCCGTCCGTCCCGTCGGGGCAGCGGGTTGTTCGCAAGAGATACCGCGGCCTCGACATGAAGGGCTAAGAAGGAACATGGGTGGTTTTTAGTCAGTAGAAGTCTGACACTCCCTCGCTCTACTCAAGAGCGGGAGGGGTTATTTGATGATTTTCCAGCCGCAAAAAAAAAAAAAAAAAGGGGTTTGTATTGGTGATTTTAATAATTATTACTCTGTAAAGTTACATTTGTTACGGTAGCAAATCCTATTTTATTTAACATACAACCTGACACTGATCGGTAAATTGCAATAAACGTAAAAATAACGAATTTTGCCACCTTGAAGGTTTCACCTTAACAATAAAGAAAAATATGAATGAACTGAATATGGTGAGAAGTTATTCGTCCGAATGCCTTATACAGCGACATAGCCACTGTATTATTATTATTACTACCATTAATGAAAAAGTGATTTTATAAAAAAATATTCTTAAAATTTTAATTAAAGTTAAATATAAATACGCTTGTGGCTAGCCACGCGGATATAATATGGCCGCCTGTTCTCTGACTCATGCTCAGATTCCACGAATTTTATTTACAGCGAAAAAGGTCTGATCGCAAAAGAATTGGGACTTAGTTAAACGTATAATAAATTAATGACACGTTTTTGGTCTCACTATTTATTTAAATATAACACGGGATGATAAATATCTGGGAAAATGCCAAAACAAAACGCGTCATGTTTTCTAACTCGTTTGTGCAATTGCATATTGTGTACATGTGTAACTAGTACACATTCACACGTTATCAGATTTATAATTATCTCTGCACAAGTGCCCTATCCCGACTGCTCTAGATGAAAACAGGCTTAGAGAGCCGCAGAGCATTTCCACGTGGCGTAATCGATGTCATTAATCTCTCCGCATCTGCTGTACAGCCAAGCGCAGAAGTTACACTGACTCATGCACTGTGTTATAAACATTTAATATTATTATATACAAAATCAACAAGACCAGTACAAGAGTGCATTATTATAAAACCTTTGTAAGGGTGCAACTGGCAGATCCCACTAAACCGCCGCCTGTCTGTGCGTCTTTGCAGGGTTGTAACTTTAGAATTGTAATCAGTTGTCCATCGCAAAAATCAAAAACTGCTCTATTGTAAGGTACAAAACTCTTAACGGACAGTCTGGTTCAGACTTAGCCAGTTTTTTGGGACAAATCACATATTTATCGACTGTAGAGCCTTGAAAATATGTTTTCAATTCAGCTTTGTTTGTTCAAATGTACATTTTTAAGGACACCTTTCATTATTCACAGGGATTTTAAATAAATAAAGACAATGCGTGTTCATAGACAAAGGTCACGTAAGAATATTGAATACGTTCGCTTAAGTTCACCTTGATCTATGTTAAGATTTAGGTACCTCTACGTTGTATATTTTCTCACCACTAGTCATAACTGACATTTGCATAATTGCTACTATGTATTTGTTTAGAATTATGAAACTCGAAAAAAATACATTATTATTTAGGTACTGGCTTTAGCCCATGGCTTCAGCCGCGTGGAGGACAGAAACCATGCCATGGAAACGTACCATTGCTGCATTGGGATAAAAAGTATGTCCGAACGCAGGTCATTCTACCTGTGAGAAATTTAATAGAAATCATTTCAGCCATTTAGGTGTAAAAAGATAACAGACAGACAGACAGGCACTTTCGCATTTAAAGTATTAGTGCCCATGGATAGTATTTTGAAAGCTTCAAGTTTGCATTAGGTAATACAATGATGTGTGTCGCTCGCAGACATAATCGTAACTTTTTCATGATAGGTCTCGTCGGGCTGAGCTGATGAGCCACGCATACGCAGCATTGGGGCCAAGGTTCCTATGAATTATGTAGTATATGGTATTATTCGGGCGGGATGTGTGTCAGTGCTCCGATTTCGCGGTCATAACGTTAATAATAGCAGCTGAAGGTTTCATTCGACAAGAGGAGGTCACTTCTTCTGCGGCTGTTTCCGGATTATTCATTGTTATTCTAATTTAGCTTAAAAACTGTCGGGTTTGTTTTAACTGCTGCGTGCTTGTTGTCTGGTGTCACTTTCATTCCTACTTCTCTCTGATCTACTGATTCATAGCCCTAAATAAATCACTGATGATTCTCTATTTCATTAATTTATAGTGTGTTTTCGTGCTAAGCACAACAGCGGATGCTTCTTCAGCCAGATTTAGTTTCATTCTTACACAGAATTCCTATTTTTTAGAATAGTAGTTTTTACTGTTTTCAGTACATGGCATTATTATTTTAATATTATTCTTTCAAGTGATTAAACAGAGAAATAATTAATCAAACATTGTTATATGCAGCAGCATGTATCCAGCGTGTTGTCTCGGAATGTTAACAAAGAACAGTAATTGTAGAACAGTGGCAAACTAGGACATAATATTTATATGAAAGGCGGCGAGCGCGGCGAACAGTGTCGGCAGTCGGCTCCCAAATGAGGTCAGTGGAACACGAAGCATTACACTTGACCTCTTTCTGTCGAGTCCTTACCTCCGCCAGACCTTCACACTTTTTACAACGCTTTTACGAGCTAGGTCGGGCCAATTAAGTTTCGTCGAATGGTCGCATTTAACAATGACGCCCCCGTTCCGACAGCATTGGGGCAGATGCAATGCGCGGCCACGCGGTCGGCGGCTCGCAGCGGCCCTACGCGCACACACTTGACACACATTCGTTTCAATGACTATTGATATTTGCTTTTTGTTGACCGCCATATGCTCATGCATATCTTTCAATCTATTATTGTGAACACATGTATGAATTATAAAACATTGAATACTAACAGACTTACTTATTACTAATAAGCAGTCATACATAACTATACAAATTACAAGTTTACGATGTGACGCAAGTTTTATTGCTTGTATACGTAAGTAAATATGAAAACTTCCGCGATTTTACGACGTATTTGCTAACGTTATATCATGTTTAAAAAAAAAGGTGCCGTAGTACCTGAGGAACCGTAAATAAATGTGGTATAGCGCGTGTGAGTTGTCCATCTTGCCAGGTATTGTTTACGCTTCTATTTTTAATAATTAAATATATTGACTTCGTAAAAAAAACTGTGTAAGGAAGGTCAGATTAGCCTTGAATTAATAAGAATTTTTATTATTTTTGCAATAACAGAATCACAGAGTCAAACAAGGAAGTGGTCGACGCTCAGCGCCACGATTACTACGTGGTACACAATATGTAGATTGTAGCATATTTACTCATTTACTCATAATCTCTAGTCTTCAGGGCCAGCAATGACACTAAGTAACACATAACTATATCTGTTTACAATTAGATCTCAGCAGCTCTTGCACAACTTTATTTCAAACGGTGTATCATGACATGACTAAGTTGAAAGCATATAATTTAAGATTCGTTGTGTAATTAATAACAACACTTCCTTAGTAGATTAGAAAGATTAATTAGATTTTGGTCATAAAACATAGCATTTAGGATTGCATTGCAGTTATAAAATAACTTGAAGAGTATTTACTGTTTAAACAAGCTCACCTGCTTTTTTGAGTAAATTTTGTGATAAACAACTTTAGGTAATCTATTTTTTTTTATATTGTTATCCATATAGGTAGTGCCAATTCGATATTCCTGGAATATAACTGGGCCAGTGCTGCACTACTTGATAAACATGATATGTGGAGAAGTGCGACGTGTGACAAAGAAGTCGTACAGTATCTTCCTAGAACACAACACTTTGTTTGTGTAACGAACAAAAAGTTCTTTCATAGGCTGTGGGCGGCGGCGCCGCGTCGGTCGGCGACACATTATCGTTTCCACTAAAAAAAAAAGGTGTTTTCTGTGTAATATTGTGAAACTATTAATGTCGTAACTAAACATTGTATTGTAATAAATTGATAATATATGTTTTTACCATATTTTTATTTGTTTTATGGTTATTGAAGCTTTACCATTGTAAAGCCTTGCAAAATTGGTTCAAAACCGTTTAAACAGTTTCACCGAACAACCAAATGTAAAAGAAAAATATAGGTTACAACTTATTAGAAACTATGTTGAGGTCTCACCGACTGACTCGGCTCAGCCAAAACTCTTGAACCTGGAAAACCACAATTTTGAAAGAAGACAGCCACACACTAGAAAGCCACATGGCAAAAGGTGGATTTTTTGTAATTCCTTCGGAATAGGCAGCATAGAGTGCACGGAGATGTTGCGTTGGCCAATATTATTTACTCTATACAAATAAATATAATTTAAGTGTCAGTTTGTAATTTCAAAATAACACCATGACTGAATTCATGTGATATACGGTACCTTACAAAAAGCTGGCCAAGTGCAAGTCGGACTTGTACCATCGACCAAACTTAACATTGTAATTGACAAACTTACATTTGCAGTAGGAATGTATGAATAACCATACATTGCAACAACAAATGTAAGTTTGTACGCATAATATTGAGAGATTTTCCATGTTATTTTAGCAAAATAGACTTCTTATAGGTTTTCCCAGTTCAGTATTTTTTCAAAATTTTAGGCTCAGTAGTTTCGGAGATAAAGGGGGGAGCCTTTATCTCCGAAACTACTGAGCCTAGAATTGGTCAATTTTCATCTATTTTTTAAATATCAATGTGTTTATCTTAAAAAAATATATTTGCAATCCTCACATTTTTTCATTTGATATGTCACACTGTTCAGTTTGCAAAACTTAAGAAAACAAAACTGTTAAGCTCCCCAAAAATGACCCCCAAATTAAAAAATCATATATTTACGTTATACGTCCGTGTTTGGGTCATAGAAATACACATGTGTACCAAATTTCAACTTAATCGGTCAAAATCGGTCGGAGCAAATTGGCTGTGACAGACGGACAGACAGACACACGAGTGATCCTCCTTTTGAGGACTGGAACCCTAAAAATAAACATTTTTGCCTATGTGCCTTTTCATTCCGGCTGGACCGATTTTGAATGCACTTTTATTGGCAGAATGCTCTAGCTGATGTTATAAATAGGCTACATTTTTATTTTCGAAAAACAATTAGGGTTCTGCGCAAAGAAATTGAAATCCTTGAAATCGTTAACAAAACCCGATTCAAATAGGGAAGTGTAAATACTTTTATATTCATTTCACTCGGACGGTGTTCGCGGGTAACAGCTAGTCTTAAATAACATGAGATTATAACTTATTATAGTATAGTAGCACCAAGCTATTAACCAAAATCTACTACCAATATAGGTGGGATTGATGGGATCGTCACAGAATCTTTGTCAGCTGAATTTGCCACCTCTTAGTACGCCACCTTTACCGTGGTCAGTTATTGTACTTATACTTAAGATGGTAATATGCGTGTCAAGTATTTTCATGAAAGCAAAGTTATAAAAGCGTGTCAACATGAAGTGTGTTAATAAAATTTTAGGTCATGTGCCGCTTATTTAGCGAAAGTGTGAATATTGAACTATTCGCTAAATAATAACGGTGCACGGTGTGCAGTGGGGTGGATGAAGGGAGTGTGCCAACCCTGGTGGTTGTAGCGTGTGAGAAAGTCAACAAGCGTTAGATAAGGCGGATGGTGGCCGCGGGCGCCGTCCACCGTCGCGGCGCCGCCGCCGCCGCCGCCGCTCTATCGTTCAAGAGTAAGGTCGTTTCATCTAATGTCGCACGTCGCGCGCTAAGGCTATCACTGTTTACTACATTCTCGACATCACAAGCTTGTTCTGCATTTTAAGTACAGATAAACTTGCCACAATATTACAACCAATTAAGAGTTGAACGTTATCATTGCGCAACAAAATAGCCTGTTAATATAGTGAACTTGTTTTTCGGTAATGTTGACTGAATGCGTAATATCAATATGAAAAATAATTTGAAATCTTTAAAGCAGGTACCTACTAATACGTTAGGTCCTAACATTAGACGGTTTCTCTCAAATTAGACGACAAGTAGATATTTCTGTTCGGCCTAGGATAAACATTAATAGTACTAGTTATTATTTAAGCTCAGTTGGCGCGGCGTCAATAAACACCTTTAGACTGGTGGCGAGTACGCGGAGTGTACGTTCGTTTGAGCCTGTTGATATAGTAAATGAAAACAGTTGACGGCTACCTTGCAAATGTTTAACAAACGGTGTTGCGCAACTAACGCGAACAATGGCGGTAGGGGTGGATGTTGCCATAACATCGGCCGACAATCGAGATCGGCTGGCAGCGCTCTCATATGGCTTGCACTTGCGTAAATAATTACAGCAGCACGATTAGATCACTTCGCTAGTCTTAGCCTACTGGCCTTAAACTGCCCTTTTTAAAAGGTATGACGAATATGTTAACAACAAGTAGCCTAATTCCAAAAACAGATACTTCTTGCTTACCAATCATTATTTGGCCTAAGTATACTATACAGTATACTTCAACTTTTATATACACACGGTAATTACCAACTTATTACGTAACAAAGGGTGATAATGATTTGAAGTTCTTTTTTCGCGCCTGGTGATGTCAATTTGTGGTTTTATCGATTCCGCCCACTGTGAATATGTATAGGTAGTTAAAATCTTCTATTTTAGGTATGAACTATTAAAACAGATAATTATGTAGGCGTTTTATCTGTGCATTATGACTATTCTTGGTATTTCATTAATAAAATCATGGAGTGCTACTTCCTGGACGTTAGTATCATGTCAAGTGTTCCCAGTAAAAGTACCGCACTGAAGTACTAAGAAACTATTCGAGTGCTATCGTCATGCCTTGATTAAAGTAACGAAGTGTTTGTCTGTCTGTCCGGGATGAGTCAAGGGATCACGTGTGATCCTAGTTACGACTCGACAACTAATGTACCAGATGATTAATTTATTGTTATATTTCGTCACACATTTCCGCGTCTGATATTTTAGTGAAACATTATACGATCGTCGTAAATTAACCCGCTCTTGTGTGTATTCCACTAACATCTGCATACGACCTTCAATCTTTTCCGCAAATCGTAATCTTGTTGTGAAGAAGTTCTACTGGTTGTTTGCTAAGTTTCGAACAATATTATTGTAGTTATTAATACCAGAAGTCGTAGTTCCTAATACTTTACAGCGTAACCTTTTTGTGGTAATGTGATTAATGTTAATGTACAGAGAACGCGGGGGTCACACCGAGCCGACCACGAGAGGGGAGAGGGGAGGTGTGTGTGTGTGCGTCGTTGTCGAATAATAATTTTTCGCACACACAAGGTCGAGGTCGAATCGCTTGACTTCCTAGATAGGCAGCGAACGACCTCGGCCGTAGTCGCCACGCGCCACCTGCCGCCCGCCTCCGGTTCCTCCGCCCGCCCCAACACTCAGGACTCAGGACAATCCATTACATTCTTTTTCTTTTTTCACTTAGGTGGTTCCATTTTTCCTCGTTGCTTTATTCGCTCTCATAGAAAATAAGCAAAGATTATGGCATTGCGACGTTTTAATTCATTAATGTACACGAGTTGCTATTATTATGATGTCATAATTATTTTTATCCTTGAACAAATATTTCGGTTTCACATTACGTAAAAGCAAGTTATCTTTATTATTTTATCTGATATTGCTTAAATATGATTTCGGCAGTTCCTCATCACGTAGCTTCGTGTCTACATAACACTCGCGAAAAGTGTATGCGGATAAAAATATCCAGGGTCAGGCTCAAGGTCTCGCTGCTTTTCTGATTAGGCGATAAGAAATAACAATGTCACCGCAATTTGAAGCCTTTGTGTTTGTAAATACGTTTCAGTTTAGTTTACGCAAATAATATCTATATAAAAAACAATAACGGCATTTGCTGTTTTTTTTTATTGTACAAGGTTACAGCTTACACGTATGAAAAGTATGAAAACTATATTGTAGGTAGTGATGTACTTAACGTAAGTAAGTACGACATATTTTTACATTTCCAAAATTTATTATGATATTTAGCCTTTAAACAGATATAAGTCTTTAGCTTTCAATAACCCGTTGTAGTGCGATGTGACCTGAAGGGTGTACTTTAATACCCATCATTGTGTTTGTTTCACAAGGAACTGCAGTAAATCATGACAATGTCGTGGTTGGCGCGCGGCAGAGCGACAAGGATGAGGTCAATGTAACACGCGCAGAGATAGCGCCCGTGACACCTTGGGACCAAGGAATCCTGCTCACTTAGGGAGATTGTTTATCCTTCTCAAGTTACTGGTTCGAGGCTAAACTCCCGTTTAGGCTAGTTTCAGTGCCCGTCGGGGCTGCGGGTTGTTCGAAAGAGATGCCGCGACATCGACACAAAGGGCTTAGAAGGAACATGGGTGGTTTTTAGTCAGTAGAAGTCTGACACTCCCTACCGCTCTGCCCAGAGCGGGAGGAGTCATTTGATGATTCCCACCATCAGAAAAAAAGGTTAGTTTCAGTTGATATGAAAGCGATGCTGTAGTGTTCATTTGTTTTCCGGACTGGCTGTACGGTTCGGTTGCGGGTCGGGTTGCACCGGCGGCGCAGGGCAACGTCAGGCGACCTTACCATATGACATTGGCGCGACACGGACGCTTCCTGTTATCTCATTTACGATACTACTCGCCACTTGCGGCCGGCATTAATCATTATTGGAACAAAGAATGACCACTCACGGTAATTGTAATTAACACGCGTTGACCTTGACGGACTCATTATCTCGGCCACCTCGGTCACCATACTATGCGACGTCACAAAGGACTTTATTAACTATGTACGTAAACAGGAATGTTTTCCTCGATCATTGTTTTTACTATGCTATGTAGGTATGTTGAGTTGAAGCCGGACAACTAGGAAGTTATTTTTATTCATCATAGTCATTTATTGTTGATATTATTGCTGATTATTGTGATTAACTTTATCGTTTTGTATGGAATATTTACCATGTCCTGTACGACTTCAAATCGATACTGATATCCTTCAGAATTAATTAAGTCTATACTTAATGCGGTGAAATTAATGAATTCTTCAAGTATAATACCACATTTATCATAATATTAACAATGATATAAGTAAGTATTACCTTGTCAGTACCTATACAGAAACAAATATTCAGTGGTCTTGTCTTGACAAGACAATAAATTGAAGAAGATTAATACGATCACATCCAATAGTAATAAAAGAGCTAGCCTTGAGTGACGGTATGTCGTAGAACACCATAAACGTTAGTCTCGCTCGGTTCAACTGAAGGCCAGATAGGAATCCAATTGTAGTGCCACGTGCCCGAAGGTAACGGAAGAAACCGGGGAATATGAAACGTCGTCGTATGGGGCAAGATGAAACGTCACAGCAATAAAGAGTGCGCAGTGAACAGTGCGCAAACATGTTTACCGGCGCGTTCTCAAAGTTCAAGGCCCTGCTAATGACCAATGAGAAACATTGTACTTTCATGTGAAGGTTCCGTCGAGGACAACACTCAACAATTCTTAATGTTTTCAATGAAAAACATGACATGTGTGACTCGTGACGACAAGCGAGCTACCGAACACAAGGTTCCAGGTTTGACTCTCTGGTTGGGCAAAGTATCAAAGAATGTACCTATGAGTGTTTGAATACTAATTTGTGGTCAATAAACGATAGGGACAGGGTTCATCCAATATGACATGGGCGTGCGTCGTGCAGTCATCGGTGAGCGGTGAGCCAAATATAGAGCACACTACACTGAGCAGTAGACATTACCTCTGTCAACACGATCTGATTGTTCAAACGTTGTGTTGCTGGGCAATGGCGTCCCCCATATTCTTCCACTCTTCTCTCCGTGCGGGTTTCTCCGGCCAATCTCGCACAAAAGCCTCTAAGTTGTCACGCCAGCATTAAATTATAATATTATTATCACTACATATATTATAAAACAACCTCCTTCGCCGCGTCTGTCTGTCTGTTCGCGATAAACTCAAAAACGACTGCACCGATTTTCATGCTTTTTTCACCAATGGATAGAGTGGTTCTTGAGAAAGTTTATCATCAACTATATTATATAATTTACAAGATTCAAATAAATGCAATTTGTACCTGTATGTACAATATGTATAAGCACGGGAATGCTTGAAGAATCTCTAATACTCGTAGCTTTAAAAAGACAATGAACCGAATAAAATCCAACCTAAATAATATACGTTCAAAAACGTACATAATGTATAGCCAAAATTAAAGTCAGCTCAGCATTACCCTATGAAGAAAACTGAACAGTTGCGTGAAATCGGCAGGTGCACGCGCCTACCACCTGGAGCCGACTTTCAAGTGTGTTACCTCGTTACCAAGAACTCTGATATATGACTTCCAGGTGTACGACGAATCTGAAACACAGCTTATTATATCATGTGCTCATTCGGGGCAGCTGCCGGGCGGACGAACTGTTTCATGTTTCAGTTGCGCGCTTAACTAGATCAAGCGACGTACCAATTAAATGGTTCTATTATATCTATCACTAGCTGATGTCCGCGGCTTCACCCGCGTGAATGTCGGTTATCGCGACAAATTATATACCAAAAGCTTACTAAAACTACTGCACCGAGTTTCATGTTGTTTTCACCAATGGAGAGATTGGTTCTCGAGGAAGGTTTTAGTATAGCGGGCATCAGCTAGTTGTTTTATAAAATGTTGTGACTTGCCATCCGACACTGGTTGCCCAGTGCGACCACGTGGTCGGTTTCCTCAGTATGGTACGAAATTAGAGAATAAGTAATTGGCCATAGGATTACCGTCACTTGTTTGTTAGTGACGTGCCCCGTACACGTGCGGAAGTTGATGACGCAATCACGAATAATTGTTTCTTGTGATTATACGCTTTCTTTTTTTCCTTTTGTGTAAAACCTAATAGAATTATACAAATACCCACTTTTCCATTTTTCAATGGATCTCGTCTCGACGTGTTTGTATAAACATGCTCACAATATCGTTCATAAAAAATCCTTTAGCAACCGAATGTTTTCCGTTGGTTCATCCTTATTGTGTATTTCTAAAATGATTTCGTGAAAAAAACTGAAGGTCAAATGAACATTAGCACTGGCCTTGGTTTCATTTCAACGTCTAGAGGTGATCTCAGACGCGCCTTACAACAGCTTATTTAAATTACAATGGTTTTATGTTGTAAAATATCTACATCTCTGAATAAATAAAAATATCAATTGAGTCTGGGTAAATAACGATTTTCCAATAAATAAACTCATTATTTATAATCCTATTTTACTTAGGTATATCATAAATCTTATTAATAGGTATAACATATAATCGTAATACATACTATTACATCTTACTAGATACTATTGTAAATGCGAAAGTTTGTGAGATGTTTTGTTACTCTTTCAAGCAAGAACTGCTGAACAGATTTTGATTAAACTTTACGGATATACATAAACGGTGCTAGAAGCCTTCAAGAATGCGTCAACCAAGCATACACAAAAAACTAAGTACCTCAACGCAAAAATTATTGCTGCGAAACGATTTTTTACGTGTGTTTTATTTTAGTGTGTAAAATCATAATATTTTAAAACTAAATGTAGAACTCTTAAAACATTGTGCTAGTGGATGCTTTGAATAGTAAACGGTCATAGAGGTAATTTAAGTAAAGTTATAACCTGAACAACTAGTATTTAAAACTACAGCTGTGAACAAATTGGAACTTTCACACCCAATATCTGCGTAATTCCAGGTCGAGTCTAGAATAAAAAAATACCATAGCGTTGACGGGGAGAACAAGCATTTCGGCTTCGTTAAGCGTACTTTTACACCCTTCTTAGTAAAGTTTACGCAACAGACTAACACAGGCTATAACTTATAATTATATTGTGTATAAATAAATAAAATTTAAGTGGACGAAGCAACGGGTGGAAGGTAGTTTAATAAAATTCTTGTTTCAAAAGGGTTGTACTTACATATATAGGGTGTAAAAGTACCCTTAACGCAAACGAAGGGCACTGGTTCTCCCCACCACTTCGATAATTTTTTTATTATAGACCATAGCTGGGAACCTCCTAGTTACGGAGATATTGGGGGTCAAAGTTCCAAATTTTTCACAGCTGTTTTTGTAAATACTAGTTTTTTAGGTTATAACTTTACTTAAATTACCTATATGATCCGTTTACTATTCAAAGCATCCACATCACAATGTTTTAACAGTGCTACATTGAGTTTTACCGTAAAATGTGATTTTTGACCCAAAAAAAAGTATTTTCCCTTCAAACATTTTTGCGTAGGTGTACTTAGTTTGATGTACAGAATGCTTGGTTGACGGCTGTGTGAAGGGTTAATGTACACCCTGTATGAATAATGTACTGTTGTTTAGGGAGCCGTGCAGTCCTAATCCTATCAAATTATTGTTAGTTTGTCTATAATATAAAAAATGTGTACAGAACCTAAACCGTAAGGTTAAAAATATTGCTTCTAATTGTGCTCCTGACATTGTATGGGCTTCCTGTCTATTTGCATCACTATAGGTTACCTTCACACAAGCGGGTTGAGGTCAGAAGAACTCACCGCAACTACAAGAACGCAGCGTCGGCGTATTGACGTCTTTTGTACATTGATGTATGAAAAATATCGTATTGCTTACGTCTGTGTACGCAGACAATGGACAGTTTTGCATTTCTAAAAACTGTTAAGTTGCCACTTGTCTTACGTCTTTCAGGCGAATAGGGATATTGTAGGTAATTGAATTTTGATTAAAAGTCAAAATAGTGGAGGGTAGATGTGGCGTCACGTTACGGAAACCCGACACCACGGCGTCCCGCTCACGAGGTGCGCGGGCGCGGGTGACGGGCGCCGCTGACCCTGACTCTTGAAATAGTCTTCCGCATTAACGCCGAGAGCAAAAATATCGCATGATGCTGCTTCCAAGGTCATCGATACGCCAACACCCCCGCCGCGCCTTACAAGGATTTAAAACTACCATAAAAAGCAACAACGACAATGTAGGTGACGTTCTGTTTCCTACCTGCACATTAATTTAAGTATAATTATATGTATAATATCATTAATTAAAAGCTTCCTATTGCTGTTCTCAATACAGCAAGGTCTATGCAAATGTTGCAACAGAACAAACGAGTGAATGTCAGCCTTAATCTGTGGATTTGCACGGACTGGAGCGCTCGCAGGTTTAATTTAGACGTCCGAAGCTAATTGAATTGATTATGGCTACACTGTGTATAGATTCAACGATCTTTCGACGAATAATAGCGTGTTGACGTAACAATGTGTTACGACGAAACTAAAATGTACTTATAATACTGCTTCGCGGTTAAAAATGACGATTTTATATATTATAACGTCTTATCATTTTTAGCAAAATTTCGTTTTTGTTTGTTCAAATACTTTGAATTAGTTATTATATTTCTTTTAAAAAGATAGGAGTACCTGAGGTAGGCAAGTATTTATGACCGTTTTAGAACAATCTAACGTAGAGCTGACCATGACATAAAGTACACTAACAATTATATATTTAGGCTTTCATCAGGGTGTTAACATTATAAATGACAATGTTAAGTAGTACAAAATGCGAATGCCACTTTAAGACCTTCATGTGACTGACTAAACCTTCGTGAGACCTTTCTAAATAAATCTACGAACATTGTGACGTTTATCGCAATATCGAGCGGCATTTATTTTCAACAACACTGCTATTATATTTAACAAGCAATTAGTTACGTGTACATTCAATCGAAGCTCATAATTCCGTTACCTGAAAGATGTAGGTATAATTCAATATGTCTTGTATACTTTTTCGCGCATTAATTAATTAGTTGTTAATGCACGTTAACTTTTCCACCAAAATACGCAAAGACCTTGTGTTCTATTACATACAATGTTATTAGCTACGTATGTTCAGTAGTAAATCACCCGTGGATCGCAGCTGTAAACAGACTGCCCACTCGTTGCAAAAAAAACGAACGATTCTAAAAAGTGCGCCTTGAAAAAATTCATAACCTTGTTGAAAAATAACTATGCAAAACTTTACAGTGCCAAAATTAAGAGCAAATATCTACGTATAGTCAGATAATAGCCTGTATGTTTTAAAATTACGGAAATATAATAATAATTGATCGTTTATCTGAACGTTTCAACACATCGTATCACGAGTGTTTTAAAACATTATTTATTTGACCAAGTTCAGGGCGTCTAAAATGATCACTTTAGCAGATCATAGCGCCTGTGACCATTTAGGGAAATAGATCATAATAGGAAAATAATATGAATTGCGTTAACATTCGTGAAATGGTCACAGACGCAGTTACTATTGTGAAAGGCATTGACTAATATATTACTGCGTAAGGACTGGGCGGACGGCATGTTAAAATGACGCCTCAAACGTGGTCCCAATATGGTCTTTCCTAAGCCGAAGTGAACTAGTCCACGATCGGCTCTCTTCGGGTGCGGTCGTAAATTTTATTAAAAGCTTTATTTATGTTCTATACACCTCGAAAATACCACGCCGCTTATACAAGGTTACATTAACGAGCAGACTACACCGATTCTTTGTATGGCGAACGCGTCGAGCAAATGTTCGGATGACCGTATCTTTAGTTTTTATATCAATGGTGAAAGGTCCATTTTCCGGTTTTTAAACGGAATTCGTATTATGATCTGCTAAAGTGGCCATTTTAGACCCCCAGTTCTAATGAAAAATTACATAAACTTATTTAAATTACTTTTGTTCGAAATGCTTACATAATTAATTTATTATTACTTATCATAAACCTTGAATGTTTATCATTACAATTGCGTGTACTTGACATACGTTGTGTGAAGGTCACAAATTGGCATTAACGCCAATATCATCGAATGTTTTTGTCTAATTCTGAATGTTTCACGGACACTGTAAGGCAGAATGATAACATTATCACGTCACGCTAGTAATGTCGTGACAACTTATCTGTGCAGATATTTCACAGAAGTAACCGTGTGTTTTCAGCAGTGTGTAACTAAGTAAACTAGCAGAAGTATGGAACCCACGCTTTAATCTATTTAGCAGACGGACGAGCAATACGGATGCAATTTCGGAGGTCATGGCGACGAAATAACGTGACTTCTTAAAATAATTTAATCTTCGTTATGACGTGTACCAGTAGTTTTGACTACGTATGTATAGTTCATAATATATAATGAACGTAATATATGTAAACTATAGTTAGTCAAAAATATGCATATAACCGAAAGACATTTGAAGGAATCTGCCATCAATGCCTTCCGGTAAATGTAGCTTTAGTGTTGTATGAACCTCTGAAAAGTTTGAGCTAACGATGATGAAAGTTCAAGCGATAAGTGGAGTAAAATGTTTTATTTCATTGTAATAGTCGTTAAGAATATTAAAAATACTGTGGTTACTGCACCTATTCCTAATGGAACTTAAATGTAGGCAAGGGTGCTTTGAATTGAATCAACTTTAATGGGGCTGGTGATTTTTTCGATGAAGAGTTAATTAACCTAACTTTTTGATGATAGCCTTTTACGTTCCTCTTAAAAATCGATCCACTTGTGAACACAATTTTTAAATGAGGTGGTCCCATTATCACCAAGTCCGAATCTGATGATGGGATCCCTGGAAAATCGAGGGCAACCCTCGAATTTTATAATAAAATAACTTTTGCCCACGTCTTCGTCTGCAATACGTTATGTTGTGTTATGTTCGTGGAATATAGTCTAAGTAAAGTTTTCCTCAATAAATGGACTATCCAAAGCAAAAATATTTTTAGGGTTCCGTACCTCAAAAGGAAAAAACGGAACCCTTATAGGATCACTCGTGTGTCTGTCTGTCTGTCCGTCCGTCTGTCACAGCCAATTTGCTCTGAATCTAATGGATCGATTAAGTTGAAATTTTGTACAATATGTATTTCTATGACCCAAAAACGAACGTATAACGTAAATAAATTAATTTTGAATATGCCCCCATATTATGAAAAGGCTTATTGTGAGGATTGCAAATATATTTTTTAAATAATTTTAAGATAAACACTTTTATATAGATATTTAAGAAAATGGATAAAAATTGACCACTGGGCCTAAAATTTTGAAAAAAAATACAGAAATTAATTCAACACTTAGGTATAGATTACGGTGCTAAAGTAACATGGACAATCTCTCAAAATATTTATATTAATTATGTTTACGCGTATAAACTTACATTTTCAGTTGGAATGTAAGGGTAAACATGTTTTTCAATTAAGTACAATGTTACGGAACCTTCCATGTGCAAGTCCGACTTGCACTTAGCCAGTTTTTTTTATTCCAACCAGTAGTTTCTGAGATTAGCGCGTTCAATGAAACAAACATACTCTTCAGCTTTATAATATTAGTATACGTAGACATCTAGGGATCAGTTAAGTACCTATACTCGTACGTCGTATCAACAACAAAATTAAAATTAAATAAAACCTGCTTATTTATCCGAAAAAGAAAAGAAAAGTTAAAAAAAACCTACGTCTTCGTCTTATTTATGACCGTTACTAGTATTTTTAGATTGCACTTACCATTAGACGGTGGGAAACCATTTTCTTGAAATAAATAAAATACAATGAGAGTGAAAATAAAAATAGTGTTGGGAACCACGTCACACGAATTCTATTGTCATTCGATCAATAAGTTTTTGAATTAGATTTGATTTAATTATTTATTTCTCTTGTATTTACGCTATCAGGGCCCAATCGTCAGAATGTTCGGAAGCGTGACATTTGTTAGATAAGTTTATATTAAGATAAAATTGAATAAAATATATAATAAAAATATTCGGAAGTAGTATTATGTTTTTTTTTATTGGATTGCTATTTTTTATTACATATAGTACCTATTTCTCGAGTGGATCTCATGATTGCAACGATCACGTTGCGGCGACATGGTGGTCGCACGCAGTTCGCCACGTGTCTGAGCGATAACCGTTTCTGCGTCGCAATCAACACGCTTCGTTTATACAAACTATGTGTCTTTGCCCTCTGTAATGTACTGAATTACATATATATAATCCGTCCGACCTAACGAAAACATTGTAGATCTGACCTGCACTGACTGCAAATCGTCTGACAACTTAGTACAAACAAACTATGCCTTATTTGAAGCAAACTGTTTTGCCAACTTTCTTCAATGCGTCAGTTTTCATGGCACAACCGAAAACAAAACGTAGACAAATAAATGTGACTAAAACGTTAGAGAAAAACATGCCTGCTTCATTTTCCTTAAATACACTACTTTTGTTTTCTAACAGAGTGTCAATGTGAAAGACGACAGGGCCTACACTTTCGGGAAAATGTTTAAATTTATTTGTTTAGGCGGCATATAAATTGTCTGTTGAAATATAATCCCGAGTTCTTAATCGCTCTGTTTAAAAATGTCATTTAAAATTTCTAATTTTGTAAAATCTGCCGTAAATGTGGTCGTTGCGCCCGGGCTTGCTCTTGTTTTCAATTTGTCATCTGCTGTAAAGAAAGAATATAAAAAGGCGCTGAGCAAAGAAAGGCAATAAATTGGAAAGATTCAAGTGTTGAGTTCGAGTACGAGCGTGAAATGCGGGTCGGCGACCGCGAAAAAAAACCTCACTGAGTTTTGTATTGCACTGAAACGCTACAAACTGTAGTTTTGATTCACGACTAGTAGAAATAAGGTCGTGACACTATTCTGTAAAACGATGATCTCAAAATTGACAGTATTAAAACTATAAAAAACTAGTAAGTAAGTACCTACCTACTTATATTATTTTCCTAGTATCAGTATGCATGAAAATATATAAAAGCTAGGCCGAGACCTGGGCATCCACCACGAATATGATCATACCCCATTGCGGAATGCCGACAACTAAAAACTAAATAAGGTTCAACGAGAGTTTGAGCATCTGCAGTTCTGCACTAACATAGAGTTAACTTCGACCCGCTAACTAGCCGGCATTTGATCAGAAAGTGTCGGAGCCAGGGCTGGATTAGGCCTTGTATGTTAATGGTAAAAGTATTAAATAATATGGTGAAGAGAAAGTCAAACCTCTGCTAAATTCCATAGTGATTATGTTTTTTGACAGATAAAATAAAATGTACAATACTTTTGAAAAGCTTACTCAAAGTCGGTCAACGATTCGTGATTTCATTTAACCGATTTTTGGCGACTATTCAAATGAGACCGAGCAGCCGGCTTTCCCGGCAATTATGAAAACATTTTTCCAAGAGGAAAAGAAAAATAAGGGTGTAAAAGTACCCTTAACGCAAACGCAGGGCACTTGTTCTCCCCACCACTGCAATCATTTTTTTGTTCTAGACTATACCTGGGAACGTTACGGACATAATATTGGGGGTCAAAGTAGGTATTTTTCACAGCTGTTTTTGTAAATACTTACTAGTTTTTCAGGTTATAACTTTACTTAAATTGCCTCCATGACCCGTTTACTATTCAAAGCATCCACTAGCACAATGTTTTAAGAGTGCTACATTGAGTTTTACCGTAAAATGTGATTGTTGACCCCAAAAAAAAATACGTTTCCCAGCTAAAGTTTTTGCGTAGGGGTACTTAGTTTGATGTACAGAATGCTTGGTTGACGGCTGTGTAAAGGGTTCATTTACACCATGTATACAATTTACGAGATTAGCTAAACATCTACCTCTACACTATTTTCCGTATAGGTACCTACACCATGCACCAGTAAAAGTTCGTAACTTTTTAATTGCGTTAATTATAATGCATATTATATGTTTTAAATGGGTATTATAGACATAATATAATTATGTGTTGTTTGTAGCATCGTTCTCCTAACAGATTATAGTTTTCAGACATGTATGGAAACTAATTTTCAATTAAGCGGGCACTTTACGAGCGCTAAACGCACGCGCAGCGTTGCGTGGCCGCACGGCCCACTGGCCTGCTCCACATCGCTGATGATTGTATGTAGATTTTGTAAGTCATAAGTCAAGCCGCGAGAGTACGATGACAGCATCCATCCGTTTTCTCCGGCCATTGTACGCGCGGTGTCTCCACGAGCGCAGGCGACGCGGACTTGCCTCGCCCTGCCACGCGCCGCACTCAGAGAAATTGAGGCGATATCACTTATAATACGACCACATGTACTTTCTGTCCTAGTGGCCAACAAAGATGGTAACTATAAACCCGTTTCCTGACTCTCTGCTGTTTATTGCTACTTCACTCAAATTAAACTTTTTTGTGACAGTCGCTTCCTGTAAACATTCATCAAGAAAGGATATCACTGCAACTCTGCAAGGTTTTTTTTTACCAAATCTTTGCTTAACATTAACTTGGCCTTATAGTTATTAGGAATTACGTAGCCAACAAGGTTGATAAACTGTTAACAATTTTAGATGACGAACATACTCGTACATGACTTATTTCGATGTTACATTGTGTTATTTAACGACCCTATTTCCTTTAAACGTTTCAAAAAAGCCAACTTATGGAAATCAGGCCTTACATATTAATAAAAAGGAAGAGGTCCTTTCTCTTCATATCTGTTCGCCCACAGCGTGAGAATGGCCGTCTCTGGCTGCTCGTAGCCTAAGAAAGATTTCTCTTGCGTGCCCGTATTTGGATTCAGGTCATGTTCAACTCACCCAAACACACTCTAGTTTATTTCTGATACAAAACTATACCTATTAGAAAGAAATGGCGGAAAATATGTTTTAGAAAATAGATTTCACTAATTAGTTAGTAACAATATTAATCTGTGGGATTGTAGTTTGTTAACACAAGACGGCAGATGGAATGTTAATGAGATTCGTTTAGTAGATTGCGGGTTTAGAATAAAGATTAAATAGCCAAATATCAATGTCATTGCCGAATAAATAACTCAGCGTAATGTTGAATTTTCTTTGTCGCGTGTTGGCACATGTAAGTGCAGTACATTTTTTTACTTTTAGTACAAAAGCACGTGTTCGGGCATGAAGTGGGCACGCTGTTTAGTTTTGTTATCAAATAAACGTTAATGCCACGCTGTACGAGTACTTACTTTGTCGCGGCATGGAAATCTATGTTTTTTTATTTGTATGGGGATAAAAATATTGTGACTGTAAACTGCTGTTCAAAACTTCAAACATAGTTGTTCTAAAAATAGTAAAGCAATTTTTATGCCGACGAATTCTTAGTTTATATTTGTAGAATTCCGTATGACGTAGTTATAATTTATTTACCAATTATTTTATGGTTATTTGCAAAGTCGAGCCAATGGGTACAATAAATATTTCATTTTGGGGTCTATTTATAAGTCTGGCAAACATGGTGTTTACAAAGTATACAGGTACTTACATTATACATAAGCATGTATATACGAACATAAAATTAGCGCTTGACCTCGGGACGTGAGGCGTGGTTAATGTAACCGCTGCTTCCTGGTTAGCAACTCAATGATCGGGAAATCGTTAGAATGTCAAGTTGATATTTTTGCACGACCATGAACACACAAGGTCGCCACAATATTTTGTGGACGGCAACGATAAGCGCGTAGAAAGTGATTCCGATCGACCGACGCTGTTTTGGCTTTATTCCAAAGTAACAAAACGAAAGCTGAAAAAAATCCTTTTGTCGATGGTACGACTACTCCGAATCATTTTTCTCGTTGATGATCGCAAATCTGTGCTGATTACCTCATGCTGAATCACTCTGAAACAAAATATTTCATATAACGTTTTGAAAAACAATGTTCAATATAAGAGCATGACTGTATTCAATTGGAAATACGCAATTGTTGTTTTTGTATTTTGATCTAAACTCTAGTGACTCTCTCCACCAATTCTTTCATTATTTCCATTCAAATAACAATACAATCACCACAATATGATGATGCGGCTCTACATAGTAAGAGTCTATGGACTAATTTAGAAATAATTTATTAGGTTTTGGATAGAAATGTATAGTAATGTCGTGTGGCAACATCGTTATCCTAGACTTAGAGTATGGTAGCATGGTGGACGTAGTGAGGCAGTATGTCGTACGCGGAAGTAGCGCGCCGGCAGGAGCGCGCGCGCGGCGTGCGCCCGCGACTCGCCACTATCGGTCGCTACCGGTATCTGAACACGTTATCTCGCGGGCACCTCCGTGGAGGTCACACGCTAACGTCACGCTGATAACGATTTGCGCGGTGACCTTGTCGCGCGCGCCGAATCTCAAGGTCGCTGCTATTTGTACAGTCAGATAGACGAGCGCCCGCCCGCGCCCGCGCTGCCGGCCGCCGCGAGACCATCTGCGTCACCCGGACTTGCCACTTTATTGACTATTATTTGCGGATTGCGGAGGCCACCCGGTCTACTCTTCGGTCTTTAACTACATTTGTTACTTTTGACATTTTCGTGATGTCTGTTTAACACATTTAGGTAAAAAAGTGCCTGCCTAAATAAACAGTCCGCTTCAATTAACTAATATTGATTAATGGACTCGGTCTTGACACTAATATTTTTAATAGTCAATGTCGTCCTCGCCTTGACATCTTTGTCAAAAATATTTGCTCGCATTTTTAGGTCGTGGATACGTGGATAGGTACGTGATAATAAATTAGTTTTTTCATCAGACATTTTTAATTGTTGATTGACAAATCACGGAAGCGCCGAGATGCTGCTCCACGTGAAGTCCAGTAATAATTATTATTAATACAATACAGAAGGGCGACCTCGCGAGCCGCCACACGTCGCGGAAGCGACCACTTGCAAATTAGTAGCCACTCAAGGACAACTAGGATATCAATGAGATCCAATTAACGATTGTTGCAAGTGACACGTCACATAGCATAAGTAAACATATTACGTTTTCGTCCTGTAGCAGGAAAATATTGTAACCTACGATAGTATGTTATTGTGTTTGATTGTTTTGATTATCAGAATAAGGATTACTCATTGTCATGAACAAGAAACCAGCATACGTGCAAAATGTGTGGTGCAATGAAGATGGAAAAAACGCAGCAGTGATTGTATGCCATGCCTTATTTTTACGTAGGAAATTACCCGTAGAAAAGATTAAACATCGTTTTCTTGTGTCAATAAGAAACAAGACAAATTGTTGGAAGCCAAGGCGCTAAATGAAATGTCCGTTTATATGCTACATATAACATGTTGGTGTTGTTTTATTTCCCTCGCTGCGGGCGCGCGCGGTCGCGACCACTCGCCGGAGCCCTGACGGCGGCCAATGTCAATGTCATTGTCGAAATCACGCCACGTGCTGTTGCTACTTGTCAACGAGTTTAATTTTATTACATCATCCTACTACTTTTACTATAAAATGTGGCTTTAAGGCGGAATTCTTAATTAAAATGCGGTTTTTAATACTTATTCCTTCTCAAATTGCAGTTGGTATTATAAATAAAAGAAATCTGCAAAATTTCTCGATGAATTGCACGTTTCTTCCGAACACATGGATAGGACAAGCACGCGGTACGTGTGATGAAATCAATTCGTACATGAAACATTTTAGTACTGGATTGACCTTGTGTGAAAGAGCGTGTGGATAATTATTGCGTAACATTCATATACATCTAGAAAAGATAAAGTATGTTGGTTTATTCGCGTCGGTAGAAGTGAACTCGTCGCTCTATGTTGCGGTGTGGCGCGGTTACGCAACTCGTGCGCCGCCGCGTGAAGTGTGAAGTTCAATGTCACAGGCGCACACTGGCTCACCACTCGTGTGCTACGCGAACTAGATATATAAGCAGACAGCGGTGTGCGTGTCGTAATATGTGAATAACAACAGCCAACCCGTTACTCGCCTCTATCAGCACTTCCCGGAATAATTCGCGAAAATACGATTTTCCTTAGCGCTCTATACTCTATGCAACATTGATACCGATAAATATAGCTTTGTGCAAGGTCATGGTGAAGTCAGATCGCTATTTTCAGCACGTTATTCTTTGACAATCGGCGCAGTTCTACAAATATTGCATCGATATACAGAATTTATGTTTTTCGTCTTCAGCATTACAAATTTCACCACAGATTTTAAGCACATAATAAGTGTTTATTGGCACCAGTTTCAATTGGGACCACGTGGATAGGTACTTGAAAACGAATCTAATGTATTTACCAGAACTATACTAATTTTATAAAAAATACCTAAGCATACCAACTACCCAACTTTCATAATATTTGCTCATCTACATTGACAAGCAAGGACGAATTATATATGTACTTGACACTTACCTACCAGTAGGTACCTATACTACCTATACTTTTTCATAGAGGACATTGGTAACATTAAGGACACTCATACAATGTATATAGTGAGATACGAACTTTTCATCTAGGTGGTACGAGGGATATTTTTTGATCTCCCCGCTAACAAAGCTGTGGGCAAAGGCTAGTGTAACAGGGCTTTGGGTTTTTCGAAAGAGATATCGCGGCCCCGGAACACAAAGGTCTAAGAAGAAACATGGGTGGTTTTTAGTCAGTAGAAGACTCACACTCCCTTCCGCTCCACCCAGAGCGGGAGGAGTCATTTGATGGTTTACCACCGTCCAAAAAAAATGGCTAGTGTGCTACGCAAGTTTTTAAAATGTGTGTGCAAGTGCACGTTAGCTTTCGTAAAAATAAAATGTTCACTATAAAAAAACCGGAAAATGTTACAAAGACACGATGGTTAAAATAATTGGTACAACATTTCTTATTTTCAGTTTTTCTTGCCACCACCATGATGCCAAATTATTCTGTACTCATAATGCAACATTTATAATTTACGGTGCGATGTTGATATTGATGGTGTATGTTGAAAATGATCTGAGCCTATTGAAAAGTTTCAGAACATGTAGTAGGAAAGATTTAAAGCACATCATGAAAATAAAAAAACATTCTAATAACGGATTTTCCTTGAATATTTTACTTAATAAATGATTGTTATACTCGTACTTCGTATTATTATGTGTTAGAATTAAATAAATGTGTCATCATCATCATCAGCCTCTAATTTTCCCATTGCAGGGACTCAGGCCTCCTCTCCAGGAGAGGGATGGGCTAATAATCCACCACGCGGACCCTGTGCGGGTTGGTAGTGTCACATGTCTTAGAATTTTTTGATTCTAAGACAAGCCGGTTTCCTCACGATGTTTTCCTTCACCATTTTGAGAGCAGCAGTGATGAAATAAATTACACAAAGTAATGCGCCTGCCTGGGTTCGAACCTACGACTAACTGTTCCTAATTCGGGGCCGCCACCACTGATCCGCCGCTGCTCTGTGAAAATAAATAAATGTGTAATAGTACCTAAATAAACTATTTAATATACCACTGCTACTAGTACTGAAAACATGGTATTTATATTGTTGGGAAAACCCAGGAGTAAGTGGGGAACTAACTACTGCATGGTGGGACACACGTACATTATCGAGCGTAATTTTCCTGGTTTTACCATATCGCAATAAAATAACATAGACTTTGTTTACTCGATTTAACAATCCGAAAATACATTGTAAACTAAGCTAGAAATGCCCTTGTCTCACGATATTTGGCAGCGCGGCGCAGAGGGCGCCGTGAAGGGCACCCGCCCTAGGTCAAGGGCGATGGGTCTCACTGACCTATATCCTCGCTAATACGCCCTTACAAGGTCACGCCGCCCAACAGGCCTACATGCCTAGTCAACCGTTTAACTTTAACTACTTTCAGCACAAAGAACTTTATACTTTGCCATACCTATACAACCTAAACAAGGCTAAACAAGGTTGTGTGCTTCGGGAAATTAGGCGGTTCGTTTATACTAGGTTTATATTTATTACTCATACTTGCGTCAGGAACGTTGATTATTAACCAAAGCAGGTTATAAAATACATTCATTATATTAAAACCACATTTACATGTGTTGACCTAATTGAAATCACAAACAATAATCATTTAAAGTTACTAAGTCTATGCACGATGTTTTGGTTTATAATTGCTCTACAAATATTATTTTCTCCGTCATCTGTGTCGCGTGTGGACTCATAACAATCTCACACTTGTAAGTATTTGTTGAATTGTTTCCATGTCAGCTTCAGTTCAATCGTCTCTCGTGTACCCGTAACGGAGCCTGTAATGTGCAACTCCTTTACAAGTTCACGCGACAGTGCGTGTTTACAAACAAAACATAAATTATCCGTTAGACATGTGTTCACAACTCTGTCGTGCCGTCAACGTGGATGACTCTCTAAATATAGATGCTCCACATTACTTTACGTACCTATTATAATGGTTATAATCATTTCTATTTATTGATGCCAAAGCAAACACCCAATTATATTGTTTTGTTTACTAATGTAATAATACAATTATCTTCTCATGTTCTTAAATTTAACAGATCTATGTTAAGCTGCGCTTGCCTAGGTTGATCTGTGGATGGGTGACCGCCCATTACATACCGAGTTTCCTCCATGCTTCGGAAAGCACGTTAAGCTGTTAGTCCGGCTGCCATAATATTCTATAGATCTTAGCAGTCGTTACAGCCGTACAGTAGGGCTGAAAGTTTGACAACCAGCCTTACCGGAGGGTATCGTATTACCTAGTATTAACTAGGTTGTGGAGGTCAGATAGGCAGTTGCTCCATGTAAAATACTGGTATTCAGCTGCACCGGTTAGACTGGAAGCCGACCCCAACATAGTTAGGAAAAAGTTAGGCAGATGATGATTTACTTGGGTACCCCAGACATTTAACACTAACTTGGTCAAAAAAATATCCACCTAATTTCGATTCGTTCCGGTAAACTAGAACCACTCGGTAACTAGTTTTAATTTAATTTCGGCACCAAACTCAGGCAAAATGGCCATTATTGGTGTATCAGAACCATGAAACTTCTAACAAGGGTTTAAATGAGTGATGACGTCAGCTGTCAATACCGATACAATCTGCCTCGTGCCAAATCGCCCGTGTAGAAAATGAGGCTCGCTGTGATAACGTACTTACGTAAAAAACGAACGTGTGTAGCATCGATGACCAAATTAATTACGTATACAAGACGTCACTGTTATGTATGCGTCTAATGATATTTTGCACTTTTATTTTAGGCTTACATAATCGTACCGATGCGATCCACCGACCAAGTGCGGGTACTATAAGTGGTGTAAAAGTACCCCGAAGGGCACTTGTTCTCCCCACTACTGCGATATTTTTTTTATCTAGCTAGACCATACCTGGGAAAAATTTTGGAACTTTGACCCCCAATATCTCCGTAACTAAGGGGTTAGTTACGGAGATATTGGGGGTCAAAGTTCCAAAATTTTCACAGTTGTTTTTGTAAAATACTAGTTTTTCAGGTTATAAACTTATTAATTTATTTGAATTACCTCCATGACCCGTTTACTATTCAAAGAAAAAAAAAAAAAATTAAAATAAATTTTATCAACCTAATGCTCTCTGGCGGTGTGAACGATGCCGTCGTTGATGTCCTGTATGGAGCTAACCTGTGTGCCCTCCGCAAGAAGGACGGCGGCATTCGTCCCATTGCTGTGGTTGCACCTACAGGCGTATGGCAGCCAAAATTTGCTGCAAGCTGTACAGCGAACCGCTTGCAGTTAAGTTCCAGCCCCTTCAACTTGGTTTTGGCTCCAGAGGGGGCTGTGAGGCTGCCGTACATGCCTTATCCTCTTTTTTAAATTCAAGGAAAGGTGAGGTCATTCTCAAGGTTGACGTTAGAAATGCTTTCAACTCCGTGAACAGGGACACTTTGTTGGCTGAAGTCAAAAAAGTACTTCCCGAAATTTATGGTTTTATGTGGCAATGTTATAGGCATCCTACAAAATTATTATATAAGGACAAGTTTTTGGAATCTGCAGTTGGTTGCCAACAAGGTGACCCCCTCGGGCCGGTCATTTTTAGTTTGGCTATTCATCCCATAATTCAACAACTAAATTCAAAATTCAACGTATGGTATTTAGATGATGGAACACTAGGAGGTGATATTGACACGGTTTTCAAAGACCTACAACTCCTGAAACAGCAGTTTAAATCTATTGGCCTGGACCTTAACCCATCTAAATGCGAAATTTACCTCCCTGACATTACCGACAGACAATCGACAATAGATAAATTTAATTCAATAGCCCCACAAATAAAAGTTTTAGACAAAAGTTCCCTATACCTCCTAGGTTCCCCTATTTTGGAAGAAAGTTTTTCATTTTTCATCGATGACAAAATTAAACATTTTCATGATATTTCGGATAGACTTTCCAATATTAACCTACATTCGGCTTTCACTCTTATCAGATACTGTTGTTTTGGTCCAAATTTTATGTATTTTCTTCGTTCTTCTCCTCTTTGGAAGAAACCTCAACTTTTGGACAAAATTGACCAAATTATTCACCACACTTTAACATCCATTCTTAATGTGGCCCTGGACGACCGAGCGTGGCAGCAAGCCACCCTTCCAATTCGTTTTGGTGGCCTCGGCGTCCGCAAAATTTCTGTATAAGCTTACCGGCGTTCCTGTCGTCTGTCCACAGCACTGAAAAGCTAACCAGGAAAATTTTAACCCTCTCCCTGGTTGACTCGGAAGTGCCATACTTGACCGATGCAGAGAGCGCCTGGAAAATGGCTTGCCCGAACACGGATCGGCCCGAGAACCCATTTTCCCAGAGACAGTGGGATGAGCCGCTCTGCAGGTTGGTACGGAATAACCTTATTAATACGTCTACCAATACTGCCGAGCGTGCCCGCCTGCTGGCTGTGGGTGAATGGGAGTCGGGCCTCTGGCTTCAGGCACTACCGTCACCTAATATAGGCACTATGCTAGGTGATACAACCTTCCGGCTCGCTACATGTTTGCGTTTGGGTGCTCCGTGTGGGGCTCCACATCGCTGTCAATGTGGTGAAGTAGTCGATAGCCTCGGACACCACGGCCTTTCCTGCAGTAAGAGCGCAGGTCGAATTGCCCGGCACGCCAGCATTAATGATCTCATTCGACGTGCTCTGGCCACCGCCGGTGTGCCTGCTGTTTTGGAACCCAATGGGTTGGCACGCGTCGATGGGAAGAGACCAGATGGTATGACCATAATGCCATGGAAGTTGGGTAGGCCTTTGGTGTGGGACGCAACTTGCGTCGACACCCTTGCGCCATCCCATCTTCCTAGCACGGTGTCCTGTGCCGGGGCGGCTGCTGCAGGTGCTGAAAACCTCAAACGGCGCAAATACAACAACTTAATTGGCAGTTATGTGTTTGAGCCGTTTGGGGTTGAAACACTAGGGCCTTGGGGTCCGAGTGCTCACCTAATATTTAAAGAAATTGCCAAGCGGTTGGTCGACTCTTCACGTGACCAGAGGGCTGGCCTGTTCTTTTTCTTTTCCTGTTGACAGTGGTGTGGATGAGTTTTTTGACGCCATGTAATTCTTCTCTTTTTGATACTTGTATATATTTTATTATAATTTTAGTTCTGTAAATTGTAGTTTGTAAATATTGTAAATAAAAATATAGTAGATACAATAAAGAAAAAAAACATTAGGTACAAAAAAAAAAAAAAAAAAAAAAAAAAAAAAAAAAAAAAAAAAAAAGCATCCACTAGCCCAATGTTTGAACATTGAGTTTTACCCTAAAATGTGATTTTTGACCCCAAAAAAAAAGTCCCAGTTTCCCAGCAAAATTTTTGGCGTAGGGGTAATTAGTTTGATGTACAGAATGAAGGGTAAAATTTACACCCTGTATAGCACAGGGTAAGCATTTGTACCCTACAAATGGGAATGAATGAAGTTTACTGCCTTATTAGTTGATGGAATAAAGTCTTCTAAAGCTGATGGTGGATGAATGTTCGTAACAAATTAGCAAGCAAAATTTTCAGATTTTCGATTTTCATGTTTCATGAAGATTTCTAAAAACTCAATATTTATTAAATCCTGAACTTGAAATACGATTCTGATTCAAAAATTGTCGCGACATATGAATTATTTTAAAAGCGGACTTTAATGTACTTTCCTCATAGAAGTCAAGCGCAGTACAGACCGATGCAGTTGCAGAAATTGACATTATATGTTGACACGAACGACTTACGTTTGCATACCGTGTCACCTTCACTTGTTTTGCATTTTTAAATGAAAATTACATTACACCAAGTTGCAATTGGATCGTACTTCTTACTAATATTATAAACGCAAAGACTTGTGGGGATGGACGGATTTTTTCTCGTTTTGTTCGTTTGTTACTTTTTTACGCAAAAACTACTGGACCAATTATGATGAAACTGTACAGTAATATAGCTCATATATCACACTAACACATAACTTTTTAAGATTGTGGATAAAAATTAAACTAATGCGGACGGGAGCTAGTGGAAAAATAATTGAAATTCTGTAAAACTTGTATAAATTGGATTATTCGGTATCTTTAAGAGAAAGTTTCAATATGACACACTCTGAAAAACTTCTGCTCTCTTTGTTGGGAACGGAAACTTACAGTATGGCAGAATATGTTTCAGGCAGCTATATTCTGAAGGTAAGTATGTTACTTTATTGAACACGTTTCTCGATTCGTTAAAGATCAAAGTTAATAAAGCAGTAGCTATGAACGTGGGAACTACTATAACTAAAATATGCAATAGATGGGATGTTTGCACCGGATAATTAAAACAAAAATATGTGACAAAATGTATCATCCACTAGCCAACTAATACAAATATTGTATACATACTTTACCCGCGTCATAGCAAATATTATGAGCCACAATAGTTCAGATCTACTTTGGGAATAAAACTTGGTCTGGAAAGCATACGAAAATATTGGTTCTCGATGTTTAATCAATATGAACGCGATCTCTTAGGTATTGCGTAATGCCTAGCATTGGGGTCGCGTAGGCAGTTTTTATTACAATATTATGTTTGCAGACAATGCTGGTCGGAGCGACCCCGCGGTGACCTTGTCGCGACCTTACCCCCGGTGCCTCCGCGCTCCCGAGCAGCCCCCCTCCCGCCCGCGCCCTCGCCTCGCCCCCGCCACCCTCCCAGGACACCGTGTTAGCTACGCAACCTTGGGACAATCAGGGAAGCTTCTTGAATAGATTTAATTTCAAATTCGCGGCTCAGTTTACATTTCGCACTTTGGATGGAGTTGGGAAATTCATTCCGGAATATCTTTTGAATTTTACTTTGACTCGTAAACTTCAATGGAAAAGGAAATTAGTCCTGGTACCGCCTTTGTACCTACGAGTTTTATATTAACTATACTTTAAGTTTATACAGGGTGGTGCCAAATATTGGTTTACTAACCTTAGGAATAATTTGCACCGATATACGTATGGAAATACAATGTAACAAACGAATTTGGCAAAGACATTTAGGTAGTTTATTGTCGTATCGTCGTCACCACGACGGTGTTAGCATTTATTTGAAAGTTTAAAAATGTTCCTTTGAACTAGAACTACCAGTGGTTTCATTTATTGTCGTATTGTCGGCACCACCCTGTATATACTTTTTTAAATAACTGTTGCCGCTACTTCATGAAGCTAGATGTCATTTAATTTTCTTCATCGTAATTTATGAGAGTAAAAATTTAAATCTAAGAAGGAACTATAGCAAAGAAAGCAATGCACATCTGCTGTAGTGCTATCTCATATAAAATTAACAAAGTCATCATTTAAATTATACAATCATCTATTTAATTTTCGTGTCACACGTATAATCGGTATGTCAATTTAGTGATGTTCACTTCAATGTCATTACTGTAATGTAATGAAACTAATTCCTACTCCACATGTAAGTCATAAATGTCACCCGGCATTGCCTTCAGCTCGTCCCCAATTCATTGCCTCCATACGACCTAAATTCTCGCTAGAATTATCTAAACATCAAGGCCACAGAGGGTCGGATAGGCTTTTAAGGACTCAGACAAAGGATCGATTATTTTATTCGAGGTCACCTCAATATTAGTGGATTCGTTTCACAAAAACACAGACAATCGTGTTAGCTTAGCTAGAATTCGCCCTCACGGCCGTAAGACGCTGTTGTTCTACTTTTATATTTCTAGTGAAAGGAACACACTGGAGGGAGAACTTTCCATTACGACGCAGGTATTCATTCATTAATCAGGTTGATCTACCTTTTTAAAAGAGAATATTATAAAAAAAGTTATTTTTCATATATTCAGGGAGTCGCGGGTAAGAGGCCTTGCCCAGCAGTGGGATGACGCAGACTTCAGTATCTATTTATTATTGCGAATATCAAGGCATGAACTGGGTTTTGAGATAAAAGCAAGTAATTATAAAAACATATATACAGTATATAGGTATGCAACAAGATGTTGTAATCATTCTCGGAAGGTAACCACAAACAAGGGATATAGTTTTTTTCCCCTTTGTTGCGGTTAACAAATAGATCAAGCCTGTGAAATAATTACTTCCTCGTGTATATTTTCTAATATTTATTAAGAACAGGAAATTCTGGTTCATGTTTTTTTTCCAACGCATTAAACTCTGCATTCTTCGATCGTGGAAAAGTTGTATCTTTTTTATGCGCGATGCAATTGCGGGTGAGAGTGGCCTACGGCACTCGTCTACGCGTCTACGCGCCTACGCGCCTACGAAGTGCTACGCACAAATAAGTTACAGACCTACGCGTGACTAAGCACAGGAAAATATTTTTGAATGAAATTAAGTGCTACGAATTTCATGAAATGTTTCTAGAAATCAAGTAATTAATGATTTTACCATTAGATGTTATAAATTAGGTTGTAGAAAATACGTTTTATTGTACTGTAAGTACATACATAATTGTATTTTTTAACATTTTGAGAAGTTTCCTGTTTGAGGCGTTTGTGTTTTCATTTCATATGATAATCGTATAATATATTATATTAGTTTATTAGCATTAATACATAACACTATTCTTTTGTATTTGAATACAATAGTGTCTTCCAGGAGTCCTTGTAGTACGATTTATGCGACTTAAGTTGTCATAACAGACTGGTAAAATTATGTAAGTACCAGCGTAGAATGTAGGTACTGTAATTTAATACACCGAAATAAAATTATAAAACAAGGGACATCCTGGTTCGGACACAACGTAAAACTCAAAGTTGCATTATGATTTTCAGCAGTTCAATAACTCGGAAAAATCTGATTACATCATCAGCAGCAACGTCGGTGTTAAATAATTTCTCCAACTCCATAATCAGTTTTTACCAAATCATTGAATTTAGGACATTTGTCAAATGTTTTTCCTTAACATTAAATAGTTGATTCTGTTAAATTAGAGCAAGGACAACGATAATAATCTGAAATGAATATACCTAACCTAACCAGTCCTTTAGTTTAGCCATAACCAGTCAGAATATGTGCCTATCTACATAAATTATTATTGATTTACTGAAGATTGAAGTAGAAGGTCATGTAGCCCTTAAATATACACGTGCTGTAGGCCCCCGTCGATATCAATTGTCTAAAGGAACACGCGTAGATGAAACTACGACGTATTACGACGGTATAAGACATTTTATCCCGACTGCAATAACGAACCTTTTATCCTTTTATTCAGAACACTAATATGTTTACTAACATTTCTCAATCATTCATTTCCAAATCACGGGCCGTGGATTTTATAAGTCACCTTCGATAACGTACATGACATTGAAACGCGTATTCTATCACAATGTTAACAATTTAGCATACAATATAGTTGCCGGTTGCACGTGGAAGGTGTTACAGTTTTCGCTTTAAAACCATCTATATGACATTTGCCCTTTGCTCAACCTCCCGACCACCCACGGATTCTATAAACGGCATGAAAGCTTACGTTCTCGGGAAAGCCTTGATGAAGCCCGGCTGAATTTTAGTGGAAAACTGTTGTTCCACTTTGTTAACGTTACCTAGTATATAGCTAAGTTCTTTCACGGAAATTCTAGAGATTCTTATAGATATTAATTTATGGCTTTGACACGTGTAGATCATCATTCTCTTGTATACTTCTACATTACTCGTCATCTGAAGAGACACCTTTTTCTTGCCATATCATCCTTTACACAGTCCATCGTTTCTTTAGTCTTTCCCTAATTTTATACGCCTTCACTTTCATACCCAACTGTACTCACATTTCCTTCATTTCTCTGTATCACATGCCCATTCCAAGTCAACCAATTACCACACAACTTTCAGACTAATTTCTTATTTTATTTTCCTCGTTGCTTTGGCACGTGCACCGTCCGCTTTGACACGTGCAGATAAAGTTAGAAAATTAAATATCGAGAGCAATTGGTTGAACAAGACTTCAATAAATAACAACGTAAAACTACAGCAGCTCACCAGAACATATAATAGTTTACTACAAGATTGGTAGACCCTCAGAAAATAAACAATCACGTTTTTAGCGCTTCCCATTCTGCAAGAAAATAATAAAAAAAAAGATGAATGTGTCTTCTAACTTGAACGGATTGTTTGGTTTGGTCCTCATGATGCCATTATACGCAAGTTGAGTACGTATACAGGGTGTAAATCAACCCGTCACACAGCCGTCAACCAAGCATTCTGTACATCAAACTAAGTACCCCTACGCAAAAATTTTTGCTGGGAAACGACTGTTTTTTTTGGGTCAAAAATCATATTTTACGGTAAAACTCAATGTAGCACTGTTAAAACATTGTGCTAGTGGATGCTTTGAATAGTAAACGGGTCATGGAGGTAATTTAAGTAAAGTTATAACCTAAAAACTAGTATTTACAAAAACAGCTGTGAAAAATTTGGAAATTTACCCCCAATATCTCCGTAACTAGGAGGTTCCCAGGTATGGTCTAGAACAAAAAAATGATCGCAGTGGTGGGGAGAACAAGTGCCCTTCGTTTGCGTTAAGGGTACTTTTACACCATTATGTCGATAGCCTGCTATTTGAGTGGTGGATGGTTACACAACAGGTATAATAATGCAAACAATATGAAATTACAGTTATTAGCGCAATAACACTTTTGTTGTCACCTTGCATTTTAACTAGCCGACTCTTCCCGGAACACCGGAGTGTGAGAGGTGAATGACGAAGTACACCAGTGTGGCCGAAGGTCAGGCAGCAGCATCCCCCGGCCCCTGCACGCTACAACATCATAGTCCTCTCTACTGCGCACTTCCATTTGCCTGCCAAACGTGATTAGCAAGACTAACCACCCCAGTACGAGGGGGCCATGTTCAACAGTTACGCATTACGGCCGGTTACGTAGGCAATGGGTCGTAGGTAGGAACAGCCCGATTGTGTAACTTCTTATCACTCAACCTTTGAGGAATCAGTAACCACGTACGAAGTAGGTATTACGTACGTCTGTACATAGCCGAAAAAAAAGCATTAAGTATTTATACAATTATTTCTCCGGAACGTGGATAAAGGTCACGTCCCACGCAAATCTAGGATGTTATCGGGTGTGAAGGCTGAGGCGTGGGGCGGTCGGGCACGCGCGGGCACGCCGACCTTGCCCGGCTGTGACTCTGCGACCTTGGAGCCGAACGCTCGCGTCCCGCGCGCCCCTCTCGCCCCGCAGGGGGTGGCAGGCACCCGCGCGCCCACGCTCACCCCGCGCCCCTATCTCCTGGGCGCCCACGCTCTACACCTCGTGCAAAATTTAATACCTACCTACATAGCACTGCAAGGGCTCGTGTAACGAGCGCGGAAATAATAATCCTACAAGTGACAATCAGTACCTACTCGGTCATCGACTGAATTGATTCCAGATGTTTTAGCTAATATTTATTCTTATCGTAACTATAATCTTCGCTTTAGTAAACTGGCCATAAGTTGCACTATGTCTCCAAAAGTCTAGACAATATTAATATGATGGACGCTAATAAACAAGTAAGTGTCCTGTTTCCGCGTGAACCGAGGCCCAGGCCGAGCTCGACCTCGGCGCACAAGGTCGCGGGCAGCCTTATTCGGGGTTTTCCGTATACCTACCGCCTGAAGGTCTCTGACATTGACTATTTACAGTACAACAAATACACTGTGAACAACAATGTACAAGGAACAACGAGCTCATTTATTTGTGTCATTCAATGTAAGAGTGACATAATGCCAACATTTTCAAGGATTGTCGGCAGTAAGATAACCAGCACATACCGACTTACATAGTTGTACTAGTTGTGCAACCACTTTAGGGCGATGAAGTACCTATGTCATTAGGAATAAAACACTGTTTTAGACAAAACTGTACCATTATAGATCACATCTTAACGAATTTTCATAAAAGCAATGATAAATCGATGTCTACAGGACAATGTTATGGAAAAAAGAAAATTCTTATAATATCGTTGGCGCTTGATACTTCTTTATTTTGATACTCTAACTCTTGTTAAAAAGAAAGAGTAGAGGGAGGCCTTTGCCGAGGAGTGGGACAGAGCAGGCTAGTAAAAAAACTCTTATTGTCCTCCTTGTTAATAAATGGGCAGTGGAGTTTATAACTCCAGATTAACCATACACTTTTCGAAGTTTAAGATTAGCCTTCCGTTTTATCCGTTACTGCGAGTCTGTTTGTAATCATAACAGAGCTACATGGTATGAAGAATCACAGTTATATTAAAATCTTCCTGGAAAACGGACTCATATATTATCTTCATCTGCACCGGCTGCACAGGAAGTAATGGAATTTCAACACATTATTGTGTCATAAAAATATATTATATGTGGTAACTAAACTTCGTCTAAGCTTTGATAATACCTATCCTTCCCTGAAAACAAGAAAATAAATTTATCCCTTGACACGGTCCATCTCGACAAAATCGATACTTCATAGCCGGTAGAAGCCTGCATGGAAATTTCTGTTGCAATAATTTCCAGGAACAAGATGGCGGTAAAAGGATTATATAGATAGCTGTTGATGTGGAGGCTGTGAGCTGGGCGAGGCGCGGTCGGGAGCTGGGGTGAGGCAGGGCCGGGGTTACGCGTGGCAGAGCACGGGCGGGCGTTGCATCCTACCCGAGTCAAGTGCACGGCCGCGCATTGCGCCGTGCACCCGCGCCAAATGTCATGCGCCCGGCGACCAGCGACCGGTCAATAACATCCAATACCGTGTACTGTACATCCTGCCACATTTCATGCCGTTACAGAAATCGGGAACCACCCCGATGCCATCCATCTTGTATTACTGCGCAGTTATCATTATTCTGAAGGTATTTTTAAAAATCACGACGTAACGTGGCGTGGGTATTTGTGTATGTGAGTTTAAATGTTTGTGAACGCACCCACGATACAGGAGAAATTCCTAGTGTGGGGCAACGTTTTTAAAAAAAAAAAAAAAAAAAAAAAAAAATTATAGCACTATCTACACATAAAAGCGGCAATTTGATTGTTATGATATTGAAATCATTATCATTACTGAGGAAAGTCTAGACAATAATTGCGAACGGAACTTGATTTGAATAGGTTACTACTGATGATTACCTAAACAGCAACAAAGGTTTTTGTCAATAAATTTTCCCCTGCCTCGAAGAAAGAATTTGAACCGAATTTGTCGTTGATAGGACTCGAATTGATGACGCAGTTTATTAAGATATTTTCAGAACGATAAATTTAGAATATGTTTTATGTTTATTTTTTAAATAAGCTTTTCTGGCGTCATAACTTGCCTACCTCTACCCTGATCGAGTTTTTGATTCAAAGTTCTTTTTTTATTACCCAGAAAAGAAACGGACATTTTAATCCGCTTGTTTTTCTTCACTCATATAATTAATATGTCCACACAATTTCAACAAAGACATAACGAACGTCACGTCACGGGCAGTCTGTAAACTATACGTCCACGGGCAAACATACCCAACATCTAACAAAGAGTATTTTATTACTTTTTTAATGATCATTGAAACTAAGATAAAGAGTGATCTTGAATACTTTAGGTAAGCGGAACTATGATGTAGGTCGTCCTATAGTTCCGCGTGTAAAAAGGAAATCATAGACGATCGTGCTATTACACTCATTCGAACTAACCCGACCAAGAACCGGAATTGTACAAGTGGAATATTTTTAGCCATTTATTTACTTGAATATTTATGTGACACGAGTAGATTTATACGATGTTAATGGTGAGCCTTGAACACGCAAAATGGTTTGGTGGAGTCAACCTCAACAGAAGTGGAAGCGGTAGTAGCGTCCGGAAGTAAACCGAGGTGGGTCGACGACCGCGCCTGGCCCTTCCTCATCATTATCATGACCATGTCAACTACTGCAATTTTGGACTTGTAAACAAATCAGCCTTTATGTACACATGATCATGACCATATTGATCTCTCGACAGGGAGTCTAAAATGGCCACTTTAGCAGATCATAATATACAAAACATACAAAAAAAATACATACAGACGAATTGACAACCTCCTCCTTTTCGGAAGTCGGTTAATAAAATGGGATTGGTCCTTTTATAATAGTAACTGCGTCTGTGACCATTTTACGCTTTTTAACGCAATTTATATTATGATCAGCTAAAGTAGGCATTTTAGACCCCCTAGACAGGGCTGGACTAGTGATCCTCTTTGTTTGGTGGTTGAATTGCACCTTCTTGTTAGATCTTCGACCCTTGGCTCGACCTTAATTTTAAATGAGAAATATCTGTGAAGGATTCGTCGACTTCATTTTGGTAGTACTGAGAGCAGACCAAAGCTTAATTATTTGACAGATTTCTATTCTGGCGTCAAGATAACTTACTGAATAAATTTTGGTTATATTTGAATTTAAGCAATATTATTTCAACTCTAGGCTTAGAATAATTCTCATAAGATTGAGAATTACTTTACGAATCGCTGTTTGTTTTTCACTGTGATTGTGAATGTTTCATGCTGTAGGTGAGTCCTACAAGAATTAGTCAGTATTTATATACTGGTGTGTATGAGTTTAGATTTCTCTGTGTAGGTATATTCTTTTAAGGATTTGGGAATAAAATACATAAGTAATTTTTACAAGATTCTTTTATTTTAGTCGACAACCTGTCATTATATTAACAAACAAATGACTGAGCACGCTCACATACGCACATACAATACACACAACAAACACACCGCGACCGGCGCTGCATTGCATTTATAAATTACACTTATATAGTCTTAAATTATTTTTCAGTCTATTGCGCTCTCCTCGTCCGGCGCCGGCCACGCACTCACGCGTCCTAATCAAATTATCACATATAATATATTAAAACGATCTGCGAACGATTACTATTAACTAGATTATTTAATTTAAAGTAGGTCGGGGTGGGGTGGCGGAGACAAACGGCTCCGCGGGCCGATCTCACGCCTCCAACATCTGCGGCATGAAGGAGCGCGGCGGCGACGGCGACTTCTTGGAGAGGTTCAGAGGCGCGTCCGCGTCCGACACGTCCACCTGCAGCGCCATGACGGGCGCCGGCGCAGGCGACACTCCGCGGTAGCACGACAGTAGCCCGCCAGTGCGCATGGGGCAGCCCTCCGCGCCCGCCTCGCCGCGCCTCATGTACTGCTGGATGATGTCGGTGCGCTTCAGCTGCTCGGGGGTCATGCGTGGCCCCTCCATTAGGCTCTTGGCCAGCACGGAGTGCGTGGAGGACAGCGAGGCGCGCAGTGGGCGCGGCGAGTGCGCGGGGTGCGCGGGGCTGGCGGGGTGCGGGTGGTGAGGAGGCTGCGCGGACGGCGCTGGCCGCACCACGCGCGCCTCGGCCTCGCCAGTGTCGCGGCGCATCGCACGGAACTTCTTGTGCGGTTTGTACGCCTCATCCATGAGCGAGGTGGTGTGGTACAGCGGGGGTGCTTCCAGCACACGCTTGAGCACAGGCATGTCGTCGGCTGAGGGAGGCGGCCGCCTGTCGTCCGAGTGCTCCTCCAGGGAGGATCTCGGGCTTGAGCAGCCTGATCCGGGGCCGACTATCCTTTCGTGCTTTTCATTTCCTGACTCAATGCCGGAATCGGTTGGCGAATCCAGTTTGCGGTAGCGAGGTGCCTGGCGAACTGGCGTTACGGTGAGTCCGTTGTGAGCCAGATGCGCCACGCCGAGAGCTTCCTCATCTACGGATCCGCGGGAGTCAAGTCGCCGGCGGCCGGCCAGTGTGGCGGCCAGCAGGGGCGTGCCGCAATCTCCGACAGCCTCGCCGGACTCGCTGCTGGACACGGAGCCGATGGGGCTGCGTGCCGACTCATCTGCACCGGAATCACCCCAAGACATCACGCCTTCTTCATCAGTCCACATCTGCTGCCGCAGTAACTCTTTGTGTTCAGTACGGAATACCACAAGTTTCTCCGTATGTAGCGTGCTGAGAGTGCGGAGGTCAGGAAGGGTGTCCATTAGTTCTCTTAGGAATCCTGGTTGGTCAGGTCTGTTCTGGGCAACCACTGTTTGCAGGCACGCTTTGAGGCGCGCGTGCATTCTTTCGACAAGTTCTATGTTGCGAAGTCCCGGTCTGTCGGGGGTGATGAGCACTATAGCGCAGAAGAGGCCGATCTCGGCGTCTGTTAGGTTCATGGAGTTCATGCGCTCGGCAAACTTGAAAGTAGAGTCCACGAGGAACCTTGCATTGGCGCCACTTTGGATAGAGTCCCGTTTCATGACTTGGCCATTTAGGCAAATTATACTATTGAGGGGCGCATCGAACATACAGATGAGCCGCACAAATAACGCATCAAATAGTCCACTTTTGAGCAGCGTAAACTTGTCGTCCTGGGTGAGTAGCTGGAAGCCAGGAATGAGGCCAGCGAAGTCTATCACACCACGAATCACGTGTGCAAATCGCTGAGAGAATTCCTTCTCAGACTGTAGCTCTGGTGCCGGATTTAGAGGGCACGCCTAAAACAAAAGAAAACATTTGTTACAATCCGATCTTCAAAATTCAGAGTGTTCAGAGTGTGTGTGTGCTGAGTTAGCTTTACATTGTAGTTAAGAAAGTATGCTCACCAGAGTAGGCTGCGAGTAGGTGGGACAGTCGCGAGCACGTGCGCGCATGGTGGCGACGCGTTCGCGCGTGAACTCGCAGGTGTCGAGGTGAGCGCGTACCACACGCGCCAGCAGCCGCGGGGCATCGTCTAGCTCTGCCGCCGCGGCCTGCTCGTTTGCGCGCGATGTGGACGACTGCTGCATCGCAGCAAGGATGCGCGCTTTCTCGCGCTTTGGAACACGTCCGAATCGCACGGCTGTAACAAAGAACACAATGTTTAACTTATGCAAAAACCGTTTAAATGACCTCCAGGACTCGAATTGGAGACAGGCACACAATGAACAGGCAACTAACAACGGGAATGTTGCGCAAGGTCGTGACTAAACATACACTGGGCTGCAGCTGTCGCTAAGTGCGCGCGTGTGCGGGCGCGCTGCGAGCCATGTGCACGCGCAGCTGACGCCGCGAGGGTAGAGTTCATCGGCCGTCGCATTCGCATGGCACGGCCACCCTTGTCTGGCGCACCAAACTTTTGTAAAATCCGAGGGGAACCCTGAATGCGTCTCGGTTAAGTGAACTAGTTCGAGTGACGAGTGACAAAGCGCGAAATGCGAGGTCACGCTAAAAAGTGTTACGACTTTCTCGCGCTAGGCACGCCGTGGACCAAAATGTAGTATGCGCCAGGGGCGGGAGCGGCGCTTGCGGCGTTCATGCGCGCACGTCGGTGAAAGTGTTTGCGTGCACGCCGCGCGGTTGAAAACGAAAGCGGAGAGCGCCCTCTCGCCATTTCTCCTGACTTTCGCTGCGCGATGTGGGCCGCACCAGATGCACGATCCCATTGTTCACAACCGGCAACATTGTTTTTTTTTATTACGATGGCCTTTATTGTACTTTATTATATCTACTTATACGCAAAATAATTCAGCTTTGTTTATAATGTTTTTTGTTTCTGCATAATACCTAACATTGGTTTAAAGAGTAAATTATATAGATTGCATAATCACGACAAGTTGTTAGTGTTACTTGTGACTAAATACCTGTTGATTGAATTAACGAATTTAGTTTTTTTTCTAGTTCAGAACCGTTTTATTTCTATAAGTTTTTATTTGATTATAACGATATACCTCTTATGCTAGGTAGTTTTACACTTTTTGTAGTTTTTTTTTTAATAGAATTGATGTATTGTACTGCAAAAGAACGCGTTTATGTCTTTTTGTAGTTTGGTGTAATCTGAAAATATTATTATGTTGTTTTGAATAAAAGTATATGAAATGTAAGTGTGGATCATGTTTAATTAGACCAGTGTTGATATCCAAGTACTTAAAAAATCATAAATATTTCCCAAATCGTTTAAGTTCAATGCTACACGAGGCGTAGTTCCCGTAGCGATCTGCTACGAAGTTTTCGGTCCCGGTGGCGAACCGAGGTAAATGTTTACAAAGTGAACATTTTATTTAATAAAGTTAATCATTAATTGTATATAAAAAATACATACGTGCATTGTGATATTTCACAACCCCGTTGAGGATCCCCTTGAGGATTGGTAAATCTTCTCCCATGTCTGATACCATTACAGTTTTTCACTATTACTAGTTCACAGCCAATGGCCACTGATAACTTAGATGAATTGGTAACTTTATGTTAGTTTATGACTAATTTAAATTTATACACGAAGTAAAGTGTCACATATCACTTGAAGAATTAATAATTTGCACATTCACTGTAATCCAATGTGTAGCAGTAATAATCCAATAGTGTAAGTTCGGAGCACCGCGATGTAGTCAGCGGCGTATACTGGAGCAGTCACCGTGAGCAAGTCTCGCGTTCTCGTACCGAACTGCGGAGCGACTTAATAACATAGCGATAGCAATGAGGGCTGACGACCGGTGCGCGGGCCGGACTCCCTCGCACTGCGCCGCGGCGCGCGCCGCGCCAACCTTGAACTTGAAGCGGGGGGAGCGCGGCGCGCGGGAGGGGGGCGCCGTCAATAAACTCCGCGCAGGCCCCTGCCCCCGCCAGTCAGCCCCTCTCCACCACTTGCGCCACCTACCGTTTGAGCCTTGCCGATTTGACGTGACATGGGAATATTACGGTCGCTTTCCAAATTCTAACTCTTGCCTAATAAAACCCGAAATCATAGACTACGTTGTGCATTGTTTTTTGTTTTATTGCACATAATATGTAATATTTTGTGACACACTTTTTACACTTTGTGCTAATTTTCGAATTGGATATTTGAGGTAAAAGAAACAATATTTTTAATCAAGAAAGGAAACAGTAAAATATCTAGTGCAAGGAATTAGAACTTTCCTGAAAATATTAAACATTACGTAAACTATTTCCGCGATTTAATTCATTATAATTAATACGTAATTAAAATTTAGTCAGGTTTTATGTAGCTACATTAATAATATATGTCATTTCCGTAATATGAAACGACTACAAAATAGGTGAAGAATTCAGATCATCATTAGAAACGTACTTGACGAAAAAAAAAAAAATATATATATAATTATATTCAAATAATCAAGTAGTTGAATTTATAAAACAAATAAAATGATTTGGTTTTGTGTTTACTAATCATCATTTTATAAACCTGATTTCAGGAATTCAAGAACACTATGGTTCCAGCAAAAACACACCGGCGCTAGTATCGCACTCTGTCTACAGCGCCATCTGTTATCGAGTAGTCGAACTAAATGTATTGTGCCATGTATGATATTATTCATGTTTTTACTTATTGTGTTTTATTAGTGAAACGTACGAGCCCATACAAATTTTCATTATTTTAGGGGTTATTTTGTTTGTTTTAGTTTAAAGATTTAATAGGCATGGGTAGATGATTGTTTATTAGATTAATGGTGTAATAATATATTATTTTGATGTTCAGTTTCATCGGTTCAGATGTACTTTGATATTCTTTTTGTTTACAAAATATTTGCATTGATAGCAAAGTTGAGTATGACCTGTTGTCCCGACAGAGTAGCTATCGTATATTACAATACATTTTATAAGCATCATATTGGATGATTGTGTATTTGTTATCATCTATCGTACACCTGGGGGAAACTAAGTGAGGCCATCGAACCTCATTACGAAAGTGAAAATATAAATTTCACTCTCGCGCTTACGAAATGTGCCTTTCTCTGCTTTCACCGAGTCAGCGGACGGCTCGCTGTGTCGCTAGTGCGAGCGAGTGTCGCAACGAGCGGAGCGGGGCAGCGCTGTATAGCGCGGGCGTCGACCCGCTTAGCGTGCGCTCACCCGCGCTTGCATAACCGACCTCCCACACCGCGAGCTGTACCCCGCAGCCCGCTCCCCTCACTCCGCACCCCGCCCCTCCGCGCGAAATAGGATCTGTCCGCAGAGCAGCACGCGCGCGCTGCACACCAGCGTGCTCGTGCTCGTGCGGCATACTTGGCGAGTACGAGACGTGCGCGCGCCGACCTTCCCGTTGCTAATTGCGTATGCATATTGCAACCCAGTGTATGCTGACCGACATGTCACAACGTAATCATTTAACTCGTCATATAATATCAGTACCATCACATAACAATTTTTTTATGTAAATCAGGGTAGATAATTTTGCTATTATTCAAATGAATTTATGACCTATCCCAATTTTACGGGATGATTAAGTTGTAATGACCAATTTATGAATAAAAATATTGTTATGTTATTTAATAAACTATTGGAATAAATAAATGCTGAATTTGTAAATTAAAGCATGTTATGTTTGCGTGATTTTTTCATTTCGGCTATTGTTTATTTTATATATTCCAATATTTTCTCTTTAATTTTTATTTACAAATGTTTCCACTCACCATCTCTGCTCATGCCAACGGCGATGCATTTTTTCAATCGGCAGTACTGGCACCGATTTCTGTTGATCCTGAGGATGGAGCACTGTTGATTTTTCGTACAGGGTCTGTACTGGATCTTCTGTTGGATGGACCGCCTGAAGAAGCCCTGGGGATCACAGCGGCATTTAGAGTCGCGTTCGCTGTCAGAGCCGTCATCGCTGGAGCAGCCCGAGTCGCTGGACTCGCGCCGCGCCTCCAGCATGCTCACCAGCACCGAGTGCCGCTCGCGCAGCTCAGCGCCCGCGCCACACGACATGTTACGCACCATTCACTAGCACTGCCTGCCAAGTGCCACTACACCACCACTCTCCGAGCTAACAGTGACGCGACGTGAACGTGCAATAAGGCTTTCGCGCACTGCACCGACACTGATGGCGGTCGACAGCGGACTGTGCGGGCGCTGCGTCGCGCGGCGCACAGTTACCCGCGCGACCTACTTGCCGGCCGCCGACCCACCCGAGAAAGTGAGAGTGCCCCCGGCCCCCTCGCGCGCTCCTAACGGTCCACGCCGCTCTAGAATGCGTCGCCGCCGCTGCACCGGTGCGCCGGATATAGGCCGGGCGCATCCCGGTGGCGTCGCGGCGCGCGGCCGTTCACCCCGGGTCGTCGACCGTTCGATTGCACAACCGCGGAGGCTCCCCGCACGCTCCCCGCATGTCCCCGCACGCCCCTCACGCCCGGGACCCGGGCTGCAGCCCGCTCGGGTCGTCGACCGGCTCTACGCCCAGTGACGTCAAGCATGCGTCACGGCCTACCTCAATGCGCGCGCGCTCCCCTAGAGGCTGCACTGATCCAATTTAATTAATGGATCATTACACCACAATGCACTTGTGCAATTTATCGTACGTGTTTCCGTTCCAATATAATTGATTACGACATTAAACTACTGTTTTCGCATTGTTAATAGAACTTCGCAAATGTATGTTATTCTTATAAGTTCTTATAACCGACTTTTTTGCGTATACCTATACATACAGAACAATACCTAAAACAACAATGTCATCGTGATTTGGATGTAATCAATTGAAATACAATGAGCGCTCAGACCATTACCTGTAGTCAAAAGAAAATAATATTTGAAGTCTTAGTTTTGAATCTCTTTTTAAAAACTGTTATGTTTTAGTATACAGCGTACTCAATTTACGAATCATAGGTATATTATAAAATTAAAGCAGAGTTAGATGTATTACTTTATGGGCATTTGGTAGAGCCTCGTAATGTACTCATAAGGAAGGTGCTAGAAGCGAGCGCGGAGGCTGGCGCGGGCCTGCGGGCGGCGCAAGCGGGCCGCGCGGTGTTCGGGTCGGTGGCCTAATTTCGCGCTGCCATCGATCCATTGTGCGCTGTGCGAGTGGCCCATAATTGGTCGCAGCGCGGGCAGTGACCGGCCGCGCGGTCGTTGACCTGCTGCCGCGAAAACAAAACCTTCCCCGCCCGTCTCACTGAACTACACTAACGATTACGTACCTACATTTCTTTACATTTTCAACAAAAAATAAAACGTGAAGAGATTGTAACTAATCAATCTTAGTTTGTAAACAATATCGTTGACACAGTAACAGAACTGACCGTTGCAATTATAATACCTATATGCGAATGCCTTTCATTTGTGTGCATTGCTATCTTAGTAGGACGTCTTTCTTTTAAATTGAATAATCTTAATATGTCAACGACCGCGAAGTAATTAACACGGTGACTCCCTTTCGAGTTCTAAAAAAAACTCATTCTATATGTGTCCGGTACTCACTAAATTCCACTACACTGTGTAAGTAGTTCAATTATTTTAGGTCATTTTGATAACGTGATGACTCAAATTTATATTTTGCATCAATACTTATTGGCATGTGTTTTTAATACAACGATGTTAATAATTAAGACCAGAATGTATTAATAGGGTTTGCAAAAGTAAAAGAAGCACTATAAAAGTTGTAATAGAGAACGCAACGGCAATTGAAGTAATCGTAGATTATGTGGAGATGACGCGTTTGTATACTTGGCGCTACTTTTGTGCATTACATTATTTACGCGTGTATTGACAAGTGACGGATACACATAACTAGTTTTCGTAGTTTTGATGAGTCACAAGAACGGGTATATTAATATATGGTACGTAGATATAAATAAATAAGAGTTAAAGCGAGGGTTTCGTCAACACAATATGTCAGTATCTTTACTAGCATAGCTCGTTGCGTCGTTGGCGTGCTTTTGCCAAAACGACTTTGTAATTTATTTTGCGGTACAAGAAAACAGTCGACATAATTTCCAGCAGTACAGATAATATATCATTCCTACGTACTCGAATTTTATGAGCTGATTTTGTCCGGGCATAGACTGTTGTATCTAATTGTGATAAGCGAATTTTGCATTGCGCGCGATTAAGCAAGTATTTTACAATTTCGAAACAACATGAGAACAAGTAACATCGGCGTATGTTATTACATTGGACACATTTAGCATACGGCGTCGCGCGTCGGCTGCACGGTTGTTAGTTGCCGGTAGTGACAAACCCAGCGGCTGCGCGGGCGCGGCAAGCTGTTGCCGCGCTGTGACGACGGCTAACGGTGCAGCGGACAACGACTCCGCTAACACCGACACAGGCTCAAAACATGCTGACGTATTGGATCGCTATATTTTCGAGGAAGCCATCGCCGACTGCCCGGCCGCTTCACGTATGGCGCTCAACGGGTCACAGATGTTTACTTGATAACACACGTCTGACTCACGTCATTGTGATTCATTTCCCGTTCACGTATCGCGGTTTTATCCTTAGTAACTAACATAACTCTTGCTGGTAATTCGCTGTCCCCATTGCTACATGCAGCCCATATCAAATGATAGAAGTGTTAAAAACGCTCAAGTGTGGGCGCGGTGCAAAGTAGGTGATTAAGCTTTACCGTAAAATTGTAATATGCACGCATAAGGAAAAACTCAGCCACAGCTATATACATATGTATACATATATATATTAGTTTCTTTTATAATTTTTATTGTTTGTTGTGTGCACTTGTGGCATGTGCTAAATAAATATGTTTTCTTTCTTTCTTTTACATAATATGCAGAAATAATACCGAATGAATGTAATTTAATAGTGGAGAAGTTCCACTTATTTGGTCTACATTATGTGAGTACTTAGGTATTTATTTATATGTATTTCGAAACTACCATAATTTATAACATGTAAACAAAATTGTTTGACATCATTTAAAATACGAAAACAAGTTGTTATTATAACAACTCGCAAACTCACAACAGTTAATATAATTTGAAACTTGTTGTCCGAAATCAATTTGCATCCGTGTTTGAACCGTGATTAAACCCAAAAAGCAATGAGTAATGTATTTGTACATCACTTTTTTAGAGTCAAGTTCGATAGTACAGATTTGTTGAACAGAAAATAATAAACGCAAACGCAACAGTCAGCGAGCGATGTTCTCAATAAATAATATGACTGCTTGGGGATCAACGAACTTATGAGCTGACAGTTCAAAAATAATGTGGGTTACGTTCACGTAGCGCGTACATTCGATGCCCGTAAAAGTTGTTTACGGCGAGAAGAGGCGGCGCGAATGTACGCGGCGCCTGGCGCGCGAAGCTAGCTAGCGAGGTCGACGGCCGCTCGCCCTACACCGCAGAATTGGTGCCGAAAAAATAAGCGACCCACAACGTACGGAAATTATGTCGGCCAACGACGAGAACAAAGAAGTCCGCGAGCTCTTCCGACCTAGCAACCGGATTATAATGACGATTTTATTTCGTGACTTCATTTCTATATAAGATTTGATGTTCCTTGGAATTTATGCATATTTGTCTAATTATAATCAACTGCTAGTATGAATTTACTGATCTTTAAACCTAAACTGCTCACACACCAAAAACTAACTACTACTTCACAATTAAAAGTTCAATTTGTGATTAATAAAAAGAACATTCTTAATTTAAAAGTAAACTACGTAAGAATTCACGTGAGGATCATCAATAATTGATAAGTTTATTTAAAAAAGGTAAATAGTAACATTGGGTTCGTTGACATCAGTGCGTACGGTTGAACACCCCGCGCCTCATATCGTTATAAAAATTACACGCTCGCTCGTCATTCATTCAAGTAGTTTCCGTTCGTAGCCGCAACGCAAAGCGTTGGCAGCACCGCAGCGCCACGCGCAACACGACATCTAGTGGCGAGTAGCCGAACTATTTTATCTGTTTCATATTTATGCCGCTAGCTGGCGCTTTAATCGAGGATATTGTGTCTGACTGAGTAAAATAATGTAAACCAAAAAAAACAAAACTATTATCCCTAATTTCGATTGACTAAATTGATGTGATATTTTAGTTTCCAAGTATGTACTTACATTTTATCGACAGTGAGTCTCTTTCAGTATGATTACTTGTTAAAATAATACACTCATGGGATGAGATGTCTGACTTAATAAAATGATCTACATTTTAGTTTTACCTAAATAAATAATAGCATCAGTCGTCCGCTCCGTCTGGTGGGATGAGTTCTATAGCCGTTAATCTATCGTGCATGAGTCTGAAAGTGGTCTGGTTGAGCGTTGCACAATGCAGCAGACATCCGCGGCCCTGAAGGACATGCTTTGTCCCGGGCTTGGCTCTGGCCGAACTTGTAACGTACAAACCAGTTTACACTACACTTGCACTTCTATCCCCGACTGCTTACTCGCTTTCACACTCGTAAATGACGCCTATGTCCACAGACGATTCTATTCACACCTTTACGAACTAAGATTCAAGGGAAATTTTATATTTTCTTTGTTTATAATATGACTTAATAATACTGTACAATATGTATGAGGAAGTAATTACGGTGGACTCCAATGCTCTTGAACGCTCACCGGTCACGTAATTGTCTGCTTTCACTAACAATAACCTTTAGCGTTAGAACGTGATAATGAAGTTTCTCTTAATTCGTCAAGTTATCAATAATTTGCAACAATACGTGTGCTATTGCTATTTTAATTTCCTTATTTTTGAATTGGAAGTCTCTATGCTATATCGAAAAGTATATTCAAAAATAAAAAAAAACCACATACGGTTAAGTTGAAGACTAGACAACACAAACAAAAAATAATGTAACATATGGGACACTGTAAGTAGGATGTTTCCATGCGTTGCGAGGACTGGCCCAAGTGTTCGTGTACAAGGGTCGTCAGTTGAAAGAATGGGGACTCCACAAGTTGCGTACATAATATAAACGTCTACAAACGACGAGACGACGACGACGGCGCGGACGTACGACGGACATTACTTTATATTTACAGCTATTATGATTGACGTGAATTGAGTGTCACTTTAACCTCATCACTAACATTATTACTATTATATAGCCGGTCACTGCTCATTATTGTCTATCAATGCACGGTTGACTTATGGATCAAAAGTTTGAAAAGGCGACAGCTGGTTCCCGTGTGATTGTACCAGCGGTGGCGCAGGTATTGAAAATAAAATGTTTAGAATTGGGGCGCAGGGGTCTGACCGTCGCCCGACCGAGGCCGGCAGGTACCCGTTGACCCAAAAACCCATTCCTAATACAAGTTCACACGATACGTTTTTTACCGATTAGTTAATAAACGAATCTCCGGGCGACGTCGAAGTGAATCAAATTAACATTTAGTAAGTAAATAAGGTCATCTGGTTGTTTGTGCGGCGAGTGCACAGAGATTGTGTTCCGCGTGGCGCGACCTTGGAGCTGGTACTAACTCGCACCTGCCGCGACACTTCGCAGGGGGAAGGGGAGGGGGGCTCGTCATGTCAAACGTCCACATACTTCCTGCTTCAGATGCCCAAACTACCCGCATGCAACGCTCTATCAACCATTTCCTATTACGGTTATTTTTGTTCGGCAGTAACGATGAAGTAGTGGTGGTGGTGTCAGTGGTATATCGAAACGTCGGCGCTGGTGAGCATATGGATAACGACAACTAATTTAACATAATATTATGTGATATTTACCTTGCAGCCTTCGCAGGAATGCACGCCATAGTGGAATCCACTAGCTTTATCACCGCAAACGCGGCACAGCACCGTAGTACCGTCAAACTCTGCAACAAAACACAGAAAACGGTTAGAGACCTGTATACGTAATTTGCTATAAATTTTATGGACGTTTGCAAGATTACAGCGCTGGTTAGCTCGTGCCAAACATCCGAGTTGTGTAACAAACATAGCGGTGCTTGCACGTGACCTTGTGCCCTGTGCACAGCCGCTGCAGTTTGCAGTGTGCCACCTACATCCCAACACTACTCATGCATGCTATTACTCAGCAGTCAGCGATAGGTGATGAGCTGATAATGTCGGCAATTGGGTATGTTAACGTGCATAACATTATCGCCAAGACGTCAACGTGACTGTCACAATATTAGGCGGAAGTTGTGAAATCTTTTGTTTGATAATGTTATACAAACTTCAGAAAGAAACCTATCTCCTGACCTTGTGTTAAAATTTAGTTTTCGTTTCAAGAAGTTTATATTTTCCGAGCTCGGGCATGCATAGTATTACAACCAAATTATTGAACTTATATACGTAATACAGTTCATACGTTCCAAAGAAGGAGTTACGATAAATAAGTAAAAACAGTGCAATCTGAGAAGCAGAGTGTACGTGCATTCTGATTTTATCAGTAGCAGTACACGTGAGGCGTGATCGCGTCATTACTAGCTTCAGCTTGGCTTTCATTTCAACTCATAACATTACCTCACGATAAGAGATTTTGCAAGCAATTTTACCGCCTTCTGATTTCTGTGCAAAATGGATAATACTGCGTTTTACTCGTAGTAGAGTAAAAATGAAATTGCGATCTATGTGTTCGTTTACGCCGCCGCCGCCGTTTTTAGTAAGAAAAATTGCATTGATTGTCTGAATGGTCACAAATCATGATGTATCGGATTGCATTGTAATGCACATGTTGCGTGCTCAAGGTGACAGACACTCAATAGACAATTTAGAAAGTCTCTCAACGCACCAAGTCGATGACCCCATCTTCGTAACAAACAACAATGTTAACAGCAACTGACTTTAGATAGTGACTATATACGAACATTACCTAAAATGAGTTCTCTGATAATATTAACCTAAATAGGTCAAACGTTACGTGTTCCCGCAACATTATTATCCAATCAGTTAATTGTGAAGATAATTAATACGGAAGCGTTATCTCGAAGTAAATATAAATTTGAGAATCCTTAATGATGTTAGTAATAATGGTTAAGTTAATAGGTCAGTGATAGGCAGCCCCTCGGCAACAACGCGACAACAGGTGTCTGTCGGGTGTCGGCTCGGGCGCGCTAGTCGCGGGCGGCTCGACTGGCGCGACCAGGAACTGGTTCAGCCGGGGCCCCCGACTGCTCTCACTTTCCTCTTCCAGCCGTTTGTTTATTTGTTAAGGGAGCGGGCTCGCCTTTTGGAAGAAACTTTCTATTTCTGGCGTACACCACTCGCCGCGGGTCGACGTTCGACGCCGTCGCTTTCTATAGTCGTTACTTTCTTTTTTCTAGTGGCGTTGTATGGTCGCCCTCGACGCAATAATTTCGGTCTCATCTCTCGCCACACTGTCAACAGTGCATGCTGTCGACTGCGCCGGCGGCGGGTGGGGAGCACAATAGAACAGGGAAAGCAACGTGAGACGTAACTGGTGCAGTTGCAACAGAGTCAGTAGCGTGCAGCCATTTCTCCTCGTATGATGCAACGCGCGCGTTTTTCTGGGTGGCGTGTGTGAGAGTCGCTCGTTCGTTACGTCAATTAAAACGCGAGGAAAGTGCGCGAGAAAGTCTCTCGTCCACGTAACGCGAATGCCGACCGGCGACCGAGCGTGCAAAATACTGACGCGGCCATTCCGACCGCTGCGGATCTGTGTCACGGCGATGTTTGTTTGTAAATAATTATTATAGTACTTGACGACGATCAAAATCACGTTTCAGATTTTATTTCCTCGTTATTTAACACGTTTGGTTGTATAGCTGATTTTGTTTAAAGAGAGCAATTTCATCTGAAGGTTGTTAAACGACTTCGTAGACTGCAGTGGTACGTGGTGGTGGGATGAACAAGCGAATAATCTTGTGTTACACGCATTCAGAGAAAAGTAAAAGTGGCGTGGTGAGGCAGTTGTCGCCACGTTCAACATGCTTGCACGCACCTATTACTAGACATGATATTTCTTACATCATGGGAAAACTGTCCAAAGTTGAAATCATTAATTATTTAGTTATAGAAAGGGTTGGCAGTGCTGCCAGTATTTGAGTAACGGTTAACTCTTTGTTATTTCAGTACGATTTTTCACGGGAAAAAATCACAAAGCAATCGATAAAGAGCGATAAGATCATTAGGAATCGATTGCGAATATTGAAGAGCTCCCCGCGGCTCGAGTTGATGGCGGACCCCACTGATTTGTACTGAGAGAACTATTGACATTGTTGTACAGTGCGTTATTTTGTACAATGCCGTTTTAATTGTTTTTCGTAGGGCCCTTCCGAGCGGAAATGTTCAACAATCCATCCATCAAATATTCGTTCTGCAGACGATTTGACATTGGATTGAAAATAATTATATATTATGTTAGCATTGTACCCTTTCATCATTTAAAAAAATCATTAATCAGATTTTACCAATGTCGTTATGAGTAATCTAGCATGAAATGTTATTATGAAGGCGCAGTGATTTTATTATTACTTCAAAAAGTTAATCAATTCTTGTACTTTAAAAAATTTAGATTTTCAGTTTTGAGAAATTGACCTTCAGTTTTTACCTGAAAAACAGTTTATGCATGTTTATGTCAGCGCCTTTTATATCAATTTTTATAAATATTTTTATGGTGTAAAATATTAAAAGAAAATAGCATACCCACAAGGCAAACAGAGTTATTTTTGTCAGTTTGAAAATAATTTATAATATTAAGACCTATTAACATTTATAGCGAGGTCTGTGTTGCTGTGTTTAGTACGGAAGACACGGAAGTTACGTAAGGACCCAGGAAGTAGCTATGAAATGAGATTTGGTTAAGTTCGCATAATATTTTGGTGCAGTACATCAGGAAATGCACATGAGTGCACAGATAGTAGTACATTACATAGCAACAGGTACCACAACGTAGATCTAGATAGATAGTTAACGAAACAAATATGTCGATGGCTCAATTACATAATTGAAAATTTCAATAAAAAATATGGCACCTACCTTACCTACCTAGGTACACAACTTATGAAATATTATTGAATATTACGTAGTGAAGGAAAAGCAGTCCTGTGAGCAACAGATTGTCAACAACAACAACACAGTTTGAAATGACAACAAATATTATTATGACAACATATTACAGCACATTGGTAATGTTGTAATATGTAATGTAAATAAACAAATGAAGGGGCTACCTATATGCAACTCTGGTTCTCGTTCCTTGTGCGCCGGGCTCATCATATTATGGTCAGCCGGCGTAGGCGCATCGTAACGCCCGTAACTGCTATCAGGAGACATCACTAAAGTCATTTATATTTCTGTACTTAAAATCTAATTATTTTGTCCTCCCCCGCACTGCACTACACGTAAACCACATGGAGCCCGCTGGCTTCAGACATGAAACGTCTTGCGCGCTGTAACACTGAATATAGGACAGGAGTGCATGGGCCAGTCGCGCGGCCGGCACGTCGAGGGATGAAGGTCGCTCGTATCGCGCTATAGCCGCTGCACGCGCCGCGTGCGTCTCACTCGAGCTCGATCGACGAACTGAGCGAGTGCCGCGCGCGCTCCTGCTCGAAGCCGCGCGAGTCTCCCCTTAAGAGTGAAAGTCTGCAAAAAGATCAGCGCTCTGTGCGATACAATCGCTTCGACGACGAAGCGTAGCCGGCTAAGCGAAATTCGCCTCTATAGGTCGGCTTAGCCTGTCGTTCTGCGCTTCAAAGCGAGGATCGGCGCGCTTCGAACTCCGGTCTCCGAGGTCATTGCCGCGCCAACGGTGGACCAATCACGAGCACGCTCAGACGTGCGCGGCCAGCGATTGGAGGAGCGAGGGCTCCGCGCCCCGCGGCCCGCGCTCCAGCGCGAGTTCGAAGACCCGAACCTTGCGGCTCACCGCGGCCAAGGTCGCGCGAGAGCGGTACCGACAGAGAGACTAGCCGAGCGTTCGAGTGGGACGTAGACGTTGCCGGTTGCGTCACACTACAAAAATATTTTTGGTGATGGAACGCGAGTGAACTTGAACACGAAATCGAGCTAATGGATGGCGAGCGCGGTGTAGGTCGCCGCGTGACGGACTGACCCGCTGCCGGAGCGCCCTGCTAACCCTGCTTGCCTGCTTGTCTCACACCGCACACTTCCGGGATTCTATCATTATGATTACCCACTACCTACTACTTTTGGGATGACCTACAAGTTACAATCTACACAATGCCTATGTACTTACGTATACTCTTAGACACTGGTCACGAACACATACGTGACTGTGCCAACTTAGGTATTTTTAAATAATAATCTTCCAGTACCCAATCGTCAAAACGTGATAAAATATTTTGATACACAAATGTCATAAGCGCAAAACACGTGAGCTGGTAGATAGGTACGTAAGATAAAAAGCACAAACAGACCAAAGCTTGTAAAGCACCGGCTGCTACCTATAACGTGACTGCGATTAAAACTAACTACATAATGGAACTTTGTGTAACTCTGCATAATACGTATTACCTACCTTCTTGTAATTGATAAACAAGTTTCTTCTAACAATAGGTACATAAACACGACTTTATATAACATTGACGTTACAATTGTTGTTAAAGCGGAAGATTCATTCGTATTTGAAGCCACATTAGGTGTGTATTCGCTTGCACGAGCAGTTATTTACGCGAGATAAAACGAGCGGTGGTGGGCGTCGCGGCGGGTGAACGACCTGGAAATTTTGGCGCAGGCCGGTCAAGGCCACCGGCACGCGGCGCGCAGGCGCTCGCTTACAGCCTACTGAACTGACACTCCACTACTCCACTACTCTATTACTCCAATACTCCACTGCTACCAACTTCTTTTTCTCCTCATTTCACATACCATCATCAGACACGATTATTTTTATTGTATTCCATTGCGATGCTATTATATTATATTATCACAATATTAAACAGCTGGAATACCTCTGAAATCTGTTTTAAACAGATCATTCTGGTGAACTAGTAAAAAAATTGGCACAGCTATAATATACCTAGGTAGTTATGTAGTCAACAAAAAGTGGAACTGATATAAATAGCGACGCTACGTCACATAATGTCTTTCTAACTAGGTATTTGATGTTATTTATCATGTCATGTGATATTACATTGTTTGTTATTTTGCGAATGTAAACAAATGTTTGCCCCAAATTCACATAAACTGCCTTCGTTTATGTATTTGTGACATAAGAATCCAACTGATATTAGTTACGATTTTTATTCAATATATTATTTGACTCTACTCTTGACTTAAATCTTGTCCTGAGGCCAAAGATGAGGTCGACGATGGAATGAGCTAATCCAAAAGAAGCCTATTAACGTGTGACTTAAATAGATTACCTTTTTTATAAGAAATAATTAATTCCGAGGATGTATTTGTTTTTACTCTGTAGCCTTAAAAACGATGGTTCCAAAGATTTTATGTCAGGATAATTGAAATCCAAACTGAATTTTATTTTGACTTGAAACCAGTCTCTTCGATTATCGACTTTAAAAACTGTCTAAAAAACTAAGCAAAGGGTTCCTACTTCCATGGTTTCCCTTACATGTGCTACTAAAAGGTGTTCGTGAATGTTTTTAAAACTTTTTGCTGCGATTATTTCGCTCCAATACTTTCCTTTTGCACAAAAGGAAGCTTTTTAAAGGGTTTCGCAAATATCCTCCCTCACGTGCACGTTTTTAATAAATGATTTGTGAATGATGAACAATGAACATGTGGGTTTTCTAGCTCTTCACTATGTACTCGTAGATAATAATTATGATTTGCTATAAAGTTCGTTACAGGAATAAGATTTTTTATAACAACTTCATTTTGGGAGACGCCTATTTACGTCTTACGGCTGGAATTGCGATGATGAAGATATCTCCTTATTTAATTTACTTTATCCCATCATACTTTGAAAGAAACTGTGTTCCTACGTTTGGTATAAGGATACATTATTTATAATGATTAAATTACTTTTATTTTTATTCCCTGATCTCTGACACCAAAAGCAAATATAAAAAAAAAACCGAATGGCGACATGTGTGTCGATTAAAACGTGAAAGTGAATAGGAACCCAGTTTTTTACTTCCTTCCGCTGCCCTCACTTTTAATATCGGGGTGCGAATATCAAATTTCGTAAGTTGGCTCTTACAATTTTTTTATAAAAGATACTGAATTTAACGGCTTATAAAATAGAGTTCATATTCCCACGTCTTCCAGCCGACAAAGTCAAAGCTGGTATCATCAGTCGGCCACATGTATAGTTTTGTATTGTTCATTGTGACCACAGTCGCCTAGTCGGCGGGACTTGATGATCTCGATTGATCGCCCATTTTTTAACTAAATTACAAAAAGCAGACCGTATGCCACATTGTTTGCAATTTATGGTTTCAATTTTTTCTTTCTTCCGGATTACTCTTCACAAAATATGGTAACACAGGGCATAATCAACATCGATAGCGCCTTACGCAGAAGTTAAATTCAAAAAGAGAAAGAGATGATGACAAATTAATGCGTGAACATTACGTTGTACAATTTAAATAAGTGATTATGAGGATGAACAAGCATGGCGTTTAACGACCATTATTTGAAAAGTCGTTTAACAAAATAAAAGGCAACAATAACCGAGAGACCGGCCTTCCTTCGCGGCTCGAAGGACGCTGCCAGTCTGGGACAAAAGCGAGCGTGCTGCCCAGCCTCCGGACAAACGGGACCTCGCATTTTATTTACTTCGCATCCATTATCCCACTCATAAATTAGCTTAACAACTTTTCAAAGAATGTGATCAGTGATCCCTTTTCACAACTAACAACCGCAAGGGTGCGATCCACAAGCGGTGAAATAGGATCCATCAACTCGACAGTGATATGCATTTGAATGAGGAAGTGACATTGTGAATTGGTTTGTCAAGCATTTATGAGTTCTGTTCCTAAACATAGAGAATAATATTTAATGTGGCATGGAGATCCCAACTTTTGGGCAACTTAAAATTAATAATAAAAATGTACCCATATTCTTTTCAGCACATTATTTCCAAACAGAAACATTATAGAAAAAGTAACGTCGCAATATTATTGTAATCGGATGCTGGCGGCCTGGATTCGCGGAAAGTTCTGCGAAGTCACGAGGAGCGTCGTTGGCAATTCGGCCGGTTGGTGTCGACTTGTGGAGTCCGAATGTTTGCGGGCAGAGCGGTGCGCGGCGCGGTCAAGGCCTCGCTGAGACGGCGATTACACCCGACGCGCATCGGAAACACGACCCGCCAGACTGATTGTTATTGAAGCCGTATTTGATCATCGACTGACGGTGCTTATAAAAATGGCTAGTTATTTAACTTTAATTTCTGTTACGTGTTTTCAGTATTTATTTTTATCACCGTGTGATGTCAGTTTCAGTTGACTTGAGCCTCTAGCGCTGCCAAAACCTATCGATCTAGTGTTCATTTCAGCAACGTAATGTCTGTGCAAAGTATCAGAATTCGGAATATGTACCATTTCTAGACAAAGGTAGATATTGAGTTTTGTCAGATTTCAATAAATAGTGTTGTTTGAAGAAAAACCTTTTCAAATAAATGTCGAAATCATCGGGAAAACCATCAGTTATCTTTCGTTGACAAGTTAATGTAGGGAAACTTAATGCTATTATCCAAAAACTTTAAAATGTCTGAAATTATGTCTGTCATTTCAATTTTGTGAAAGATTTGTACGAACCCACGAAAAAAATTGTATAATCGAAAGCTAGGTAGGTAGCGCTGTCGAGTGGCGAAGAGTGCCGAGCTGTAGCGAGTTTTTCCGAAGCAGTGCGAGGTCAGTATGAGTCAATTACCCCGCGCGGGCTGTAGCGACGCCACCGTCGACGACACTGCGCCCGCGCCACGCCATCACCACCCCACATAGCGCGCCCGTACGAAACTATCACTATTAGGTTTTCAATAGACATTTTTTTATTTACTTTTTCATTTCTTGGTAAGATACTAGATAAATTGGTTGGGTCCAAATGGAACATCGTCTGGTCGGGAGCACCACTTGGGTACGAAATCATGAATGTATTTTAATTATTACTAACAAATCCAGCAACCTAACAATCTTTATACTTTTTATTATAAGAGAGCACATTTTATTATGTTTTGGAAATATACAAATATTTACAAAAAATACTGATTCAAATCGTGATTTTATTTATTGCCATTCTTTAGCTACATATCACAGTATTTGTGCGGCCGAGTGTATTATTACCATGAATAAGCAAGCATGACATACAGGCCGTGTGATCCGGACGCTCTCAATCGTGGTTGACCTCGGCTGATTCGGCAACCCGTGCCAAGGCCAAGGTCAATTTGTCGGGTGTGTTCAATTAATAGCTCGATGCGGTGACGCCTGGAGCCCCACACAGCCTCACTCAGCGTCCGCCGACACATCACTCTGTGTGGACCCGTTTACGACAATTAATTCGGCGGAGACGACACGACGCACCGTATCGCTTCGCCTGACACAGTGGCAATGACATTACAACGTACTACCTACTCAAATTAGCCAAAGACACACGATTCCATTTAAATTTTAACGTGATCTTAAGGTTACTTTATTTATTATTTATGGATGGAATGTAATACAGACATTAATAGTTGTTCAAACATTTAACGTTTTCTTCCATTGGAAGTCAAATGTTTGATGCGTAAACGGAAAAAAGGATGACGTAATGTAACCTTCGCAACTTGGCAAAAAATAATATAAAACACGCAAATGAGAGGCTACAACGACCCCGACGTGATTCAGTACTTAGGAGCTCATAGAAATAATGTGTAGTCATCAGTATTCGTACACCAATTGTATGTATAATAATATCTAGTATTTTTGTATTCTGGCGGTGCGATATCAAAATGTGAACAATACTGAACTATGTAGGATGTCTAATATCGCGAACCTCCAAACATGTGAACGGCCCCGCCGCGCCGCGCGCCGCCGCCCGCCGAATAAACTAGGAGCACTTCCTCGTTCGAATATCGGAACATGTCAATGTCAAACTGTGCTGATTTAGCCGCAATGTCAACCTCAAGGTAACGCTCGACATGAGGAAATTTGACGGTTAACTAAATCTAATTGTACTAAACATATAGCTCGCGCAACCATTTATCAACAGTGGACATAATTATTTTACAATAGGGCGGAAATTTATCTCAAACAATTGTTATCGATGTCTATTTAAATGATTAAATGGGGTTATTGTACATTCGCCACAAAGTAAATTCGTCACATTTTGAAAACTCCATACATTGAAAGTGTATTCGCCACATGCATAAAAAGTATGTGTAAATTCGTCACAAGTCTTCATAGGTTCATAATTGTTGCAAACACGTAGTACTGGTAACAAACAAAGTTATTGGGTTTTTTTTTGTTTTCATTTTGTATATACCAGGGTGTCATGATTCAGTTGAAAATTAGCTACGGGGTGATAGCCCGAAAGAAACGACGGCACAGTTGGCGCAGTGGCTAAGCGATTGGACTGCTGCGCTGCGTGTCGCGGGTTCGATCCCCGCACGGAACAAATATTTGTATGGCCTGCAGATAGTTGTTTCGGGTCTGGGTATTTGTGTATGTGACTTTATATGTTTGTGAACGCACCCACGATACAGGAGAAATTCCTAGTGTGGGGCAACGTTTTTATAAAAAAAAAACCTGTTAACTCCTGTATTTGCTGACAGCCCGAAAGAAATGATTGATCTTTTATCAACTATGATACCCTAAAACTACATAACACATAACATTACTCCTGTTAACTAAAGAAAGCACCAGGTTACGATTTAATAACAGGGGAAATTCTTCATAACTTACCAAGAAAGGGTCTGGTTAAGTTAACAACCCTTATTAATGCCGCATTGAGGCTTAAATATGTACCAGAGTTATGGAAAGTTGCTGAAGTAATAATGATAGCAAAGCCTGGGAAACCGGCTCACGAAACAACATCATACAGACCTATTTCCCTGCTACCAATAATGTCAAAGCTGTTCGAAAAACTACTACTCAAACGCCTTAAACCTTTCATTGATAACAGTAACATTATACCTGAGCACCAGTTTGGTTTTCGAGAAAAACACTCAACGATCGATCAAGTGCACAGAATCACAAACGTAATAGAAAACGCGTTGGAAAACAAACAAGTTTGTTCTACTGTTTTTCTAGACGTAGCCCAAGCATTTGATAAAGTTTGGCATGAAGGCCTTATTCATAAATTAAACAGCCTGCTACCGAAACCGTTTGCAGACATATTGGAAACTTACATTTTAAACAGAGTCTTTAGAATAAGACAAGAAGATACTTATTCAGAATTTAAACCAATAAACGCTGGTGTACCGCAAGGAAGTGTGTTAGGTCCGGTCCTGTACCTACTATATACTTGCGATATACCCGAATCCGAAAACAATACCATTGGGACCTTTGCTGATGATACAGCCATAATGGCCGTTGGAAACAGCCACGAAGAAGCAGTAGAAAAGGTTCAAATGGCTGTTAATCAAGTTTATGACTGGACCAAAAAATGGAGGATTAAATTAAATGAATCCAAATCCGTACATATAAACTTTACCAACAAAACAGCAACAGTATTTTCCAGTTTATATTAATAACAACCAAATACCTTATGAGAATACAGCCAAGTATCTCGGTATGACCCTTGATGCAAAGCTACGCTGGAAAACTTACGTGAAGAAGGAAAAAGATGAACTCGACATACGGTTCAAAAGAATGTATTGGCTGCTTGGAAGAAACTCCGTGCTGTCCGTGCAGAACAAACTGTTACTATACAGACAAGTCCTGATGCCAGTTTGGACTTATGGTATTCAGCTGTGGGGCTGCACCAAACAGACAAATGCATTAATCATTCAACGATTCCAGAACAAAGTACTACGGGAAATTGTAAATGCACCCTGGTACGTACGAAGTACGAAATGATGACCTCCATCGGGACCTAAACGTTGAGTTCATCGATAAAGTGATTCAAAAATCCGCAGAAGCTCACGACAAGAGACTTCATCAGCATGTGAACGTCGAGGCAATCCAGCTTCTCGATCACACGGACATAGTGAGAAGACTAAAAAGAACAAAACCGTTCGAGTTAGTGTTTAGTGCTCGTGTTAGTGAATAGTGAAATGTAGCACAAGTGTTACCAATAAAACACAAGATAAAGTGTATTCCCCTTAATAGAGACAATAAGAAAAGTGCCAATGGACACACTCTTAGTACGTAAAGACAATATTTTTAACAGTTTAAGTTATAATTAAATTACTTATTAGTCTATATATAAGGCTAGATTGTAATAAGATTAGGGTCCATCATTTTGATGAACACTAGAATAAGGAAAAAAAAAAAAAAAAACTCCTGTTAACTCCTGTATTTGGTGACAGCCCGAAAGAAATGATTAATCTTCTATCAACTTATGATACCCTAGTGCTACATAACACATTACATTACTCCTGTTAACTCATGCATTTCGTGCAAATGACAATCTGCACAAAATTTATATAGAGTATAAAATATCATACCGGTGTTAAGGTTAGTAAATCTTATTTCCTATCCATAACACTGGTGTGATGGTTAGAAAAAAAATCCTCATCATCACACCAGTGTGACAGAGCAGTGTGAAGGTTGGTCAGGCAACAATTTTTCTGCTGTCTGTTCGGAAATAACTAATATGGCGGATTTTTATTCATGAAAATAGAGCTGTGGCGAGTTAACACATACTTTTTTTCGTGGCGGATTTACTTTGTGACGAATGTACAACAACCCATTAAATGTGTGTATGTCTAATGTCACTATGAATGTTAAATATACACAACCGATTAAAGTGGCATTGGTAGAGTTAACCCTTAATTTACGGCTTTTAAATGCATTCAAGTTTATTAAATACCTCTCATGGCAACTAGGGCAGGGCAAGAGACTGTATATCAACTTATGGTTAACAAGTGAAGTGCAAAATATGAATGCAAGTACATGGATTGTGCTGATGAAGGAGCCTTTCTCCTTTCGGTCACCTCACCTTGATATTTGCATCAAGTCGAGACTTCCTGCTCCGTCAGAGGACGTCTGCATACTATTTACACATCCTACTAAGCAACTCGGTATTGTTAAACATATTTCCCGCTTCAGCTCTGCTGAATTTACCTATTACCTCGAAAACGTATGAAAATAGGGCAAAGCACTTTATCGTAGCATAACGAGCGAAATGCGAACGCGCTAAGTAGAGCATTGAAATCGGCTATTGGTCCAAGACTGCAGAGCTTTGAGCTTGTTTAATTATACGTTACAATAACGTAACGTAGGTAGTGGAGTATATAGGAGAGGTGTTGCGCAGTAGGTGTTTGCGTAATCAGAGCATCGCGGCGTCCCCCGCGCGGTGATGCACCGCGTTGTATAATGAAGTTTGGTGGCTGCGGGCTGTGTGGTGTGCGCTGCGCCCGCGCCGCTCAGCTCCGCAAGGCGTTGCCGGTTGCACTACTCACCTACACTCGACACTGTGCGCAACAATGAGGAAGTGTATGCCGAACATTTCCTAGTGTTACATTTACTCGCCCTCATTATTGCCATATAGCGCTTTGTGTGAGCTGTGACTTGCGATCATATTTTTTGTCCCGAATAAGCTATGAAAATGTAACTGTTTTGCAGACGTAAGTCCAGTTTTTCATATGCCAGGATTTAGGTTATGTAAGCAGCGAGGGCGCTTTAAGTTTTGTGTTAGCAATCGGTGACAGCCAAAAGTCAACATGTTATTCTGGATCGCTCTGAATTTTCTACATAATCGATGAGCACTGACTTGAACTCGAACTAAATACGTAAAATTTACATTTTGATGAGTACAAGTTAAAGTGTCGGCTACGTTCTACCAAATTGTAAACAGATTTAAATCAGTCTAGATCTACTTCCTTTAAAAAGTGGTTGTATGATTTAATTTACATTACAACTGCGCAACTATCTGGTTCTGGATGTAAAAACAGTTTTCTGTTTCCAGTTAAATTAGGCACTGTCCCGAATATAAATAAAGTCTAAGTTTAAGGCATATATTTTATACTTACAGTCATTTAAAACTGAAAATTCGTAAGGAAAGCGCTGGGTAATGTTTTTAACGAAAAAAGGCGCGGGAAAAGCGGCACGCGGCACGAAGCTGCGGTCCGGGGGCCGCGGGCCAAGCCGCCAAATATTGCGCAGCATTAACTCCTGAAAACGTGTCCGAAGAAAGTTCACGGCCGCGCGTTGACGTTACCACCTTCCGCGCCCCGCGCCCGCGCCCGCCCCCGCTCCCTCCTGCCTCCCGCGCACCTACTCGCTGATGCCTGGGCCTGCCCGAATCACGTTTATTGCTTCCTAGATACATATCCTCCATTGCAGTTACATACAGGGTGGTGCCGACAATTCGACAATAAATGAAACCCCTGGTCGTTCTAGTTCATAGGAACATTAATAAACTATCAAATAAATCTTAACACCAAAATAAAAAAATTGAAAAAAAATTAATAAAACCAAGTAGCATAAAACTGTAAACGAAATACATTACAATTTACAAACAAATATTGGTTTACTAACCTTAGGAATAATTTGCACCGATAAACGTGTGGAAATAAAATGTAACAAACGAATTTGGCAAAGACATTTAGGTAGGTTATTGTCGTATCGTCGCGTCGGCACCACGAACGGTGTTAGGATTAATTGGATAGTTTAAAAATGTTCCTATGAACTAGAACTACCAGTGGTTTCATTTATTGTCGGCACCACCCTGTATAGCACCGTACGGAACTTCACATAACTATGGGCAACTGAGTAATTCGTATTCATTTCAAATTAATTTGCAAGAAAATGTGGTGCAACGCATTGTTATCAAGACGTATCGCAAAATCGCAATCCTTAAAGTTTTATCGGTTTGCTTTCACGGTTCAAGGCCTCGTGTCGGCCGATAGGCGAGGGTTATATTTATGTGTATGAAGGGTGATCGATTTGCTGATATCTAGGCTGTCAGCAGGAGCTGTGAGATTAGAGTGGGCGGCGGGTAGGGGGCCGGGGAGGCACCGTGGCCTTGGCGCGATCGTTGGCCGCGGCGGCCGCGCGCGCGTGTACCGCCAGCGATAATTTCGGCAGTTGCGCGCACGAGTCTACTGACCCCGTCGTCGTTGTTTGCGACGCAAATGATCCCCTTGACTTTATTTAAATCACCCACTCTGTCAACCGTTCAAATAGATAGTAAATACATATTTAAATGTCACTATTTTGGAAAAAAGACGATGGGATGAGGCAATGTTAAAAAACTTTGAGTTATAAAGTTAATTCAGCTTCTGCCAGGTGGGTAATAAATAGTTTCTATAGATGTTATATTACCTTACCAGTGGTCTATATTACTCTATCTGTGTCTGTGTCTATTATTATTAGTGATAGGAAGAACTGGAAGTCATGGGGAGAGGTTTTTACCCAACAGTGGGCTGACGCTCGCCAGCAGTAAGATGTTACCTTATCTTCATAGATATGTGTTTGTGTGACTGCTGTGATGCCGTGATGTGGGTGATCCACATAATTATTGATCAAAACAAGAGCGCAACGGTAAACTATTACATTCTGTCACGCCGGAAAAATGTGCCTATATTATGATGTAAGAAACCCGGGAAATGTAGATAAAATGTATTTACTTATGAATTTAACCCTTATAATCTTGAAAACGTGATATTTGTTTGGTTTGTTCGTTAAAGGGAAGCCATGCCATCGAAGTACGGACGTAGTTCGCGGAGAAAGTGCTGCGCATTACCTATAACCGACTTTCATTTTATAAGAGACCGGTTCCAATAACTTTTTTCTTTAGAGCCCCCACGCTCCAAATGGAATACAATTGAAGATTTTATCTAAATTATTTGTTATTTTCTGCAATGTTTTGTTACTTATTAGTTTACTTAGGATTATGTGACTTATTGTTCCAAGCAAAGTAGAATGAAAATATACATGAAGTTTATTTGGCTTCCTGCAGCTACAGAGGAATATAATCATCGAGCTAGCGAATTTCATAATCTGTCGGAAACTGCTGCCCTTTAAATTATGCAGATGCCTAACTGCTGTGACTTTAGTAAACCGTGGCCCATTACACTGATTAACATCATTTACTACAACGATTTTGCGTAGGATGCCATAACCATTATTGGAATTGCTATAATTACACTACAGCAGAGAATAATCGGCTGTCTATAACGATGCCTTCTAATTTAGTCCGTGGTAGCGGGATCCAAGTGTAATATTACGCACAGTGACCTCCTTGTCAACAAAAAATAACAATAAAGCAGTCATTCAACTTGGCAAAGTATTATTAAAGGTAGTTGGAGGCGATGCGAAGTTTTCCTTTATTTACCGAAAACAGCACAATGGTTATTACCGAAGCAGTTTCGATTTTCGGCAATCAATAATTATCGAGGTTGGCATTGTGAAGGCACATCCTCGTGTCCCAGCTGGCGGAGAAACTGCGGCCGCGTGCTCGCACCTTGTTATTAGTAAAAAGTGGATCCGAATAAACATCGGTATTTAAATATATTTGGGTCCTTTGTGGTGTGTTTTTTATTAGTGAGTATGTTATAGTGCTGTATTTCGGGTACGCATGCCATACGCACGTCAGCCGCGTGCCACTCACACATGTTGGTTGTTTTCTCCGGAATCAACAGTGGCGTAATCGTATGCTATAATAAACTGTTAGTTTACATTACAAGGTTTAGGTTTGATTGGGGTTTATGCTGGGGCAGTAAACATAGCTAGGCGCCGGGAAGAGCTGTGGGGACGTGGGGCTGTGGGACTGGTGGTGTCGGCGACCGCGCGCGCGTGCACTGCACTCCGCCAGTGCGTGTAACGGTGCACCACGTTCTTGCTGTGCCACTCCACTATCACATTGATAACTAGAAATGGAACCTTCTACGAAATAATGTCACAACGATTCGAATGAAGCCAACAAATACTCGTAACAAAAAAAAATTGAGACAAAGAAGACTCTGATTCTGTATTTGAAAAAAAATCTAGTAATAATGCCATTGATGGCATCAAAGTCTTTTACCACAACAAAAGGGAACCTACTAACACTGTGACCAGCAAAACTGTGTTAAAGATTTAAGGGAGAAATTACCACTAATGTCCATTTCTCAGAAAAGTTTTGACGGGACATTTTAGTTTTTGTGTCGTTACATTGTCTCAACGATCTTTTCTTTTCTATAGCACAAGATGTCTATTGTTTTCATGTCGCATATAATTTGAATGGGCTGAGACAGATTTAGGTTAAGGGATATTTTCGCTGGTTGGACGTAAGTATCGTGACCCACATTGTGAATGGATCAAGGAGCAACTAGCGAATTTAATACCATCTGCTGAGTAAACAATACATCAATAGAAATCTGCTAACCCTTACTCCCGACTTCCTTTCAACTTCGATTTCTAAGGTTGAAAATTTTTACAATCCCCGTAAAAAATGCAAGCAGAATGGTGTTCTCCTATTGTCAAAAAATTCACGATGCGATTCAACCTACCCTTTCATTTCATCTCGGATTACACGAACAGGTAAGGTCCAACTTTTTGCCGGGATACGTTATTGTGCAAGTTTCGCGATATCTAACTCTTCTGAGATGGTGAAAAAGTAAAAATGATTGTTTAATCGGAACCTTTTTGACGACAAAAAATGCGAGGATTGAATCTTTTACAAAAGTTTTTTAACTTCCTTTTGTTAGATCAGTTCGTAACCGACATTCCCAGATTGCTGATGTATTGTGACGACGTTAAACGATATCGCGGCCGAGGGATGCCCTTACAAATATTCCTCTTAATGATAAAATATCAGCGGGATACCGTGCAATATTTTCACAATATTGTATTCTCATAATTTAGGTTTTTACTCCGATACTTTAAAAAACGCACGTTTGATATATTGTTAATATCAATGTTGCCAAAATTGTTATATTTAAATTCTTCATCTAGCCCAGCTAGCTGCGTTTTTTTACAGAAAAGTTTGGAAACGAACAAAAAAGAAACACTTTGGTTTAAGGATGACAACAATGGCACAGTCCCTTTAGCATTCCGGTACTTAACGACAATTTTGTGTGTGGCTTACTAAACTAATCAGCACCCAAATAATTATTTCTGTGGCGTTTTGTGTCAAAAGCTCGACGGGATCCTTGGACAATATTGGACATGGCTTGTAACAATAGTTGGCGACTTATTCTTACGCCAGGATTTCTGTTCTTTTCCTCAATGTGCAATGTGAATAGGCGTGGCGCAGGGGCGATGCGAATGTCCATAATATTATGTATGCGTATGGAGTCCAGTTGGCATTAGTAAGCACGATTGCACGACAATCGCGGCGTGATGACGGCAGGCCGCGAGCCGCGCGGGCATAGGGCGAGCCCCGTTAGGACGGGGTGACTGACTCCAGCACTGCAACCTGGTGCATTGTGCTCTAACGAGAACACACCATTATGTGCAATCATATCAAGCGAGCTAACTTTACCTCCTTGCGAACAAACTTGAGGACGGTGCCGCGCGGTCGGTCGGTGACACTTACCTGTAACAAGGAAAATAAAACATTGTAGCTACTTTGCATTAACTTGTAAAAGTGTAACCCAAGTCTAGATCAAAATTTAAATAAACTGGTTGCAATTGGCTCTAACTGATAGCCAGGAAAAGCACAATGGATTAAACAGTGGTCGTTACTTTTATGGTCTGTGTGGAGGCAAACAACGAGGCCATTCACACTCTACGTATCACTTTATATGCTAATAAAGGTATTGTTTCTAAGTCAAAGTCGATTAAATGGTGCGCATAAATTACTATTAAATAGAAATTTTAAGTGATAAATTTAGTTTTGTTCAGTTGGCACAGGAAGCGGTAGGGTCAACGCACGAAATGATGTCGTTCACTGGCGAAGGTGGCTACTGAACTTGAGGCGGGCGTCCTTGAGCCGCCTCCCAAATCGCCAATAACCAACACAGACATGGTTACTTCACATCTCCGTGCTGTAACGAGCACACACGAACGCTATATAGCACAAGAATGTTCACCCACACGCCCGCAAACCTGATCATACGCTCATTTCGGCCACCACCACATATAAACACAAGTCAACGAACCGTAATGTGAAAAATGAATCGCATGTGAAAATAACAAGTCACATTTATCAAATAGCTCGTTGGAGAAAATTAAAACACTTACTTAATATCAAAGTTACATCGAGTTTACCGCATTCGATATAGTCCTTTCGTCACGTTTTTAGCGTTCCGTGAACATGTGACGCTGTTCTAATTGAATCATGTCAACTCATGCTCAATTATGAATACATATTATCGTTTATATAGAAGGTGGCCAAGTATAACATCATCACGTATGAACAAGGAAGCCGCAGTAAGTTTCTGACACGAATTTGCCTCTGACCACTTCAGAGGTGTCAGAAACTCAGAACCTTGGGCGTGTGATTCATAATAATTGCTAACTAGCCCCAGAATTACTTACACATTGCTACTTTAACATTGAATTATTAATATTTATTTAGGTATTATTGTAATTATTCAATCATACAAAACCAAGACGTCTTTGAGGTTACATATTTCAAGTATTAAAACAGGCAAAACTCAACTCAAATGCTGAGTGACTAATTTCCGGATAAATTTCTGCGATTAGTAATAGAACAACCGGTGAGGAACCGAGCCACCGAGGTCGGCGGGTAATAATAAGATTTATATTTTGTGTGCGAGGCCTCGGGCCACTGACCGCTGCCGAATCTCAAGGTCTGCGAGCATCGCGCGGTAAACAAGTGCCGACGTATACCTATCTACACGACTACACAGTACACGTAGCCTGTAGCATGACTTATATTATCAACTGTACCTACTCCACGTGATCTAATGACAGTGTTACCGATTCCAAATTCGGTTATTCACTGATAAAAGACCTGTCTTTGAACTCTAATCCGAATCAGCCTACTTCACGTTCATATAATGCAAACGTCAATAAGTGTGTTTATTGTTTTCTAAGAACTTGTTTTTGTGGTTTAGAGTCGGCCAGAACAGTATTTAAAATGTTGTTTTTCCTGAAAACATTGTAAAGACGCAATAAATGGAAATTGAAATAGCCTTGAATTGAGAAATAGACTCGTAGTCTGCCAAAAGTTCAATATCGCATGTAAATGTGTACATAAGGTTCACCACTGATGAATCTTCATTATACGTCATTATTGGTTATGATGTCGTTACACTTACTTTAAAAAAAATATGTATGTAGGTACATCGTGTCACTTACTACCCCAATGATTGTTTTAAAAAAAAATACACCAGACACATTGCAAGAGGCAAAGTTGGTAGGTATGCCTGTACTCAGTGTTTGTGTGGCAACATCTCATAAAAGGTTTATTCATTGATGGTCACGCTCTGGTCTTGAACTTTAGAATCAATTCAAGAGATCCAGATATTTTATGCAATGTAGGTTTACGTCGGCATTACTACGACAGTAGCCTGTGCTACGAAGGGGCTACGGGGCGCTGCTACGCCACTGCTACGCTCCCGTAGGCCGGGCGGAATGAAGTGGAGCGGGAGAGAGTGGTCACTGAGCCAGTATTATATGGCCGACTCGACGGGCATTTTCGAGTCGAGGTCTCTGGGAAAAGCGACCGCTACAATTTGGGGAAATGGCCCATCGGTTACGGGGCCGTGCTACACACGGGCCGTAGCACGATTATTTTACAAGTTCCTTGAGATTGTTTTTATATTTTCTGTGATGACATATCCGGCCAGCGAACGGATTATATGACTTGATGATTTAATGTCCTTTATCGGCCGATGTTCTAAAAAAATATATTAACACTATACAAAATGTAAGTAGGTACTTTCTTTCTAACAAACATGAGCTACGTACATTGCACACTATAGATACGTGTAGAATTAAATTATTTTTATCAAGTTCAATGACATTTTATCATTTCGCCTTGAATTTATCGCTATTGTCTGCCAAATAATTGACATGCCAAAAAGTATTCGTAATTCTACAAAAAAGAACGAAATCAGTTTGTTTTTGGCTACATATTCATCGAATATCATTTGAAGACCTCTTTGTTTGACCACTTGTTTGTACTTCCGAGTTGAATACATGTTTGAAATGTTTCTTAACGTGGCATGTGAGTTCATGCGAGCGTGACGTAATAGGTGTGTAATACATTCTAGTAGAAAATAAGAAGTGGCTACCGTCGGCGGCGGCGCGCACATGTCGCAGTCAATGCCCGTGGAACTTGATCTTCGGCTAGTTGTTCCTGGTTCACGGGTACGTCACCTGCGAGTGCTACCACGCGATCGAGTGTCATACAAATTAGCGCGATTTTCAGGCGATTGCACGACAAAGCACCGACACTGTCGTCTGATGTCGTTGCCCTCGTTGAACTTTCCACTCGTTAAACTTGATTATCGACACACGATCAGCGTAAGCTCAGTTTATACCGATTATGTAACAGGTGGCTCGAGTTTCTAATAGTTATAACATCGACTTGGAGTATCCATCATTTTAATATTTTATGAATTCTTTAAAAAATTTACTATGCACACATAACAGGTCGTTTCGAACGCAGTAACTTTTCTTTTTTATTAAAACTTGAATTGCAACAAAACATTATGATTGCAATAATAATAATTTATTTTTTATTTATAACGGAATCGATTCTACATGGAGGAATGCGGTGATGCAATCGATCTAACCAAAATATTTTCTCACACTAATGTTTCCCCTTCTTAGCCTGTTCATCTGATCGGAGGCTATTTTCCCGTCACGAGGTGTTGCGCGTTGGCAGTATATAGGGTGTAAAAGTACCCTCAACGCAAACGAAGGGCATTTGTTCTCCCCACCACTGTGATAATTTTTTTGTTCTAGACCATACCTGGGAACCTCCTAGTTGCGGAGATATTGGGGGTCAAAGTTCCAAATTTTTCACAGCTGTTTTTGTAAATATTTCAGGTTTTAACTTTACTTAAATTACTTCCATGACCCGTTTACTATTCAAAGCATCCACTAGCACAATGTTTTAAGAAAATAAATGTAAAATGTGATTTTTATCCTCAAAAAAAAAAGTAATTTCCCAGCAAAAATTTTTGCGTAGGGGTACTTGGTTTGATGTACAGAATGCTTGGTTATCGGATGCGTGAAGGGTTCGTTTACACCCTGTATATTCATTTTCCTATATAAAAGAGTGCATGTGGACAGCACATAGGTAACGTCCATATACCGGTTTACGTGAGCCATAGTTGCTCGTAGATAATGTCATACGCATGCGTGTCGCGTAATCAGACAGGATTCGCACGGTGGCGAGTGCAAGCGATGCACCGTGGGGTGCAGCGTGCGAGCGAGACGCAGCGAGTTCAATGGTATTTGATATAGTGCAATGGAGTTCTTTAACCCCTTAGCCTACCTGCGATTCTTGCGAATGAGGCAGTCCGGCCGCTGTCTCTGACTGTACCACTATCAAGCACGTATCTTTATAGGTCGCTGCTAGGCGTGGTACGGACAGCATGTAATAACTTACTCATTGATGGTACTTACGGAAATATATTTGGTTAGTGCCAAACTCAGACTGCTGTTTGTTGCTTTTTAAAGACAATTTTAGTGTTGAAAGTTGCATTCTAAAATATTATAAATAATTACATTCACATTAATTGTTTAGAAACTCTAGCTTCTTTCTCTGCATGACTATTAATGATGTAAGATTTCTATTTAATGAAAGCATTTAGTAAACTATTATTAGCGAATTACCGAAATCGTTTTTGGATTTAGCTGACTATTATGTTTATTGTTAATAAAAACTTGGAAAAATAATAATAGCGCGTTATTTACAGACTGCAGGGGCTAGTGATGTAACCAAGTGGACATGGACATGCCAATCACGTCGGATAGTAGCTCGTCGCATGTCAACTATTTTATCTAGGATTTTAAAAATTCGCAGCAGGTGTGTGGGAGGGGATCGCGGGGTACTGCCGGGGGGAGGGGGGGGCACTGGACTGGTTTCCGTTGTTTCGCAATAACGCGGGTTCAATGACGCCTCCGTACTTATAATTGCTGGCGTGTCATGATCGTGCACTCGACCCCTTCACTTCTGTGCCATGTGTATCGACCCTGAAATATCTCAAGTTCTCACCCCGCTATAAAAATGTCTGTTACGCTCTATATACGATATGGGATAAAAAGGAATAACTAAGCAGTCTTGTCGATGGTGCCAAACCGACGGGAACCAATTAACTAGATACCAATACAACTAAATTCAAAATTCAAAATTCATTGAAAACGTTGTAGACAACCCAATTAAATATTTGTTAAATAATTGTCAGAATGAAAATACATTTTATAGTCAATTGTTTTTATGTGTCCTAGGTCCTAACATAAAAACAATTGATTATAAAATGTATTTTCAGCACTTAAAATTAATTTTTCTTTTATTGCTGAAAATTCATTAAAGTATAATAAATTCCAAGTGAAATCCAGTAAAGTTTGAAGTTTCTAAGTTGATATCGTTAACTCAAGACCATAACTTCCAATTGTTGTCCCGAGATAACCGTGGTTGGAAAGGGCGCGCAAACACCCAAATAATGATATGCCTATACATACTGACCTACAAAACCGATAAGGAAGAAAGTAAACATAAACAATCAATAATTCATATACAGAATAATATTGTTTTGATATTGACCTTATAACTAAGTTCGTTACTTTACAAATCTGCCAGCTGTATAAATTAGAATAAGTTGATGAAACATTAGTGTTATATAGAATATGGATCTCGACTTCCCGAGTATTGTTATTTTCCAAGACGGGTGAACTGTGAGTGAGTAAATATGTTGAAGTAGTTCGTCGTGAAAGCTGTAAGTTGAACGGGTGGCGGCGCCGCGGCGTTGACCTCGCGCCGCGAACGACGACCCACCGCCTCCTACCAACTACACACGATACAACCAATTTATACTTCAAATAATCTAGCAGACTCTAGCACCAGCTAATAGTCGCACCTGATATAATACTCGTTAATAACTGCACGCTGCCTCGTTACAGCTACCCCGACCGCAACTAAGCAAGAACCATTACCCAGGGGCGGTTTATGTTGCATGTAATTACAATTAGCTACACCGATAAGATTTATGGCTTTGCAATAATTAAGCTTTTTCTTTTAGTTTTATTACATTACAACAACATGTGTTACTTGTATTAACAACATGTTTTAACTTAAATGCTGTGTTTATCGCAGTTTACACGAGTTGGATGCTGTACACATGTCAATCTGAGTTCAATATATTAGGTGCTGTGTTGTTGTGGTGTGTGCGGCGCAGTGTTTCGTAACTGGCGGCCGTGGTCGATGACTCCGAACGTTCTAGTGCTCACATCTCTCCGCGTTACGTAACCGCGAGAAAGTTGACATCCGCTCGTGGAACGTTCCGGCCAACATTTTCAGCCCAGAGTCAACGCACCGCGATGCACCCCAATTAGCAGCGCTCTGCAGCGGGTGCGTGCAACGTGCAACTCCTTCAAGTAACGCATAACTTAGTGTTGCATGTGTGGACAAATGCCGTAACATGTGACATACTATGACAATGCAACAATGTTTGTCCTGTTGTGGTTAGGCCGAAATCGACACAATCTAGAAAGCGATGTAATCAATTTAATGCTAACACAAGTGTGATAATTAAATTAATTACTTTAATGCCCACATTTTATGCGCTATTTATCGGTCAACTTCAACAACTAAATTCTGTTATCAGTATTTTTAAATGTTAGTACATACGTATGGCACACAACGTGACGTATCAACTACTTCCTGAACGACATAATTTAAAATTATAAAAATGTGGTGTGTTGATGTCGGAAGTTACTGCTCCATTCCTGATATAATATAAGCAATAATAATAATAGCACGAGGCCGTAATTAAATGTCATTGTCACTGCGTTATCAAAATCGAGGACATTTTTATATAATTCTGGGTCATTGTACCGAAGCAATGTTTTGTTCAGCTTATCGCAGCTATGCTATCGAGCTACCAATGTATGTCACTGATAATACACTGTAGCCTGTTCCTTTGTTTGGTTCAACCAAACTGCTGCGACTCCAGCTACATGGAGATACTCTGTGGTGCCTGTCATGTGAGGTGAAGGTTATCTAATTATATTTTTTGTATTCAACCGAAATACTAAACTAGTTTTTTGCTTACAGAACTTCTATATCACGTACGTCATATTTAAATGTTACGTGTTCCGTGTTACTAACCAAATAGTTTCACTGTAGCAAATATTTTCGTGGCTTTCTCTACACGACGATAGAGTTTGCCTGTAACCGAAACATACGGGATTTATTTCGTCGACGTGTCTAACTAACACATAAGTTTCAAAACGTCCGTGTCAATGGACTTCTTAGTGAACTGTCATGAGTCAGTGCTTGACGTACCAACACCGTGTAGCGGCATCTACTGTGACAACCGACTTGAAGCAACGTCCTCACACAAACCGAACTGAAAATAATTTAGCATTGTTTTATACAGATGTTCTAATGAGCGTGTAAGAATGCATGAGTATGTAAATGAGAGCGTAAGAGTGATGACACATCGGTGAAATGGAACTCTGTGAATGAGTGAACTGAAAAGAGCGGAGTGTGTAGCAGTGAAGTGAACTCGACGATAGCGACGCGACTCGCAGGTGCCACTACATCATTGTATGAATCCGATTACGTGGAAAAAACTTTCAAATTGTTTCAAACATTTTATGTAGAATATTTTTATAATCACAGTCTCGTAGGAAAATAAGTCATTGTTGCTAAATTACCAACACCGTTAATAGTAGATTGTGTGACTGACGCATTGTTTGTATGAGTTATTTTTGTCATTAATTTGGTTGTCACCTACCTGACTGACTACGCTACGTTATAGGCCTAAGAAATAGGAGTCATTGTAGTTCAACATCAACAGAATTTGATAACAAACGTATATTACATTGTGTTGTAGCAATGTAGGTATAGCTATGGAGCCGGCAGGCGGCGTCGAGGGTGACTGACCCACTCATGGCAGATATTTGTACAATTGTGTTTGTAGATTCGCTCCAAGGACGCCGTTTACGTCACCCGGGGTAATCGACTATCATGGTGTGATAGAGATCGTATAACACGAATTTTATCTTTAATTCGTTGTAGCAAAGTTGGTAATGCAAATTGGTGGAAGTTAACTACCGCTGAAGATAGAAATACGGATTCGTTAATTTGGAGAGACGGTGTTCTAGAGGTCAATAATACCGGATGAAATCAAGAACCACATTGCGTCGTTCTATAAATATGTATGATCGTCCAGGGAGGGACTAGCTTCAAAATGTTAACGATCTATTATATGGTGATAAACTTGTTAGAGATATTGTAGATTAGATCGCGTGCAGTGCACGTAGCTGAAGTGGAGTCACTGACGGGTGCGGGCGCAACACCCGCGCGACAACGCGACGACGCCCGGTCATTAACCCTTCGCACCCGCCGCCGGCGTGCACCCCAACGCACAACCCTCCTCCACCCAATGTTTTCCAAATACTACTTTTGTAAACATCGATGAGCCCTACTACTGTCCCCGATTGGTAGCACAAAAAGTAAATATTCACAGTTCCTACGTTGGCACAAAAGTCCATTGCACTAGGTTTAAGTAACGCCTACGATACCATGTAACGTGTACCTAGCTAGGTATATTCAAAAGAATCACAAAAAACGTTGCGCAACCCATTAACGCCGATGTATTGATGGTGTTACGTAAATAGGAGATGCGACATGTTCGTTTTGTGGGGTAAACACCTGCACACAGATGGCGTGCCTGTAATTGGATTGCGCTGATGAATAGACTAGGTTATTGCCTCTGCTATTTGCAACTACATAGAGCATATTGTGTGGCTAAATAAGGATATATTGTCATAAAAATTCACAGTTAGTTTAATGGTGTTTACGGTCGAAATATGACTGGATCGAAAGCTAATCATCAATTCAGGACATGTCACTGGAACCTAGGCGTTGTTCTAGACTAGACTCATACAGTTAGCTAACGGCACCCAACCGTTTCCGTGTTCACGCAATTCCATCTGCATTTGTTATTAATATTTCAAATGTGAAAACTTTTCAATGTGTGGGAAAACCACCTTCAGCAAGTGTTTTGTTATAATTCTTCTCAATAGGGTGGGTAGTTGACAAAAAATATCTAATTAGTCCGTCAGATAGATTTCCAAAAAAATATTGGACACGTATTTTTTCTTTTTTCACGTAAACAATAAATGAAGACGATACAGTGTTTCGAAAAGTCGCACAACGTCACAGTTTGGTACATTTTTTACCAGGAACTGAGAAAGTGACGTCACCAGTCCCCACTCACGATCTTTGACACCTTTTATATTCGTCAATTTTTTATAATTTGATCAAACAAAAACACGTATCCAATATTTTTCGATAATCTAACAGACGGACTAAGCAGAATCATATTTTTAGGGTTCTGTACCTCAAAAGGAGTAAACGGAACCCTTAGGGAATCACTCATGTGTCTGTCTGTCCGTCTGTCACAGCCAATTTGCTCCGAATCTAATGGACCGATTTAGTTGAATTTTGGTACACATTTGAATTTCTTTGACCCAAACACGGACGTATAACGTAAATAAATGTATTTTGCACATGAGGGTCACTCATGGGGAGATTAAAAGATATTTTTTGTTAATTTTTGCAAACTGTACCGTGTTATATTATTATATCAAATGAAAAGACTTATTGTAAGGATCTCAAATATATTTCTTTAATAATTTAAAGATAAACACTTTTAAAGATATTTAAGAAAATAGATTAAAATTGACCATTCCTCTTATCTCCGAAACTACTGAGCACAAAATTTAAAAAAAAATACAGAAATTAGTTCAACACTTATAGATTACAGGAAAACCTATAAGAAGTCTATGGTGCTAAAATAACATGGAAAATCTCTCAATATTATGCGTACAAACTTACATTTGTAGTTGCAATGTATCGTTACCCATACATTCCAACTGCAAATGTAAGCTTGTTAATTACAATGTTAAGTTTGGTCGATGGTACGGACCCTTCATGTGCAAGTCCGACTTGCACTTGGCCAGTTGTATTTAGTCAGTCAACTACTCTATTATAATTTCGATTTATCCTAGCTTCGTTACTGTCTAGTCGTATTATATCTAGCCAGTGTTAATATTTATTAGAAACAGTATCACATATTGATTTCTTTAATTAGGTACATACTTAGTTGGTTTTTATTGTCAGTCATACATAAACATGATGAGTGATGATGATGGATGACAATTCAAAATATAATTGTAACAAACCTGGTGATACTATTGTCATAAAATGTTACCCTGTACCAATAGGAAATCGTACTTATGAAAATCACCAATCAGAAAAAATCCTGATAAGTTCACCAATAAGACTTATGGGTATCTATTTATTAGACAAGAAAATAATCTTATTGATTATCCCGAAGCAGGAAAACCTCCAAAAATAATACTGAAAATTCCGTAAATGTCAATCTGAAAACGCATAAGTAACGCGTGTAAGGCATGAAAGCACATAATATGTGTCGCAGCGCACGTTTTTAGTTTTCGCGCCACAGTTAGCCGATATAGGGGAGTCGTGCACGCATCGGCCGGGCAACGACCGCGGGAACTTGTAACTACATCCGGGGGCTCAGAACCGTACAGACGTAACTGCGCTCGGAAACGCCGCGCTCACGAGCACTTACGACGTTTTGTACCCGAGCAGTGCTGAGCGCTTTGAACCCACTCGACAGCACAGGCGGTCTTCGCAATACCGATAGACCTTCCGCATTATAACGTGCCTAATATAAATTGACAGCTCGCTGCACATATTTCTGTCCCAGTTCTCCATTTAGTACTAAGTGAAAATTAATACTACAACGTCATCGTTACATGTACCTATTAGGTAATTTGAATCACTTCTATTGTGAAATTGCCCTTGAATTAATTTGTTTGGTTAACAAACACATCATGCTACCAATCATGTTTGGAAAGAATTTGCATTGTTGTTCTACTTATGCGCTCTGCTATTGTTATACAAAAGCAAACCTAAATTAGGCGAAGTGGTTTTTGGAACGGAAAATTAAGAAACTTAATTATTATCATAATGTGTCCCATTTATCGTTCAAAATTGACATATAATACTAGATAACATAACGTCTAAATATAAACGAAAACAGCATCATATTAGTCATAGACGCGCATGGTGCAGCTCTAACAAAATTCCAAACTGTTATATAATGTTACGGATCAAGTTTATTAATATCAAACTTGTGAGCTGTGAATGCCCTTTACCGGAAGACGCCATTGCTGCAGAGTCATGCTCGGAGAAAGGCCTGAGAAATTTCCCCGCGTTACGACATCGCGCCGAGTCAACCGCTGGAATTAGCGAACGGGCAATACGATGGAAATGGAAAATCGCGAAGTGCAGCGGGGAGTTGGGGCGGCGACGGCTCAGGGCGGCAGCGGGGCGAGGGGCTGGCGGGGAAGGGGGGGGGGTCCGGGCATTCGCGTGCACTGGCCTATATGCAGTGCGACGACACCGGCGCCCGGGAGCGATGCACTCTCTAAGTACATACTCGTAGTGCCGCGTACTCGACGCACACTAAGGCACACACCTATTTTTTCTATGTGCAGTTGTGTAGGGCGCCGTCGAGTCTCTCTTTACATAAAAAGTTTACTTGAAAAGAAGACTTTCAAAGCTTGAGAAGATTGAAATGCTGATGTACACGCAGTACAAACACACACGTATTCTATATCACTGACAGACTACCGTCAAAGGAGAGTTTTACATGACAAGGAAAAGATCCTTGCGGAGAAAATCATCCCTTTGAGTTCTGAAACAATTTTCTTCGGAGATCTTGCTTGCGTACGTGGAGACTACATACAATTCTTTATCTTATAAAGACCTAGTCTGTTAGTAGCTTGTATTGTTTAATAGCCCGACAGGGTCCATGTGAACTATTTTATTATTATTAAGATCTTGTTAAACACATGTGATATGCAATAAATGATTGAATTGGAATGATCTGATTAACAACATGAGCCATGTCAAGAATGCCTAAAATTCTTGATTGCCTTAGCAATGTTATTTCAGTAATTTGCTATGAACGATAAAAGTTCCAAAGCGACTTTTAACACAAAGTAAGCCGTACAACCAAAACTGAACGGATCGCCGTCACCGGAAATCCCCCCAAATACGGCAGTCGGCGACTATGAAAAGTTTTAACCATAACAAGTGACACTGCACTTTACGCATGCAAGTGACGGCAGATAACCGTAAAAGTGGAACGGATATTGGTGCATTACAATGGCATATGCATGCGTGCATGCGTGCAATGGAGCGGGGTGACCGCGCGACAGCTTAGGGTGCGCTGCCCGTGTTCCGGTCTGGACGCGGCTGACTCATGCACGCACTACTCATCTATGTGTATGCAGTCTAATGATCTGATCATTAGTCTGTCTAATTGAAGAGCGACTGACAAGAGACGGCTTCTTCGTTAGGATACAACTACAGCCATACACAAGTATTATACGTGATGGCTGTACGTACCTTAATATTTTGGATTTTGACATTTTAAAAATTTACAGGCACTTCTGAACACTCGCGAGTTTAAATGTTTGTAAACGCACCCACGATACAGGAGAAATTTCTAGTGTGGGCCAACGCTTTTTAAAAAAAAAAAAAATGAAGTTTCTATTTGAAATGAATGCCTGAGTTAGAGCTCAAAATCACGGTTTTGAGTAAGTAATCAAATTATCCTAATTTCAGAAAGTGTAGTAGTTATTCTTACACCTTTTCAAACGTTTACTGTTACATGGTTAATATGACTTTTAAAGTTTTAACATGCTAACTGCTAGCTATCAATCGCGTGCTTCTCTTAAAGCCCGCCTAACCATCGTCGAGAAATTCCCCACCAAATTGACGTTTATGAGCATGACGCGCCAACTACATATACTACACATTCTAGGCCACACGCTATATTTAACAAATCTCCGAAAGCTTCCTCAAACCTTGGAATTTAATGCCGCCAATGTGTTTTAAAATCTTTTTAGATACCAACTTCGTCAACAGATGTGGCTAGAAGTGGTTAGACCGATCACAAATGTACAAAAAGATATGTTATTTATTAACAAATTAATAAGAAGATAATATACTTTAGTTGAGTAATCTAAACTGTTATAAAAAAATATAGTGTAGGTAATATATTTGTTTAGACTATTTGAATTTGCAAGTTTTTTTTATCTACAAAATAATTAAGTTAATAAGTCATATTTCTTATTGACACGTATAGAACTGTAACGAATAAGTTACATAATCCAAAATCAGAGTGAAGAATTCGATAACGTACATACAAAGAGCAAAGTTCAATGACCGCTTACTTATATTTCAAGTTCAAAAGGTCACTAAATTATTTAATAATAATTGAAATGCTCACCTGCTTGTTGTCGTCGCAGCTGAATATTGACACTATTAGATTCCATGATGACAACACATCGGTGATTTGATTAAAGTTTTAAATAAAATATTTTGGTCTAAGTTAGTGTATGTTAGGTTATAACCGGCGCGAGATCCAACAACGGTTTGGCGCGAAAGCGAGCGGTGAACGTAGGGTGAACGCGTGGGCGAGTCGCGCGCATGCGCCCCCGTGACGTCAATGAACAGCCCCCTTCTACACCCTCTCGACTTGCCATCATTTAAAGCCCACAGTATTATTAAATTGTGAAAAATGATTATTAAAAGCAACCTTTCTTAAATTGCTGTCTTTAATAAAATATTAAGAGAATTGTATCGATTATAATAATATTTGTTTTGGCTTGATCTTTCATATCAGACTCCATCATAATAACAAAAGGTTCTTGGACTGGTTTTTCAGCATATGGCACTTGCTATTAAGCTTTCAACTCGGATCATTAAAGTAAGTTTCATTAAAAGACCTGCCTTTAATGGGTGTTCTTTCTTATAAACAGATACTCTAATAAGAATTTATAAGATCTAATCTTATCTGAAACAGCTTGAAGTAATTTAAATGGCAGCAGGTAATGTTGTTTGCGGAGCGCGGAGGAAGCGTGATGTGGGCGAGAGTCACGAGGGGTCGGCGCAGTTCACGGCCACGTGGTGCCTCACCCACCACCACCCTGTGCCACCCCACGCACTGTCCGCGCGGCCTAACCACTGGTGGCTATTTTTAGGTCCCAGCTTATGTAGGCTTAGAGTTTAAACTGAATGCAAATCACAGGTGGAATTTAATACACTAACTACGGTCAACCAACTTCAAGTGGTGTGTTTTTAACTTACGTAGGTTTATTTACACGTTATTAACCGATTATTAAAATATTGGGTAACAAAATAGTAAACCCAAAATGTATCCAGATCTAAGGTTGTCTGCAATAATGAACTGTGCATAAATAACTAACCATCAAGGCATCAACATATAATAATTAGCTTTGCTGTAAACAACTCGTTAACGTTACTTCTTTTATAGTGTTGATCATCAATATACTAATAATAATAATACAAAATGTTATAAAACAAAGAAAAAAAATGTTCTGCTTTTTCTTCGATACAGCCGAGACGTTACCGTTCACGCGGGAAGCTAGCGACATCTATCTAAACTGTTTCAAATGTTCTACTCGACGCTAGATGGCGTTGTGGACAGTTTCTTTTCCTTGTATTTTTTTGTAACTTGATTCCTAATAAATAAATTATGAAGCCTGCGTCCAATGAAGCACATGGTAAAATAAGGTAAAATAAATGTATTGTTGGTTTATTTTTTTTTAAATAAATACAAATCTGTTGGTCCCTTAACTCGGAAGAGGTTCCGTAGCCGCGTAGCATACCATTTTAGCATTGTCTATTTTGTCGTAGGTGGTGTAGTAAAATTTTAACAATTTTAATCTACAAAATAAACATTTGTCAATTAAATTGGTTACAACAAAGCAAGCTCTGGTCATTGGCATTGGACTGGCATTGTGTGCTAGTGTAACGGTTCTTTTTTACATTTAATAGATTATTTCTACACAATTGTTCACAACTGTATATAAGACGTATATAGCGCATACGTTTATTTACGGTACATACACGTATATAAATTTGCTTTATTTTGAGATCGTGTTCTATATGATTATTTGAGATGGATTTAATTTACGTTCAAAATAAATAGGATTGATTTAAAGAAAACCTAGCTTTCTGACATATTGGCGTGTCGGTATTAACACCGATTACGTTAATGCCTACCGTTCCACTTAAAAGAGTTAAGTATATCAAAGTAATTTATCTGGATAGGCATCGGGGTCCCGCGAACCGATCCGACACAGTAGGGCACACAATTCGGATGGCCCGGAAAGTTCGCCGGTAGGCAGGGCTGAGGTCGTCGACCTCGCTCCCTAACCTACTCTGGCAGTATTTAGAGCACGTAGGCCGCGCTCCCGCTCACCGTCGATACAGCCTGCCGCATCTGGGTCACCACTGACTCATGGTATGACCCACTATACTTAATCATCAGCGGCTAGAGTTAGCGCAACGAACGCACTCTCGAATGCCCGTACATTCAAATTTATTTAAAGAAAATACTCTGTGGTAGTTTCGGTAACATTAAAGTGTGAATTCTGAATTTTAAACAAAACTTTTGCTACAGACTGTCGTAGCTGTTGTCAGACGAGATGCAATATCTGGCAAGAAATGACTAATCTCTATTTACCTAGGTATGTGGCAATGACCGCTTCAGATGAACCTTCAATACATTCCCACGTATTACAAAATATCTATTCTTTTATTAGTTGTGATAATCGCGAGATATATCCATAAATATCATCTATGTGCTTTGTTCAGTACTATTATGGCTACAAAAAAATGATTTTGTTTCCAGTGAACAGAATCCGAAATAAGTTAAATCAATTTCGTTGTTATAGGTTAGATTGTTGAGCGATGAATTAAAAATACACAGAAATTACGATGACGTAGCTGGTAACATTGATGTTAAGTCAATGAGTGGGAGATTCAAGGTGCGCTCATATTTCCAAGGCAAAATAATTCAATTGATAGATGGCATACATTCAAATAAAGGTCTCCGGTTTATATAGCTGCATAGAATGTTACATATTATGTACTCTAAAATGTCAATTTTTAAGTATCCAATGCCACGAGTTTGTATCCGCATAAAACAAATCACATGTACCTATTGTCGTTTAGCGTAAATTGTTATATAATAGTTACCTTCTAACTATTGGCGCTGTCGTTTGTTTGCTAGCTACCTACCTATAGTAATGTGCTAAAAAGTGAAACAAATTTTCAGAGTATTGTCCTAAATTAGTGCAAACACAAGTCTTACATAACCGCTCACATTGAATTACAGTCCGTATTCTAGCAGATACTAATAAATAATTGGCATAGTAACAGGATTTTTGGCTCAAAATGATTTAAGACTGACGTACGTAGAAAATTTTAAATAAGTATACCACAATCAACTATCTAGTTTTAGTAGTAGATAAAAAGTTACGTCGAATAATGTTATGACCCAGTATTTTGTAAGAAATCAGTTAGTTGAAATTACGGACAATGTTTGAGTACATGAACGGGTCGCGTATAAAAAATGAGGTAATGAACACAATGTTCGGCTCTCTTCTCGAAGTTTAGGTTCGGTGAGTGGCGGGTTAGCGGGTTACCGGAGATATTAACGCGGATTATAGAACAACGGCTCTATACCCATACAATTAGATCGCTTCGGTCGGAATACAGTTAGCCATTAATTCATTATTATGTCTAAAGCCACATGGACGTCAATACAGCCAGTTGCGATGCTTGGTGACCTTCTAAATTGTGTTTGCAACAGCAACTGTACGGACGGTGTGACAATGTGCGCATGTGCATTATGCAACATAGGTAAAAGGTAAGTATATAATGACGTATATTTAATCCTGTAACCAACTTTATAAAGCACCGTTTTAGTTAGTCATTTCATAAAGCTGTTGTGTTGAAACGATGGGTATTTTCCGCTGAGTGTGCCTGGACGAGAGGTCCGCGCGATATGACGCGAGCGCAGATCAAATTGGGGTCAGGGCGGCGCGGGCGTCGACCCGCAGCCTCTCGCAGCTGCCTGCCCGCGCACCCGCGCGCCCCGCGCTCCCCGCAACCTTCTACCACCCCACTACCCCTACGTTATGACTTCAGCTCATTCGCGATTTTTCCATGAAACTTTCGCTGAAGTTGATGACCGTTTTATATTATGTTTCGTGTGCGTCATATGATTAACTTTTATTTTATTTTATTCATATTTTGCATAATTGGTTTGCTTGTTTTTATACAACTGAAATTGTTATTATTAGAGAAGTTGGATTATAAAACGTTTTATTTCTTTTTACACGAAGTGGTCATTAGTTATTAATAACAAATTGATGTTAATCGTGCATTTGATTACGTGAATTACCGCAATAATTTGCAGACTATCAAATAAATGCATTATAGCTTTTTATTTAATTGTTACGCGTGACTTTACAACTGAATGAAGATGACGTATTAATTAATTATTGATACGAAATGTTATGTATACGATATGCTAAGTTATGGCTACCTGCATAACGACTTTCTTTAAGTTGTCAATCGAGTAGAGTTAAACGAACTCACTCTTTCCTATCACATACTTTCAACAATCATCTCATTCATATTCATCATGTAGGACTGCTTTACGTAATAACAGATTTACTTTACTTATTTTACATTCAAAGCACGTATCAATTAAATGATGAATTAATTACGAGACAAAAGTATAGTGTAGTATTTGAATGATCGAGTGATTGCAATACGTTCGATGTGTTGAACGTTTAAAATGAAACAATTAAGGCTACCTACATACTTAGTGTGACGTTACAGGTACGGATTTAGTGTGATTTAAACAGTTATTTGTGTGTGGGGAGCGCGGCGCGGGGCGGCGAGCGTGACCCAATTGCAGGCGGGTGAACGAACTCGAGGCCTTGATCGCAATACCGAGTCCGCGCGCCCGCCCCCCTCCCTCGCACCTCACCGCGCGCAACACCCGCGTGCCCGCGTGCTCTCTACGTCACTCCGCACGCCACACGCAACACTTTGTTTCATGTTATTTGTTTAAAATTCATGGCTCATAAAAAAATTAGAATTTTACGGTCACACTATGTATGTAACGACGTGTTACTAACAATGTTGATAATTAGTATTGTTGATTTATTCGTTTTATTCATGCTATTGTTTGTTGCGATTAGGCGGTATTCTGCGATTTTCCAATCAAACATACCGTAGGTATTGAAAAAATATAGATGCAAATTGTGGTTGGTGTCTCTGCCACTGTTCTGCCAATATTTATTTATTCCTGCCTTCTACTACTACGTCTACTATTTAATTATACTAAATGACTAGTAGGTATATTTTGGTGGTAGGTACCTATTTAATTTTCATTACTTAGTATAAATTGAAAAGTTACTCCAAGAATAATTCAGATTATTATGTAAACCTAAAATGCCCATTCAGATAGGACGAAATCTAGAAACTTATATTCCACCAACTTATTCTGTTTAGGCTCGCAGAACGAGTAAAAGAGACAGTCAAATCTAGTTAGCGGCTGCGCATACGGAATAGAGCATGTCTTACGAAATATGGTTTGTCGCTATTCGCGGCTATGGAGGTGTCGTGAGTGAGAGTGGGACAACAGTATTTCAAGGCTTCATGAAGATTATTATTAGAGTATCGGCGCTAGGTTATTCTGAGGCGACCTAGATAACGCGTGGGGCCGTTGACCGCGGGCCCTCCGCTGCGCGCGGCCTCCAAAATAAAATGGCATTCAGCGATGGGCTCCACTTGCGAAACTCGACGCGACCATGATGTCGAGCGCACCGCCACAGATACACACGAACGATTAATGCAATCACTATTGATTGACTAATGCTATCTATTATTTCAACGCGAACTGCCTTTGCTTAATTATTACGAGGGTAAGTATAATTAAGATAATAATGTAGAAGGAAATTCGCTGATCGTAGATTTCTTCAAATAGGTCACCCGGGAGAGTTTGGTATGCAAGAAGAAGGTTACATCCCGCGAAAGTTACAACCAATACATTTGAAAATTGAAATTGAAATGCAATGAAATTCGTAGGCCGGTACAAAACCAATACCTAGGTAGGTATGTACTTCTTTTTCGGAGATCCATACGTGATAATAAATAAGTTAAAACATGCATAGTTAGATGGTAATTAATTATCCTGAAAGATTGTTAAGTCCGTCTCTGTGATTAGGTATATAGCCAGTAGGAGCGAGGATACAAAGCGCGCGGTAGTGGTACGGAGTGGGGGGGGGGGGGCGAGGGGCGGTGATTAGCGACGTCGAATATAGCCGGGAAGGCCGAGGGCAACGAACTCCGCTTGACCTAGATCCGCGAGTCGCGCCGCACGCCCCGCGCACCCCGCGCGCTCGCCCGCTCTCGTAGGAAAGTGAAAAGGACATTATTTTATCCTTAAACTTACTATTATTTAATAATACATAACACAAAACAAATATTACTACACAAAATGCTAAGTGACTTCGACGAAGAAACGTTTATGTAAATCACTGATATCATGACTTGGAACAGGCAAAATCTAAAAGCCCTGAAGGAACACAGAACATTAGGATCATCCAAACATTCACAGCACGGTAACATGAGCACACGTGGAGGGTTGAGGTTGACAGGTTGAGATCAGCTGATGAGCGCTCACCTGCGAGGACTCGGCCCAGCAGCACCTCGGCGTCGGTGGGGGGTGTCGGGGGCGCGGGGGGCGCCTGCTCCCGGGGCTGGTGTTGATGGCACTCGGTCACAGTCATGTCGGGGAGCGGGAGACGCATGAGCCGCGCGGATGGGGCGCGTGCGGCCGGCGGCGGCGTCGACACGAATGGCGCGCGCTTGCCGCTACGCTGCCGCCCGGCGCTAGGACCACCCGCCCGCCCCTAACAACCCTTACTACACCGTTCTCGGTACCGGTATCTCTGTACTACAACCCTTACTACGCCGGTTTCGGTATCCGTTTTAGTTGCAGGTATGCTTCCAGGGTTACCTTCGTAGTGAATGTGACGAAGCCGTTAAATGTTATCGTCGATGTCTATATTAGACGATAACGTTTTCCATGTTTAGTCAACATTCAATATTGATGTATTTTCTTTCTTTATGTAACTTATTTACCAAGGTACATTGTAATGTTTCAGGCAGCCACTATTTCCAGCAACTTGTTACACTCATTCAATTCAATTCATTACATCTGAAAAAAAAAACTAATTGGTCTAAGTATCCGGCTTGAGCTTTTGTTATTGTAGGTAGTACTAGTAGGTACTATAAATGATGTTTATTTTGCGAATAGAGTTTTACAAACACTTTCACAAGTCACTTTTTTTTTTAAACTAGATGGGGCCGGTGTTTTTCACTCAGACTACTCCGAGAAGAAACATCCGAAACAACCTCAGAATTAAAATCAAAACTCATTTATTCAAGCTAGGCTAGACAGTCCCCCAAAACGCCCACCCTTCGACACTTCCTAGTGTTATACTCGTAGCTGGAAAGAAGAAGTGGCGGAACAAACTCCCCAGCAACACATCTGTCTGTTAGGTTAGAAGAATCAGACTCGAAACAATAGCAAGGTGTAAGTTATTATTACGAATGACTACAGACACAAATCAATAATAAAAAAAGTATATATTAATACAGAATATAAAAAAATACATAACATAATCAGTAAACTAATTTTGGAGAAAGAACAACTCAGCGACCAACTATTCTTATCATTTAAGTAGTCGTAAATGAAAAAGTAACCTTTTAAACAGAGGTCATATCTTAGTCTTTTTTAAGGTCCAGACATAATCTTGGTATACATGAAGAACATACAGATCATTGTCTGAGATGGTCTTATGAAGAAAGTACCACATAGATTTGAGTGGACCCGTCCAGTCATCGCAAGCATTTGTCAGTTATCGTAGAGCTCGACTTATTATAACTCAAGGAGCTCAACGTCATGCGAACAATACCAAAGAAAGGACATTTGGGTGGGTCACATAAAGTACTCGAATCGTTAAAACTAAAAAAATAAAGATCCACATGGTCCTCACATTTACAATAATAAATTAAAAAGTAATAAAATATTTATTATAATTTATATGGTTTGTGTTACGGCTTTAACCAACTTATATTGGAATTGATCATCATTCTCCTGCCCTTATTCCAATTTAATTGGGGTTGGAGCGGCAATTCTTCTTCTTCCTCAAACTTATGTAGGAAATGAGAACTTTTCATTTTTTACTTGTCTTTTTTATTTTTGCCCCAATACATGTCAACTTCTGCCTCTACAGTCGCTGGTGGAGACCGTTCACATGACCTTAACAAAAAAAAGCTGTCAGTACAAAAATGCCTAAAATGTTAACAAGTGAATATCGGAAATACCGACAACCCAGTGAACTGAAAACCTAAATCTAGAATTGGCGAATGATCCGTGAGCAGAGTGGCGAGTTTATAGGCCAAGGCGACCAATTATACTCTAGGAGCCTTCTGACCGTGCATTATTACCAGCTGTAAATATTACAGCTTTACGACTTTCAATAATGAACGGATGCTTTTAAACTTTTAATTTACGACTAAATACACCTTCAATCTTTTATCTTTAGTAAGTCGGGCGTATGACGCGCTCTACTTCTGAAACTCTTGGAGCAGCTACAGGAATGTGAAGGTAGGCATCAGAATCGAACCTTGTATCTAAAATTTTGAAAATAATAATTTGAAATTATTCAGTTTTGTTGTCGCACACTTTTAACAAGGTTCTAGGTTCAGAATCCTAAAGAGTATTGACTTGAATTTTCTAATTGGTTGAAAAAAGAACTAGATTTCATAAAAAAAGTGCACTAGGTACGGTCAGCAGCAGAAGTAGCTTAACATTTCGGAATTTTAATTATTGGATATACAGGACTCCAGCTATCGTTTTTAATATTTCAAAAGATTATTCTTCAAAATGATCCTAATTCTTCAATAACTTGTCAGTAACGAGTATTATATAACAAGATTTTATTAAAAAACCTGGTTTGAAACGTTGAGTAGTGTTAATCTACTTCTGATGCTGACTGTACCGTTTATTCTAAAGTTTCTACAAAGTCAAGAATGTCAAGATAGACTGTTTTTTCTATAAACTTTGATGCTTGATTTATTTTTCTAAAAGTAACTCCTATAGAAAAAATATAACTTAATGTACTCAATCAGACAGGCATCGCCGATATTGGCCTTAAATCTGCCAGGTTAAAATGGGACTGGGCGGGTCACGTTTCTAGGATGGAGCCGAACAGATGGGCGAAGATAGTCACACAGTGAGTGCCTGAAGACGGCCGACGTAACCGAGGCAGGCCTAAGAAGCGCTGGCGTGGCGATCTGGACTCATTCTTTACGGATTGGACGGAGAAGGCAAATTATAAAAAAAAAAAAACTTGGAAAGCAATGGGGGAGGCCTTTGCCCAGCAGTGGGACAGAGCAGAATAAAGAAAAAAAAATGTACTCAATTCCTATTAGCTGTGTTGTACACATACACGCCAAAACGACTTTACTACAGTGTAGCACGCGGCGCGCCAGTAACCTTTTTTGTGTACTTTAGTCAAACTAAATAATGCTAAATCTTACTCCACATCAACATTAAATTGAATAGCATGTAATCAAACCTCTGCAAATACAGCATCAATTAATTGTTTATTCTTGCTACGATTTGGACATCTATGCCTATTGCAATACGAATGATAGTTGAACAACATTGACAACGGCAACGCGAACAGCAATCATTGGTCCCCACATACACGTTGAAGTAAAATATGCAAACATCAGTGCAAGAGGTCAGAGTTCGGGTTAAGCTGAAGCCGGGCAGCATCAGGTCACGCTGACGTCAACAGCGGTCATCTACCTCGGCGCACACCCCCGACACCTCCCCTCCGCGCTCACTCCGCACCCCTGCAGCCCTCGCTCTACATTCATGCTGCACTGGCATCATCAACGATCCATGCATTCAAATGACACCCATTTTTAGTAAAGAGAAATTTTCGCTGACTTCAGGATACTCCCAGCTGTTGCTATACTCGTAATTTGATATGATGTCCCACTTTTTGAAGTAGAATATGCTCTCTTTTATTTAGTACCCAAATTCGTGAACTTTCTAGGTTAACTAAGATCTTAATACTGAATGCAAAACACGGAGTATAAATAAAACTAAAAGTGAATGAAATACGAGTACAAGTTACTTAGTAAACCGAAAGTTTAGCAAACTATTGTTACATAAATATTAGGAGCGACATCTAGAAGTTCTAGCAAATTCGATAGTGTCACTACGAAGGCTTCAAACAAACGTTCTACATGTCGATAATAAAGTACCCCCATAACTTGTAACATTAATTAACATGACTAAACTTTAATCACATACATTATGTCAGCTCACAGATAACTCCATAGCTCAAATAACACATTCAAAACTTGATTTCTATTTCCCACGATATGAAATTCTTGCTGTCTCTAAAGCAGGGCAGTTAATGAACAACAAACAACATTTGAAAGTAAGGGAAATGTAATATTTTAATTACTTAAAAGTGTGCAATGTTAAGGGGTATGATGAAAAAGCTACTGTCATTAACGCAACCACATATGCACAAGTGTTATCTTTGCAACATTATTGTTACATCGCCTCATAACAAACAGTGCTAGTACGGGCTACAGGCTTCACCGGCAGGTATGCGTAAGTACAGGTACATTGCAGTACATTCTAGACGCTGCTGCAGTCGTACAATTAACTGGAAACAGGCTTAGAACTGGCCCCGCGGGGTTCTTGACCTCAGCGAGGAAAGTGGACCATAATGACAACACCACTTTCATTTTCGCACAACTCTCACCGACGCGAGTTGAGATCGAAAGTGTACTACTTTAGTGGCTGCGTGCGCGCATCTAACCCCCGCCGCCCGCGCCCCGCACTCGATTCAACTTTCCTATGTTGGACGCGCTTTCTTCTGACAGCGCCGCGCGGCACTTGTGCAATCCGCTTTCTAATTGCATTGTGATTGCAGTGTGACTGATGACTGCTGAACATCATCTCACTGGCCCACTTTCCAGCGCGACTATATTGTCTATTATAATAGAGTGCCGCCATTAATCCATCTCATTTAATTCAAGAAATTGTTTAGAAACTAGATGTGGTTCGTGCATGCAAGCAATGCAAGTGTTTCGGCATAGGCAGGCTGAATCTTAGCTTTTGTATTTGAGTTTGTCACATCGAAAGTAAAGACACCAATGTAGATTTGGATGGCTTTTCTTGAATTACTTTGTTAAAACTATACATAAGTATTAAGTATATTTCAGTAATATTAATAAAACTGGTATATGATGTGTCAGAGTTCATTGACATGTAACCGCAGTTATAAAACAATTAAGGCAAGTGGGACAGGAACACGGATTTTCAATATTTCAATAAAAACACATGACGCAAAACGGATACGAGAACGTGGATGTTTGCTGAATAATGGCTGACAATAGAACTCTTGCATGATTTTTTGCCTACTTACTTGTTTTCACACGTTTGTAATAAATATGATATGTTTATATGTTACGGTCACTGTAATTGTGTTTTTAGGGTAAAGATTGAAGTCTTTACGTCAGCGAAACACATTTCATTGATGCCCGATATGATAAACTTATGCGATGCGATCAAACATAATGTTGCATTGTTAACATGTTTTATGGTTATATAGAAAGAGTTTAACAATAACTAACAACGCAATTTGTAAAGGCGTCTGCTGAACAGGTCTTGGCTTCGATTCCCGGCTCGGGTAAATTGCTATCGGGGTTTTTTACTCTTCGTGGATTGCAAGCGTGGTGTTATTATGTATACAGGGTGTAAATCAACCCATCACACAGCCGTTAACCAAGCATTCTGTACTTGATGTATGATGATGATGATGTGATTATTATGATTATTATTATTAAACTAAGTACCCCTACGCAAAATTTTTTGCTGGGAAACGATTTTTTTTTTGATTTCAAAAATAACATTTTACGGTAAAACTCAAAGTGGCACTCTTAAAAAATTGTGCTATTGGATGCTTTGAATAGTAAACGGGTCATGGAGGTAATTTAAGTCAAGTTATAACCTGAAAAACTAGTATTTACAAAAACAGCTGTGAAAAATTTGGAACATTGACCCCCAATATCTCTGTAACTAGGGAGTTCCCAGGTATGGTCTAGAACAAAAAAATGATCACAGTGGTGGGGAAAACAAGTGTCTTTAGTTTGCGTTAAGGGTACTTTTACACCCTATATTAGTTTTAAGTTCTCTCTTTCTATAATTTCCTATTTTAATTTCATATTTCTCATTAGTTTCCTGATGTAATTCCTCATTTCCTTTCCTATTATATTACATATATGGATGTCACTATTTCCAAATTCGCCTCAGTTACCAAGTTGGGTACGTATTTGAATATCGAAGATTAAAATACCTACGCTTAAAATATCGATGTTCAAAACATCGAAAATGGAAAAATCGAACGACCATAAAACCGAAACATAAAATATCGAAAGTTTATATTATCGAATGGTTAAATAACCTACGTCCAATACATCTAAAATCTAAATATCTACAAAAGTTACATCGAAATACAGATTATCGAATGTCTTAAATATCGAAGTACAAACTATCGAACGTCCTAAATATCGATGGGTACATAATTATATTATTTGAACATCGAAAATTAATTTTTGATGTAAGTAGTATGAGTGGAAAAAGGTTGCTTCTGCAACGTCTCCGGCGCTACGGGAAGTGCAACCCCTTCGCCCTTGCGTAACAAAGGATAGGCACCCATGATCACCTCCGCAGCTTCGGCTTGCTGGTCGCCTCCGGCGACCAGCCTCAGCCGCTACGGCTCCCACGGGTGCCTATGCTTTGTTACAGCGAGCGGGGGTTGCCCTCCCTTCGCGCCTCCGGATTTTTATATACACTCTAGGGGTAACAGCCAAAAGACTACGTAAATTCGGGGTACCCTAATTCGGTTTTGGAACAATTTCGACCTATTTTATCCATGAAAGTCAGTGTCCAGTGTACAAGCATAGGTCAATCGTGAAGGTATTATTTAGGTCTTTAAATTAAAATATATTTTTGAAAGTCAATATGTTATGCTACTAAAGTTAGTGACAGAAACGTATCGCTGCAAAATCGACTCCACGTAGTCTTGTATGCCCTACCCCTAGAGTGTAATTTAGAATCGCGTAGGCGCGGAGGGGCGCGGCAGCCCGCGAGCTGAGGAGCAGGTGGTTTTAACGCCCGCCGCCGCAGCTGAGGCTGGCCGGCGAAGCCGGCCAACAAGCCGAAGCTGTTGTGGTGAGCGTTTATATCATCTGCGACGTTAAGCTCGCGTGAGACTGCCGGAGCCCTGCAGCGCCGGAGCCGTGACAGAAACCATGCTTGCTTGCATGTTGCATGATTGCTGCAAGCTTGTTTGCTAGATGGTAATCAGTTACTAGGTGGGTTACAAAAAAAAAACAAGGAAAACCTCATGTAATGTAGGTACTTTAATTATTTTTACATAATAAAAACCCAAAATAAAACACATTTGTACAATATAACCACTGCGATAATTTTTTTGTTCTAGACCATACCTGGGAACCCCCTAGTTACGGAGATATTGGGGGTCAAAGTTACAAATTTTTCCCCAAAAAAAAAAACGTTTTCCAGCAAAAATTTTTGCGTAGGGGTACTTAGTTTGATGTACAGAATGCTTGGTTAACGGCTGTGTGATGGGTTGATTTACACCCTGTATAATTTTTTTTCGGTATTTTAACTAGTAGGTATTTTGAACGTAGATATTATGAACTTAGGCATAATGTCATTCGATATTTTGAATCATTCGAAATTTTAATCATTCGGAATTTTAATTTTCGATGTTTTAAACGTAGGTATAACAATTTTCGACATTTTGATACAATCGATATTTAAATTTTCGATGTTTTGAACATCGATATTTTAAGCGTAGGTATTTTAATCTTCGATATTTAAATACGTACCCACCAAGTTATATTATTTTATTATTTTCGTTTCCCTCACAATAGTAGGTACTATTAAACTAGCACCTTGGAAATTATTTGACCATTAAGTGAACAGCAGAGTGGAATGTGGCCCAATCACTCACTGGCAGCTAATGAATATGGAAACATTAAAATTTCGCCTACAAATAGCCCGTGTCCCGGATTAGAGGGCCTATAACTGGGGCAGTCATCAGTTGACTAAACACACAGATTAAATCATCAAGATTATAAAATTAATGACGTTAGCTTGATCCAATAAGCGGGGAGGGTATGAGTAACGCACCGACAGCCTGATTTAGTGCACTCGAATGTCCAATCAAGCTATGCAAAACCAGTATAAGCGGATCTGTCATTGTATGCCAAATCTATACAACGCAAGGTTGTGTTATACTGGAAAATATATCTTGAAACGTCGCCATGTATACCTAATGGTAAATTCTATTGCACATCAAATAATTCCAAATTATATACATATAGCTCCTAAATGCTCACAGATTACTTGTAAAACTTACAAATATATGTAGTGTACCATTACAATGTAGAAGTTTCACTTTTCATACTACAGCTAAAAGTTTCGAAATTACGAATAAGGTCACACACAGCGGCGACCACTCGCCGTGGTTTTACAGATTTCGTTTTAATTTTGTTACTTGGTCGTGTTTCCTGTCATACGGTGATACACCGTCCACCGCGCCCTATATACGGTTGATGGCCGGTATTCAATGTAAATTAACTATTTTCTTGTGGGTTTCACTCTTGCATACATTGTTTACGTGTCACAGGAAGTGGCTTTACAACTGAACTACATTCGAGTCGCTTTTGTCTCGGGTAACGGGACTCGGTGTTTATCATTCAGGGTCGCGCGACTCATTTACTTAGTCATAATATAATGTAGCTGAAGGTCTGCGCTGGATATTATTATTATTTTGTTTTACTACCTAGATTTTTTGAAGTGAAAACTTCTTTAGCGGCGTTGTGCACTTTTTTTGGGATGGGTAAAAATGTTAGTCGCGTCAGGAGGACACGTGACCTGATCGTAAGACGGCGCAGGGTGCTTGCGCGAATGTTCGTGTGTGTCAAAAGTCAAAAAAAAAAGTTGATTTTTGTGAGAGATAAACTTGTTAATGTAAAATATTAATAATTGTAATAATAGGTCTGAAGAGTTATATTTTTTATGTAATATATTTCTCATGTTTGTGTACGATAGTGCAATAAATAAATATTGTATTTAACCACATAAATGACTTTATGCTGCTTTTATGGTTTTTTGCTGCTGTGTTAATGAGTAAATAAATAAATAAAGCAATTCGCATTGAGGTATAATGTACTAGTACAGTACCTTTTTTTATTTTTTGGCGGCCGGAAAATCATCAAATAACCCCTCCCGCTCTTGGGCAGAGCGGAAGGGAGTGTCAGACTTCTACGGACTAAAAACCACCCATGTTCCTTTTTAGCCCTTGCGCCGAGGCCGCGGTATCTCTTTCAAACAACCCGCAGCTCCGACGGGAGTACATTATACCTCAATGGCAATTCGTGGGAAATGATTCCCTCAAAAAAAAATTTAAAAATGCACAACGTTAATGTTCAAGTTTTCACTTCTGCCGACACTCCCGGAGCGCAGCCAGTTTTTTTCTTAGTATTTCAGTCTGTACCTACTTTATTCAATCGAAGCGCCTTCTAGTCTAAGCTGATGCATTCCTATTTACTTTTTACCTAAGATACAAATATATGCAACTTTTTCTAAATGGATTAATATCTATTTATAAAAATACATATATTTAATTTAACTTTGTATTTACTCATCTAATATGAGCCAGAAGACAAAGAAGTTATTATCATTTATTTATTCTACTACCTAGAGATAGTAGAATAAATAAATGAAATGAATAATGAAAGAAATCATTTCTACTAGAATCATGCTGACCGAAGCAGCCCTAGTACCACACACCGCTACCCGTTACAAAAACGATTTTCAACAAAAAGCTCGAGTACATCCATATTTAACTTTTTGTTTCTTTTTCATCCATAAAATATTTTATGACGCACCATTTTGTGTATATGTGCGTTACGTATTCATACGCCCCTAGGCAAATGAATTCGATTGTGTCAGATAAAGCTAACCGTGTCGCCCCGACGATCTAGGTTTTGAGCACGTAACTTTGTTGATCTGTATGAATGTTGGCAGAAATGTATGTGTGTCAAAACGTAAAGAGGGCGACAGCGCGACCCACTCCTACTGTTTTTTATTGTTAAATCCTGAAATATGTAAGCTAAGTGGACATTGCTAGCCTGAATACGGATCACTGCGAAAAAGTTTTGTATCAGGTCAATCATGAGGATAGAGGTGCCTCTACAGTTTTAGAGTTTATTGCGCACTTCACACGGCAATTGTTCTTTGTAATCTATAAACAAAAACTAAAGTAACTGGAGTAAGGTGTGACCAAGTGGCGTCCAAGGACTGGAATGAGGAGTGTTGGTCGCCCGGCAGCGAGATGGGCCGACCACATTGTGGCCATCGCGGGATTATCTTGAATGAGGCTGGCACAAGAACACGGCAGTGGGTAAAGTCGGGCAGTGGATGATAAATGATGATGATGATGAATCTTTACAGAGAATTCTTCACAATAAACCGTGATAACGTAATAACAGAGAAACAGACAAAGGACCGAGATCCTTTGTCTGTTTCTCTGTTATTTCATTTTTCCATTAGGAATTTCTCAGTTACCGCCACTGATTCTGGACTTGTTTATGGCAATAGGCTCGCCCCCTATTACATGGGACTTAAACATAACTGGCATATGTGGGTGTACTATTAGGTACACCTCTGCTTAATCCTTCGAGGATTACGAGGTGGACTTCTGTTACTTTAAACTGTTTATAAAAGGGACTTGCTAGTAATACTTCGAGCGCAAACCAAAATAAAATCAGAAAGAAAAGTTATGTGGTAATAAAAATGTTTTATATTCTCAATCGTAAAGGCTAAAAACTGTTTCACGTATTTCTCGTAACGAGAAGTTTAAACTATTTATAACTGGGTGATCGATCGAGAAGGCCATTTATGTACACAAGTACATAAAAGTATGCACTGTCTGAAGTGAAGCGACAAGATTTACGACCAATTGTAAACAATCACGGCCATTCCATCCCATATCGTAACCTTGCATGAAAATACTGAACAGTTTGTACCTATGTAAGTGTGCACAATTAACCTCATGAACAGAAAGTAGCGCCAGATGTATTGAACCAGTACCACGGCAGTGGCTGGCCTCGAAGTCAATTGGCTTGTGAATGTGTGAACCCGTTTTTTATATTTTACAGGGAATTCGATATTTTCGAAATATGCGTACATTAACATAAGCATGTAAAATAATAATTTGTGCTTTTTACTAATAACCAAGAATAAATCTATGCTCCGAGAATATATTATCTAAAATGAAACTTCGTGTAAATGTTGTATCGGAATTTTCAGTACAAAATGTTTGTCTTGTACAATGTTGCGCCTGAAAATAGTTATGACATTATTTTAAAATAACTCTTGTATGTTGTGCATTATAAACGTTTACTCGTTATACGTCTAATTAATTAACCACCATATCTAGTATTCATAAGCAAAAACATTCAAACCAATGCAATGCAGCCATGTTGTTGAATTAAAATAAGTTTTTGGCTGTCAGGTACAAAATCGTACTATCTAGATAATTATTTTCTCGTTTAGATTTTGGCTCTACTACACTACATACAAGCCTGAATCCCAAAGCAGTTTATCTAAATATATTTCATTCACGAAACAATTCTAACGTTTAGAAACCATTAGTATTTGTCACCGATGTGCAGTGCAATATGTGGACGTTTTTCTTAGCAATGAAAAGTAAGAGGTTTTGCCAGGCCAGGCGGCTGTGTGCAGCCTTGATCGCACTGAATTGGCAATATCCTGGAGCTACGAGAAGCCCGATTGGCGAAACCTTGCGACCTGCAAAAGTCGGTCGATGAACTCAGCAAGGCCGGCCCGTTGCCGCTTTCTTTGTTCGTGCTGTCGCAACCCGGGCTCCAGCAACAGCCTCGGATCACTTTATTAAGCCTTCACTCATCTAAATTATAATCGTTCATAAACAATGTCTACTAGCATTCCCGATGACCTCATTTATACATACTCTGTGGTTGTTGCGAGCAGTCTATTAAATCTCAAATTGTTTTTATAATTAAACCAAGGAAAATCGACCTGCTAGTATTTCAGTGTTTCCTGCTATTTTGAAAATCGGTCACAGCTTTTGATATTAAAAGTGGTAGCAATTCACCTATTTATATAATGTGAATTCTCATCTGTTTGAACAGGTTTTTTGCAACAATGTACCATCCGCCGTATCATTATTTTATAGCTAAACATGTAGAAGTCCTACGGGGCTGCGATTAATGTCGAATTGCACCCCTTGTAATAAATATAGCATCACGAAATATTTGTAAGTGTTTACGTAAGAAGCACTTGATATGTAGGCAAGTACGTTACATTTACGTAAGATGGGGCCTATTCAATCACAGTTACTACCGTCTGCCGGTTACATAAAGCACGCGTATTGCTCACGGCTCTTCGCGAACAACGATAAACGCTTTCATTGTTTCCACTGAACTACATTATGAGGCTTGAGCTGATGATGTCACTTTGAGGAAAACGAATGATCTGTTTCCCGATGGGGACTGAAATATGAATAAGCTTAATATAACTTGTTATTGCAGGTATAGAGATAAAGCTCTATTGCTTGCACATGTATGACCTACGAATGTGGGAATTAATTTACTGCGATAGGATTTTCCTTGATAATTCTGAGTAAGAATAGTGTCTTTGTATGATTGCATGCGTTGTCATGTGATGCAGTTTATCATTCTTGAATTGTGCTTTTAAAGACAACTTTTGCTGTAGTCCTTACTTTTGGACAATTTGAAAAGTGTGTTGAAAAGCTACTTAGTTATGGTTTGTGCAAAGCACTTAGAAGCTTTACAAATTCTTGCCATGTTGGTAGTTAGGTATGTTGTGTGATCGAGCACAAATAATGGCCATGCATTTACATTTGCTGCCTGAGCGTTATTTCGCAGTTATCGTAATAGGTTCCATGGCCAAGTTGCAAAAAGCAGCGCGTGCGCAGGTAAGTCGTCGACGCGCCTTCAGCATTGAAGGAGCGGGAGGGCGGGAGGGCGCGGGGACGAGGAGGGCCACTTTCACCAAGCGAGACTGCGCGGGCGTCGACCCCCGTTGCCCTACTCCGCTGACCCACTATGAACTAACCGAAACACTATTCACTTTCATTTCTGCCGAGACTATCATTAGGCCCGAGGATGCGTCTTACGCTGCCTCGTCACTGTTGCAGCATTATTGCGAGAATTTATGTTCATTTTTTGCGCTCGCTAATCTATCGATGGCGAGGAGCGTGAGACGGGGTGCGCGGGGGTCGGGGGGCGGGAGCGATGCGCCCGCGGTCGGAGATAGTCGACGAGAGAGCTGGCGGTGACGGCGGCGGCTTGCGTAACACTTGTTATTGGCGAGAGTGAAAGTGGTGAGCCGCTGTCTCCATACTAATGAGCGCGAAACGGGTGCGTTGGACTCACTCCGGAATATGCAGCACTGGGTTAAAGTGTCACACGACGACTTTCCGACCACTTACATAACTTATAACTTTTGCTTTTGAATAGGGAAATTACAAACAATACGCACGAACAGTTTTGTTGTTTGTTGTCAAACTTCCAGTGACAGATTACGTGAGCGGCCTGTTTACAACTTGTTACCTAATTTAGAACAACTGTAATAAATATCCATGCGATTTAGAACGTACAATTTACCTGGGATCATTAATTTGATTTGTATCTTACTATGATGCATGTAAAACCCGATAGCGGATACAAAGCTGCCTTAAAACTTAATAAAGATTAATTTCCAGTGACTGGACATCTGCATATTACTATGTCCACGACTGAGCAATGTTTTTATTCATATGAAAACCGAGTATTCGGGCTAGTAAATCTAGCATGATGTTATCAAACGGCACGGATTTAAATTCCGCGCCAATTTGTCGTTCGGTAATTTCCGTGGGTGTTCGGGCGCGCTCGGCTGGCGTCTCTCGCAGCGCTCTGCAGCGACCTCGAGCGACGCAGGGCAACGAACGCTGACTAGGCCGAATGTATTACAAAGTCCGAGTCGGCCGCGGCCGCTCCCTGCCACTCTACCTTTGAGATCCAGCCTAGGCTCGCCTAGCCGCCTCTTACCGCACGCCGATACCTACAACCTATGTCTGTTACTCATTACATCAAGGTGAAACAAACAGCCTGTACCTTGTGCTTTAATAACTAGCTTTCAGTGGCCTAGTGCATTGTTATTGGCACCAATCAATTTACTAATTAGGTTTTCTAGAAACATGTTTTGATCTTGAACTGTAGAATCCTTTGCCAAGACATGAGATAAAGAGAAAGGGAATGTAACGTCGTGTTGAGATAACCATGAAAGTCTATAAAAAGACACTTACATCTACAAAGTGAACGATTCGAGAATCTTCTAACCAAATTTCAATTTTTCAGCGGTGAACTCATTTCAATTTAGCGTAGAGATAAGAGAGCCAACCTTTGTTGTCTCGAGTTGCTGAAATGTATGAACAAGTCAGGCTTTCATAATGAATGTGTCGGGAAGTTTACAATGAAACAAGAAAATGTAACAAAACAAGATCACGGCCCGTCGGCCAACACTTTACAGTTCACGCACAATTTGTCGCCCGAAATGGAAATGTTGTTGTTTTGTATAGGGTGGGTGTAACGCAGTTGTAAAACAGGTCATATCATAAATTATAATAAGCATGCAGTTCAACGACTTTAATGGTTTTACTTTCAGCAACGACGGGACATTATTATGCGCAATCATAAAAACGGTTCAGACCCTTACTGAGAACATTTTATGATCAACTCGTTTCCGGTACGTAATACCTACGTTGTAATTAAAAGAATTACGAACGTAAATATTTAGACTCAACTTCGGTAAACATGATTGGAGTGGCATTGGTTTGTGATTGTATTTGCGTTAACTTGCTACATACTTAAGCTTTACATAGGTATGTGTTTCGACTTAATCTTGGTGTCTTTGTATTGGTAAAAGGCATAACAAGGTACAGATGTTTCTGAAGGTTGAGGCGGATTGGATAGCAGCATGTGTATCACGCTGTGCAGCAATAATCCACGGGCTGTTAAATTTGCCAGCGTTAGAATTTGCGAGCGCCGCACGTTCGCAAGATAAGTCAGTCAGGGTCGGCGCGGTGCCGACGGCCGGCCATGCACCCGCGGCTTGCGACACCGCCCGCGCCCCGCACCGCCGCGCACCGCCAGCGCCCGCCGAGCTCAGCCAACATAAACCATGGGGAAAACAACAACACCCACGCCACACTGCTGACGTGTCCTTACTCATTTATTATGAATGCATATTGCAGTGCGCCACTTCCAAAAAGCTGTTGCAATTTATTGCGAGCGTTTCGTCTCTACGTGAACCAACGCTTTGCTAATTGGCCGCTTGAACCGCGTTTACGAGTTACGTGATTGATTGATAACAGCCCGAACTATGTTTACAATCAAACCGGACGTAAAAAGGTTAAAAACAAACGATCAACGAACGTTAACTGCTAAAAAAAGGAGAAACCACTCCGGTAACTACACCGCGGTACAGCTGCTCGCAAGGAATTTTATGTTGTTTACGTATTCCCTTACAACGGTTAAGCACTTACAGTTCATGCACCTTCGATCGTTAACATGAGTTCTTCATAAATTAGCGAGTAATGAAGAAACATAACTTGATTTGTTTCAATGCTAAATTTAAACATTGTTGGAATTTCCATAGAAATCTGATAAAAACGCTTCAATTGGATGAGCAACATGTTTATGTAAATTTCTCTTATAGCTTCATTGCTTATTTGATTTATCCACCACAGCTCGCTGTGGAGAAAGTGGTTGTTGTAAATATATAGTTGTTACATAACAACAATAACCGCGAGAAGATAGCTGACTCCATGTAATTAATGTAAGTGCGGTGGAATCGAGTGGAGAAATTAATAGGTAGCATTTGGAGCGGGTTATGATTAGAGGGTGGTAGGCAGCGTGGCGTGGTGGTGGTGTGGCTGTGGAGTGGCGGCGGGAGCGACCTACATGCGGGTCGTCGGCCGGACTATATTTAGCGGCGGCTCCCGGCCCGCGCGGTGCATCCTGCACTTATTTTCCATTGCACTCGTTATCGCAATTCATCTACGGCTCACGTTTTCAGAATAATCCCCTTCACATTCTTATGTTTACTTTCAAACATGGTCGTGTCAATTTATCGTGTAAACATTAGTTTAACTCCGTTTATTAACTGTAATAGATAATACTTTTACAAGGCTAGTAAATATAAACAATGCCTGTCTGTCGTTTATCAGCGTGTTGCAATCACCAACTGTTTAAGATTGCCTCCGTTAATTTTTTTGAACACCAACATATCCCTTTTCAAAAAGAACAGAAACTTTGCAAAATGTTTTAGAACTACCCAACAAAAGGATAAAATCCAACTGAATAATTTGCACTCTAAACAAAAGAAAATCAGTATAAGTGATGTCATTCGATACATGCGTCAGAGATGTACGACTTACCTGTCAAGATAGCCCGAAAGTTATCGAGAGCTAGTTTAGAAGCGTCGCGTCGCAGAGGAATGACCTGCAACTTACCTGGGACAAAAGAAAAGTGATCTATTAGTAAACGTGTTGTGATAGACAAGAGACAGAAGTGAGCGACGGCGCTACATACAATTTGGGTCACGTTCTGAATTTATGAAACTAAATAAAACACAAGCCTAAATGTTCCAAATGCGTAAAAATATACATGTTCTTGTCCTCGTTAATATTATTATGTTTCTTAATCGAAGTGGATTTAATTATTATTTCGTTTTCCTCAATCAGCCATTACGCTACGTTAATCAGAAGAAGTACCCACAGTCTGCAGGCCAACTAAACACCAGTTACCTATATATGAATTCCTGGAATAACCTGAACCTATTATTATCGTACAGTATAACACTTCTAGCTAGCTCGCTGCTGTTGAAGTCAGCGTATTTGCCTAATTGATCAAATACATGTAGTTCAATATTTAAGATTGACCAATATTGTTTCTTTCGTAGATGATTTTAAGGTTGAAACTCGTATGAGGTAAGCTGGCGCTCGAGTCATTACGTTGTCATCGTCCTAATTTTGCAGTGTCCTCGTTTTTGAGGTCAGTCTCTATCGGGGCAACGAACTCGTGCCCTTATCGCGGGGGGAGGAGCGGGGCGCGCGGTGTGAACGGCTTCACGACTCTCGTTATAAACTAAAGTTATTCTATTCTGCAATAGATGGCGCTATAAAAATAAAGGCATCTTTAATTTATTATTACAAGGTTTTGGTTTTAAAATTAAAATACTTTACTTTCACTTTAAAAAAAACTTAAACACTCCTTGATAAAATATATGCCGACTACAAACTATATCTGAAAGCAACCTTACGAAATCGACGTAACATATTAATAGTTCAACTTGCAAATGAGCTCGTAACAAACAAGTCGTGTACGTAACGTAGATTAGGCGGTGCATCCCTATCGAGGCGATAGTACGTGGGACGTCAGGCGATGCATACGGCTGACGGCTCGTCGTAGCGGTCGTAGCCCGTAGTAGCTCGTAGCGCTACGCACACAGCGCCGTGCTACGAGTCTACGTACTCGTAGGTACGGGCGCGGGTCGACGGCCGGCAACCGGGGCAGCCTTGCTCTGTCCTCCGCGCCCTATTTCTGTCGCCACGGTACGCTCCTCCCGCGCACACCGCGCCTTCCCCTCTCCTCCCTATACAGATCCTCAATGCTGAAAATTATTTTAATTTACCTACAAATCTGATTTTTTTTAAGACGTTCTGCAAAAATGTAATGTAATAGTATCCATTTTAGGGCTCCATTACTATCACGGTTAAAGATTATTTTATGATTTGGATAATCATATAAAATTATGCTATCAAATTCCATAATACCAAGATTCATTTGAAGTTCGTCAATGCATGTTAAATTAGTAATGCTTTTAATAAAAACGAAATTAAGTTATTTTATACACTGAGATACGCATCTTAATATGAAATGTAGATAATAAGAAAGAATAAATAGTGGTCATGGTTAACAAAATTAAGATCTGGCTTATTTACAGATGTCTAATACTAAGACATTCCTCACATGTAAATGCATCAATGAATGCAAGCGAGCTGAACTCAGTATGTGCAGTCTACACATGTTATAGTCGCAGCTTATCGTCGAGCGACATTTCACTGTTTATGAACAAAGACTAGAACTTAAGACGAGCACTATGCGAGACAGATTAGCTGTCATTTATCTCAATAAGCGTTATGAAAACGTACCCCTGATGTTCGTACGTGTGGCAACGTCTTCGTAACTCAGTTTATTATTAAAGGCATTGTATAACACGTTCGATTGTAATCAAGTGTCGTCAGTGCATGACACTTATGCACGTATACATAACTATACACACACACGAGCTGTACACGCGCGATGTGTGTGTGTGACGTGGCGCGGCGAGCGGCGTGTGACGTGGGTTGCGTCAACTTTTACTCGCACTTTCTCGGGCTGCGCTTGCGCAACTCTTGTACCGCGCAATACTGGTTCACTCGCCTCGCCGCGGTGACAGCATTTCTCTTCTATCACCACTTACTTACATCGACTCATCGCGCTACTACATATTTCCACATCTCAATAATCTTTCTCCATATCAAAGTAACCACAAACAATGATTTAATCGCCGAAGAATTTATGTAGCGACAGTTTAACAAGCGCTTTATTACCCGAACACATGACCTTAAACTTATTATTAACATGGTTCCAACACAAACAAAGAATGGAGCAGTTAGCTAAATACTGTGAGCTATGTATGTACACAAGTAAATCTTATATAGTGTTTTTGCATTTATCATAGCATTATATTTCTGAAGCAAGCAATAGAAACAATTCAATGAAAAGTTAGTGGTAGGTAACGGGACGACGGGGGGGGAGGTGGCGAGAGTGGAGGGGGGAGCACGCGGTACGTGCCCCAGTTTCGCGCGGGTGCATGAACTCTAACGAGGTAAGGCCACCGACCGAGGCGAGCGTTAATGTAAATACTACCTTTCGCTTATCGCGTTACGTTACGTTTTAGCTTAAACTATACGTTTCTCGATATATCGTAACGAAGCACCTATCTAGTGCCACATGGAAGCGTCGGGCGTGTGATGCTACATCCAGCTGCGACGCGACCTTCGCAATTATCGTCCTCGCGAGATACGACACGCTCCTGCACTGTAATGCCACCACATCCAACATTATCATGGACCGCTCCAAAATACAATAAATCGATGCTTTTAAAGCAAAGTTGGCCAATCTGTGAAACAATTTTTAGTTATAAATCAGTTTTTTCCTCCTAGAATATTCTAAAATCGAAATACTACTGCTTCGATGATTGATAAAACGGTTATAGTGGTATTAATAATCTTATTTAATTCTTAATTCTATAGAGACGGATACAATAAATGTTGAGTACAGCAATATACATTTGAATAGCATTGACCGAATTTGCATTGCGTTGCTAATACATACCTACTGGTATTAGCGTTTAAATGCCTTCGCTGTACCAATCACTATTGTTATTGAATTGTAATTGCAATAAACCCTAATTAAAGACTTATGATTAATATCATCATTATTAAGTTTGAAATTAATCGACTGGCCGCCTTTTCAGTTAATATAAATTATAAATGTATGAACATTTTAGGGTCGGGGATTTTTACACCGTAATGATGGGGGAATGACGTAAGAGATATGAAGTAAGCGCGTCAATGTAATTTTATCATGTCGCCTTCTAATCTTCTAACATTATTACAGAAAGATACCTTCATGTCTGAATATTAAATAATTTGCACAGAAATAGTAATACAAAAGTGATTAAAACAATCGGCATCAGTCGGTCGATGTAGACAAAGCTTCGTAGGTATATGTAGGTCATTGGGAGACGCTGCACACGACGACATTTGCGCATCACAAACACTCGCTATCCTAAAATAGAATTCAACAAAATATTCCTACCTCTGTTATATTTTCATACTGTGACGTTTTTCGTCGATCGTTTATAGAGAGTTCATCCAGTTGGTAAATGATTTTATTCTCTAAATACACTCGCCTTAGAGCCAAATTGAATGAGTGATAGAAAGACAATCATTTAACAAAAAAGTCGATAATAATTTACTCATCCCAGTTAATAAGCTAACCGCAAACTGACGTAAAGGAAACTTTCCTATCGCAACCTATTTTAGTCCAACAAAATAATTCCGTCCGAAATACGCTCAGTCAGTTCGGATTCGTGTTAAGCTCTTCCGACTTGGTTACGCGCTCACTTTTATAGGTCACAATATTGTTATGGTGCTGTAAAACAAGTATATTTATACAGGACTGTGTGATTATGTGCTACAAAGGCAATCGAGTGACGGGCTCATGAATAATACAATTGTATTGGTATATAGGTCAAGCCGTCGTCGGATACGTAAACAGCTGTAGTCACAGCTTGGGGGACGGTGGAGTAATCTTAGCTTAAGTTCTTGCTTTAAAAACTAGGACAGGCCACCAATGGAGACGCAACCGTGACGGCCGTGGGTGGACAAACTATTATGAAGAAAGACCTTTGCCAGAGCGAGCTCAGTGACGACTGGGATAAATTTCTGATCGAAAAAATGTAATAAAGTATTGTAATGTCCACGTGGAAAACATTCAACACAACAGGTGGAAAAATGTTGTATTCATGAACATTAACAACACGAACAAAGCTTTACCAGCACAACAATGAATAGAAAACTACGCTTAGTAACTAATATTGATGACGGGCGTGTGCGGGTGCACTAACATTCTACTCTAATAAACAATGTGCATATATTGTGAAGGATAATTCATCAATACATTGCATGCGTTGAAAAGTAAACAACCTGTATTTGGGACAATAAACTTCATCAAGAACAACCGATAATTCTGGTCGATAGTTAAGTAATTATCTCATTATGTTTCCGAACAGCATTTATCTTGAAATTAGCGTACTGAAGCACGCATTTGCATTACCTACAAGAACAAAAAACTGTTTCTGACGCTAAAGTTGCTGTAAACCTTGTTGCTACTTTCGATATGGTATGAAGGATACGCAGTACCTACCTACATAGGCACACATAGATAAAGGACAAAAGCTGACGATCGGCCCAAGTATGTAGAAATATAGTCAACATGCTTATCATTAATGAAACATCAACTTATAACAAGCTGTGTATCCTGAGAAGTTCAACGTTATAAATAAGAATGCAAGCCTCACAATCGGTCAATCAATATTTACGCTAGCTTATTAATGAGATGCCATATACACATTTTATGCAGCTTTAGCTAAAGGTACACAGTCTACAGCGTATTGTCACAGTTTGAAAAATTCAGTAGAACAAAAGATTTCAACTAGATTTTGTTAAATCATTTAAAAACTCATGTCGCGAATAGAAACATGATTGCGTAAGTTTAATTTGTAATTGTAGCTTAAGTAAATGTAAGAGTTGGTAAATTAGATTGTCGTACTGTTGTTGTTTATCTGTGGTTTAGTTAGACCGTGTCACTGGAGGTTAGATGGTCACCTCGCTCCCCCCGCGCGCCGCCCGGCCCCCTGCGTCGCCTTGCAGGAGCAACAAACTCTGCAAGGTTGCGCTGCGACCGACTCCGCTATCGCTGGCTACAGTTACGATATCGCCCGCCCTTCTCCGACAAACTACTTTATTTTATTACATTGCTGTCATATCGATATTATGTTTGAAGGTCTTAAGGATTATTACACCTTTGTTTGTACGACCTTACATGAACGGTACATACAGGTATCTTCATGAAATTCAAGGAGCGACTGGACCCGTTAAATTTTATAGCTGGTACTAGGATTAGCTTAAAATTTTCAAAGTATTTATTAGATATATTTATTTGAATCCGTATTTAATTTAAATCTTACGATTTATATAAAAAGACATATCAAATTACTAGTTAAATTGCATACACTAGACTCGATTAAATTGGCTAACTGCTCAATAACTGACTCAAATTGACCGAATAATCTATCTGAATCAGAAATATTTTCAGAAGAGTCTTATTTTGTATGACTAAGGCAAAATATTTGGGATTTATTCTCGACGCATCAATGGTTTCACTTCAAGCGAACACATAAACCAGTAGCGCCATCTGTGGGCGAGTAGCGGAACTATTTGCGTCGTAGCAAGCGTAGCACCGTCGTAACTCACACAAAACAAATCTTTTATTACAATATCGTTCATAATATTTAGATAAATGTAATACTTCGACGAAATTTTTTTTTTAGTTTCACCACATATACATATTATCCAGTATTTTCAATGGTCTACTTCTCTACGGTGTTTAAATCAAAGGAATCTACATTCAAAACGGTTTTAGCACCTACTTTATAGTATTTGTGTTAATAATCGGAATAATTGAATATCGCTAAATATTCTTTACGATACTTTTATCTGAATATAAAAGAAAACCAGTGAATCTGTTACTTTCCCGCGCCTATTTGCGTGTAATAATCAACACCGAGGCGCTCGTGCACGATGCAATAAAGAACGATAGGCATCATTATTATATTCTATTAAAAATCCATTAAGAAAAAGAGATCGCAAGAATTTACGGGGTTATCAAGGTACTTTAGCTACCTTTAAGCGGCTGCATAGTTTGTGCTTGCCACTTAGATTGTGTGACCTTATAACAGTCTCCGTTGACGCCGTCTTGAGAACTTTAGAACTGAAGGTTCTGGAATACTGATTCGTAGTTTATAAGCAGGTAAAGTAGGCATACGAAGGTATTACATTTACCTACGTTTGTGCATTTTTTGTTACCTAGCAGGCTTTTTATGATCATAGTTTTATCTACGTTCAGACATTCATATACATTTCCTCATCATTATTTATGTAACTTTTTTTTTTATTTGTAGGTACATAGATAAATCATTTTTTTATAGATGCAGAACATGACAACTGTCATAATAACGTCAGTGCTATAAACAGTTTAAGAAGAGTGGTGAATAGCTACTCATTTGTACTCTGAACAGAATAAGTTTTTTAAATAGTGAAAGAAAGTACCTTATTTTCCTTCTGTAACAACACAAACTGAGATACTGAGGGGATTGTTGGCCACGTGTTAAGCGTATCCGTTAATCGGTCACAGTCTCCAGCTTACGACACGGGAGGAGATGCCTACTATCAGTTCTGCTCGCTATAAACCAGAGGGATGTGCATGTGCAAGCCAAAGAGGAGTAATACAACTGCACTCATACGTTTTGTTATGTTTGTTTGAATGGCTGTCTGCATTCCATAACTACGAAGCCCGCGTAAAATATATATTTAATTCTGGGACACTTAACAACAAAACTGGCCGTTTCACATTTAAATATAAATTCTACGACTAAAAATACAAAAAGGTTGTATATCATTATACAAAAATACCCATAACGTTGGATATGAGTCAGAACGTCATTTGTTGTAAGGGGAGCGACGACCGCGAGTGAGTGACGCATTTCTACGTGCCGTTCGAACACGCAACACATCGCAGCGCTGACGTAGCCAGCCGTTTATTTGTTTATAACTACCGATCCGGATTTATAACCTACATAATTTAATAACAATTGCTTAGAGTGCGTCGCCCGATAGACTGCAGTATCGTTACTTGTTGAGCGTCGAGTATCCTCGCGTCTGATTGTGGTTAAATGTTGCAGTTATAAACGATGTCTGTTAAAATTATATCTTGTTCCTATTCAGTTATTCCTTTTTGCAAAAAAGATTAAAAGATAAACACTCAACATTACAATATACAATTTTATTAAAAAAAAAAAAACGTTGCCTCACACTACGAATTTCTCCTGTATCGTGGGTGCATTTAAACTCACATACACAAACGCACCCAGTCCCGAAACAACTATTTGCAGGCCATACAAATGTTTGTTCCGTGCGAGGATCGAACCCGCGACACGCAGCGCAGCAGTCCAATCGCTCAGCCACTGCGCCAACCGTGCTTACGCTTATTTAACTCCGAAATAACTGCGTAAAGTTTTTAATAAGTCACAAAAGAAGTTTTTCAAGAAATATCACTGTAGACTATCTTGGTCTAGTAGTCTCAAGCGCGACTGCTGAGCATGAGGCGTTGGTATCGATTCCCGGGTCGGGCAGTGTTATTTGATTTTTTCATCAGGAATTTCTCTGTAGCAGTCACTGAGTCTGGATTTGTATTTGGTTGATGGCAATTGGCTCTTCCCCTATTATATAGGACGTAAACATAACTGTCGAAAAGTGGCTGTATTCGGTACACCTCCGTCTAACCCTTCAGGGATTACCAGCGTGATGATGTTATGTATATAGTTATGTAACAACTAACACTACAAAATAATAAACAGTGCATAAAAAATACTAATTACTAGCATCTTTAATTTAATATTAAACCCATCGTCACAAAACTACACCTATACAAAACCCTACGAAACCATTAATATACTATTATGATTATCTGAAAAAGATATTTTTATTGGCAAATGTCATTATTACTCACGTTTACTTAGAACAACAGAACAAGAAGGACAGGTTTTACTACAGTCGCATTAAGTAGCGCCATCTTTGAGGATTCACTTGAAACTTTAAGTTGCGAGCAGCCTTCAAGCAGCGCCATCTAGCGGAATTTTCCGAAACTACGTAGGCTGTATAAGGTTAACGCATGCAAGAAGGCCTTGGAAACGCCACTAGATACCGCTTTCCACAAAAAGCGTGAGTGTCGATTTGGCGCGCAAGGATAAAACTTTTGCAATATAGATAGCGAATTAGCGAGTCAAGTTTTCGGGATAGTTAATTTATATAATGAGTTGTTTTTTTCAGAGCTTTTCTATTTTCGAACTTACTGGGAAAATGATCAGATTCGTAAATGTTTTTAGATCACGAAACATTTTATACTCTTTCCATAAACGATGGTTATTAAATGTAATGACAAACTGACAGTCGTCATCTAACTAAGATCACTTTTTAAGTGTTTCCCAGTTCTTTTGTTGTACAATGTAACAAAAATACGTTTATTAGTCTAATAAACATGATGAAGTACAAAGCGGGCAAAGAGGGCTCCAGGTGATCATACAATCTGAACAGTATCCGTCACGAGAGGACGCGCTAAATGGTCTGATTCAGCAGATTTCAGCTGTGTTGATAATTTGCACACATTGTGTGCTGAGTTCTAACTTAAATAACTACGTAATGTAACCTCCAGCCGACTTTCGGACTATCGTCCGGAACAAATACACGACTGACCTACAAACACTCGCGAACACAGAAGATAATATTAGCCATCCTTTTTTAACATCAGCATTTGGACATGGTGCGGTAGAGATGGAACATCTTGTTACGATGACGAGCCTCCGTTCTCAATGTCAAGTTCACCGATTATTATTAGTGCTCAATGCCACAAAACACACGCAAGCATTATGGCGGATCGCCGGACGGACGAATACTCGGTAGAGGTGATTTTTCTTTAAACTATGCTATAATTACAAGCAACGACGTAACTAGACGAGAAAAATGTTCCACATAGCAAAACACACAAGAACCAAATCTACACTCACGAAAATGTATTGGAGAAATTTCCCTCACCGAACTTCATAATTATTTAACAATAGCTAGCATTTATATCATAATGTTCCGTATGAACTTGTTATTGTGGTGAATGACTTTGGTTTTATAATTGATTGTTTGCAGTAGTGACAAACTTCCAGAAATGATTGTGGAAAATTTTGAGACGACGCTCTACAATTCTTGTTTACGAGCATAAAGTTTGACATAATGGACTTGTAATTAAATGATGGTCACTTTTATTATGTAGGTTTAGGTAATCAAACATGGTGTATAATATATGCCATAGCATAGCGGATAGCTTGCCAGTTTGTGACTTCCATGCAGCTACTACTTTACAATAATAAAAATATTGAGATAGGACATGGGTTTGTAGTACCCAGGTAAACTGTTTACATGTTTGGCGATATCAAGCACTTGTGTATATTAGATTTCCATGTTGATTTGACCTAATGATATCTAAGAGCTATCGCTCACTAATTACATTCTTAGGTACATTAACGCAGTTATAGGTGAAGTAAATAAACATGAGACATAATATTATTATAAATTTTCGACTAATAAAATATACTATGTAGATTAATGTGTTTTCTACTTGTCTAGTAAACAGTTTAACCGGCGATTAAAAAACTCCTATCTTACCTCATGTCGATTTATATGTTATGATTGGAGAGATGCGGCCGTTAGTTTTATATTTATGGAGAACTAACTGATGCCCGCGGTTTCGCCCGCGTAGATGTCTGTTATCGCAAACAAAAGTAATCTGTTCACAACCCTTCAACCCTTTTTTCGCATTAAAAAGTAGCCTATGTCCTTTATCAGTCTCTACACTATCTGTTTACCAAATTTTATTTAAATCGGTTCAGTAGTTGTGGCGTGGAAGCCCGACAGACAGACCGACAGAGTTACTTTCGCATTTATAATATTAAAGTAAGAATTACATTAACGTGAATATATTAATAATACACCAGTAAAGGTAAAAATTAGTGCTATTCTTCTACTTTCTTAATATTTTCGAATCATTTATAGTAAATTAGCTGTTGCCCGTGACCACGTTCGCGTGGAAATTTTGGTATATGTGAGAAAAAAAGGAAAAATAAACTATGTCCTTAGTCAAGATATAATCTATCTCTTTGCCAAATTTCAATACGATTCGACCAGCCGTTTAGCCGTGAAAAAGTAACAAACAAACAGAGTTACTTGCGCATTTATAATGTAAATAGTATGGATCTCCGTTGGAGTTAGGTTTTTTTAACTTGTGTCTCCATACACAAGGAAAAAAAAACACAAAGCGAATACATTCTGTATGACTGTGTTTTGCTAGTATTCCTCAGTGACATTGTATCAAAGAGACATTTAATTGAGACAAATTCATATAAAATCTAACATAACGGTACGAGCTCTCGGAAGCAAACGTTATTATAATGTTGTTACCTATATTTACAATAGTGTTAACCGCCAAGTGGCAAACTTCCAGCTAACTTCCGCCAACATCTATCTCCGCGTGGGATTCCCTGAAATGGACTGAAATTTCGGGCTACAAATAACTCTTCAAATCCCTAAATCTTGCCATTCTGGTAGATAATGTAATAAATGAACTTTAATGATCAGTAAGTCAACTACAAATATCTCTGAAACGATTTTCCTTTAAGTACTATCCTTACTAATAATATAAATGCGTAAATAACTCTGTCCGTCTGTCGCGCTGTCACGCCAAAACTAATGTACCGATTTAAATGATGTTTGGTACTCAGATAGTCGAGAGCCTGAGAAAGGACAGGCTACTTTTTAATGGAAAAAAAGGGTTGAAAGGGGGGATCAAATATTAGTTTTGGTCGCGATGACCGACATCCAGCCGGGCCAACCCACTGGCATCACCTAGTTTTTAATATTTCCCCGCAAACCACAGTCAGAATTTGAAAGAACACAGTCTCAGTCCAAAAAAAGTGCTTTATTTGTATTTTGCATAAGAACTCCTCGACACAAAGGGCTAAGAAGGAACATGGGTGGTTTTTAGTCAGTAGAAGTCTGACACTCCGCTCTGCCCAGAGCGGGAGGAGTAATTTGATGATTTCTCACACCCCAAAAAAAAAGTGTTGTAAAATGAAGTAACGATTTTTTCACGAGTCTGTTTTTTTACGAATTTTTTATGCAAAACCATTGATTTTGGGTAAAATTAATGTTATCACGTCACCTCTGTGACTTTTCTCTATTTTTTTTAATGTGGTTTTTACACTCTGTGACCTATCGCCATATGAACGACCAAACTAGTAGGTAATAATTGTATTGTTCTTGGGATTTTACATTTGCTATTTTAAGTCGGCTTAAGATTGTAATAAAATTGGGTTGAATAAATGATAAGTAGTGTCAGCAAAGGACGCTATAACTTATCATTCGTTCTTAAAGTCATTCCGGTCACATTGTTTTAGCCAATTTAGACCCGAACAAATTTTATGACTGTTTTATTGATTTTTCAATTTTCAGCTCGCTTCGACTTTATTTTAGACAATTGGCCAATGCGATTTGGATTCGCACTTTATTTAGAGTGCGGCGAATGACTTGTATCTGCAGATGACTAGAAACGACCTCTTTTATTAACCAACGACACATAAAAAGAAGGAGGTTCTCAATTCGATGCTTTTTTCTAGCCATTAAATCACGTGTAGTCTCTGTAAATCATAACGTAATTTCGTACAATAACTCGCATAGGGATTGTAACAGTGAACTAGCCGAAATTGGGGAAGTAATGGCAACGAATTAATTCCGGAGTGCAGTCGTTGTGGGGGTGCGTCGCCGGGGCCCGGGGGCCCGCCACGCATTCCCCTGCAGTATTGATCGGCCATGACGTGACTCATGCCGCCCTTGCCCGACATTCAACCCACCGCTACCCCCCCATTGCACGCGCGTTATCGCCACTCGATACCCGTAGACGTAAATATTTAATCATGTTTTATTTTTAGACTGGCTGTTGCTCAGCGGGGTTTTCCAACGGATTTCCCGAGGTAATTTGCTTAGCTATTATTTTTTTGTATCGTTTACCTAAATTTTTTCCACAAAACCTTCCCCTAATTACTTTTATCATCCACTTACAACAACGTTTCCCGCTTTCTTTGAAACAAAAATATGATTTAACAGAAGTAATAATCTTTTATGGTTACTTACAACTCACCCCAAAGCTCACGTCGTGATTATAAATGTTATGCTCAAGAACTATAACAATTAATTACTGTAGCATGTTTTAAGGAAATGCAGTTTCTGTTCCAAAATTACTCACGAATATTATCGCGATAATGTTTGATAGCAGAAACAGGTCGCGGCACGCACGCCGACTCTCTATAAACAGCGCTCCAGCCCCCTTCTCATACATATCTTCGTGTATCTTGGCTATAAGCAACCTACCCTCGTGACCAGGGCACCCTACTAACTTTTATTTCGTTATTAGATCGAAGGGATAGACGCAAGGAGGGCTCAAGTTTATTCCGCGTCTACACGGATATTGTGTCGTAATCGTTCGGAATAATAAAATACGTTTGTAATAAGCCCTTCACACTTTCATTTTCTTAAACGTTTTTAATTATTACGCTAAAATGATATTCTTACGGCTTGAAAACGTATGAATAGAAAGGTAATGTATAATTTATTATTATTTCTCGTCTTGACTTTACAAAATGATCACCGAGGTGAATTTACTTCGTAGCGTGTTAATTAATTGAAATATCTGATCTATAAGGTAAGGATTCTCTGTTGGACCTTTTTAAAGGTCAGACATTATGGTAATAACCCAATAATTACAAATACCGTTTGTTGTTACATCATCGCTCAAGCTTCCGTAAGCGGCGCGTCGAGATTATTCACTGAAAGTTCTTTAGAGGGAACTGGGCGAACCGACCACGTGCTTTCATACATTTAGAATGGACTACTTTACAATCCAAATTTTATAAATAACACACAAGTGATGGGTGTCCGAGTACTGATTCGGTATTAGTTCCAGACATTCAAAGACATGTGTATTTTTATTACTAAGGAATTTGTTAAGATGTATTTTGGTATAGAAAAATGGAATCATGCAATTTTTCTTGAATAACTTGTCGATTACTTAAGTAATGCAACACTGGCGTGGTTGTGGCAGTGCTAGGCACAAACTTTCCGTTGCGCGAGGGTATGGCCGCCCGGATCGATGCCGCCCCACGTTCACGGTCAACGCCCTCCGCCCGCCCTACGCTTCCGCGTCACCGGCGCCACCGCGCGCCCTTCCCCGCACGCGCGCCCTACGCCACGCTAAATATAGGCACCTCGATCTACACGACCCTTCAGGCCGCAGTTACGAAACGCAATTAGCTTCACTATTTCGAGAGAGACAGGCATTTCGTCTCCACTTGCAACTTAACTTGGAATCTATAATTAGGTTAGTGTGCATTCGGATTATTCTTTGTTATTCCGCTATTCGTATTACTGCCTGTTGAACTCGTGTTGAACGCAGTTTACTTGAGAACTTGTTTTCTTCTCATTGTGTACTGTTGTGTGTTGTACTTACTCCGCTTTTTACTACGGTGTTTATTGAGCTTTTTGTAAACAAGTCTAGGGAACCATTTTAAGACCTTATTGTGTTTGAGTAGTAACTTTTTACTTTGATGCTAAGGCTTAGATCACATTGGTGAGATGGAGGCGAGTTTTTATAAGTACAGCTATGTGAAATCATTTTAGGGTATTAAGAATATTACTTATCAGTTTACACTCATTTAAGTCACCGATGTAGTCAAAGAACTTTTTTTTAATGTGAATTTGAAAGATTTTTTTTTTTTTTTTTTTTTTTCTGTATATTATATACTTACTCAATGCCTTAGGTAGAGGCATGTGGTTACCAACCTGAAACAATGTTAATACTACTCTTTTACTTCCGAACTAACTGGAACATTGCGAGTTTGCGACCTACTGTGACCCCACCCTAAGCCTATATAACGTTTACGCACTAACTCTTTTATTACAAGCTCGATCTGCGTTTATTTACGCGCATATAGTTCAATATCACAAAGGCCTGTTACAAGGAAACTGCCTATTGTTGTTAATTCATAGACGAACCTTCAATCACTTGTTTAGCTTGGAATAGGACCTGCTCGCTAGAACCGGAGCGGACGCCATGTTACTCGACCATCGGTAACGCTTCCATGGAACAGACTTTGTATACATATCATCAGGTTAGTAGAAGACACTCAATAGATCCTACATTACATAGTCTACCGCGAGGTGATCTACAAAAACCACCCTTCATTGTTACGAAATAAAGACGCTATCAAAGTGAAGTTGTTGCTATTAGCGCAAGGTTGACTATGCGTACATTGTGGGAGTAAGCTTTATGTTTCGTTAAGTTTATGGCTATTTCCGCTGTAAGTGAAATGTACGGAGATATGATCTAACTCTTCACTTGTTAGTTTTACGTATGCGCCCATTAAAAGTCGTCGACTATTTTAGCTATTTTCTGGTACCACCATATTTTCTATTCTGTCTGGTTACTGTAGCTAACGAAATGTAGAGATACACCTCAGTATAACCCTTTGGGGTTAACAGGCGTGATGTTATGTCATTCTGTTTCGTGGTAAAGAATGGTTAGCATCTAATTGTGACGTGTGATAGGACATACAACAAAAGAAGTAGGTGGATCTTAGATAGCACTATGTATTTTTAAAAGCAAATCTAAAAGGACGCGGCAAAAGGACACAGGTGATTTAGAACCCTAAGAAACTGAATTGAGAGGGTTGAACGCAAGAATGGCGTGGCAGATAGTAATTAAACCCTAATTCCACTCAAAGCTTTTCTACATAACACCTTTTGGTGATAGAAAAACGAATGAAGATTGTTTTCTGGCAATACACTAGGCTGTCACTGATAGTATACTTATTTGGGTATTAAGGAATTTGGAGAAACTTATGTTTTTGGATATCGTCTACATTTCGTTTTAGTTTTTAGTAAATAAGCATATTGTAAACGTCAGCTTAGATATTATCACTCGAAATAGATCCATGTTTAGTATAGGTAATAATTATTATTTGTGTGTGCGTCAACGTTAGGTATCTACTTAAATTCCATCCCCAAATATTATTATTGATATCGTTCAGTTAAATGAAAAAATTCAACCCAACCAAAGCATTTTTAACTGTTAATTTTTACCTAAAATAACAAAAGTTAAAATTGCAAATGTCTGCTTAGTATTTTTAATAATAAGTTTTCTCGAAAATATATGTAATGAAAGTTCTTAAACACATAGATTTTGTTTAAATTAGAATGGAAAATGAATTAGCTCAAAAGAAAATGAAATTGTAGACGTCTGTCTAATCATGTTACGCAACATAATTTTTCAAAATGAACGAATATCGATCATGGCTTCCCCTGCAGACGAGCTCACTTGTACATTCCGCCACCCCGGCAACCCGACAACCCCGACACAGTATAACTACGCTATAGACAAATAATACAAAAACTGCGTCTGACGCGACGAGGGTCCTCAGACATGCTCCATAGCTAGCTATGGATATAGGAACATTGCAGTGAGTGGGTGAGCAGACTGCAGGCAAAGCCAACTGAATCCCGGAAAACTACCGACCCAGTCTAGACATGGGGGCACTTCCCCTCGACATCGCGCCCTCCCCCCGCCGCCTGCGCCGCTGCCACCCCGCGCCACTACCCTGGCGCTTTCACCACCGCGCACCGACTTGCAGACATTATAAAAAGAGAACACACTGAATCTTTTGAGTGACGCGGTGTATGACATGCGAACAAAAACTTGGGGAAATGGAGATGAAAAATTATAAAAGGTGTTTTCACGTAGCATTTGAAACGAGCGCTTTGTACCTTGGTATAATGTGCTCTACTGTCACAAGTTCCAACAAAAACTTTGTTAGTCGCAGCAGAGTAGTGTTGTACGTGTAACGTTTTTACGAGTTCTTTCATTTACATGCTCTTATCAAATTACTGTTACAAAGTAAAGTGGTTTTTACTCACGACGATTAGTTGTTTTATTTAATTCTTTCTTTTATTATTATATGACATTTCGCTAGTAAATCACGAAGGGGTAAGCAGAGATGTTCAAAATGTCACATTTTGCCAGTCATATTTAAATCCCGTGTAACAGGAGATGAGCCTATTTTATCAACCGGGCACAAATCCTAACTTAATGGCTGCTGTTTTTTTTATTATCTGCGTCTTAATTTTAACTACAGATAACATGGGACAATGGCAGGAAAATGATGATGATTATGATCATAATTTTAACTACAGGGTGTAAACGGAGCCCTCAACGGACCATTCTGTCCATCAAACTAAGTGACTCTACGCAAGTTTTGTTTGGGGTGAAAAAATATTAAAAAAAACACCTTTCCAGGTATCGTAGGACTGTGCTGTAGAACTACTGGGAATGATCCAGGACTAGGAATCTGCGGGTTGTTCGAAAGAGATATCGCGGCCTCGACACAAAGGGCTAAGAAGGAACATGCGTGGTTTTTAGTCAGTACAAGTCTGATACTCCCTACCGCTCTACCCAGAGCGGGAAGAGTCATTTGATGATTTCTCACCCTCCAAAAAAACAAGATAGGACTCTATGCGATCACTTAAAACACACAGGGGTCGTAGAAGTACAAAACATGTACATAAAAAATTGGCACACTGATCCTAAATATCTCCGTAACTAGAAGGTTCTTAGGTATGGCCCAGAAAAAAAAAAATCGGAATGACGGGAAAAATAAGTGCTTTTCGGTTTCAATGATTGCGATACTCCTGCGGTATCCATTTTGAATATCGAGAAAATCCTTCGAATTGTTGAACGAAAAAAATTACATATTGGTGGTTATGTGGATAATTACTTTGAAGATAGGCATAGACCATAGATATCACCTTGAATTACATAGACAGTACAATATGCATGATTTACTATGCTGCAGTGGGTTAGTGAGAGTGAATTACATCCGAGAGGGGGTGTGCGGCCCGATGCACAGTGGGTGTAGGGGGGGCAGGCGGGGGTGCTTGCAGACAGGGTGGCTCCGTGGTTTGGGGCCAGACGGGAGAAGGCCGACGCACCTCGTTTCCGCACCGAAGTGTAGTGTAACCCGACATACACAAATATACGCCTGCATGTACCGACTTACCGAGGGTAATCGTGGCTACAATACAGCCTGCAACATTGCGAGCCAACGGCACACGCTTTTACCGCATTTCAAAGGCTTTTCTTAGCGATATTTGTAAGAGGAATTGCTAAATGTACTCGATGATATGTTTTTCGAAGCACTTATTAAAACTACGTATTAAAAAATGTTACATAATTTTAACAAGCAGTACAATTAATTTACTGGTCTTCTAAAAGAAGTAATATTTATTGAATGGTTACCTTATTCTATTGTAATGATAAGTTGAACGAACCCTTTAATAGCTGCAATTTATTCTGTCTGGACATTGACCTGAACCTTTATTTCTGAACGAAGGATATTTTTAATTCAGTACAGGGGTTTGGCTGTCTATCCCTATGCATTATCAATATTATAAAAGGTTTAGTAAAAGGGGAACTGCAATCGTCAGGTACTAAACACCATCGCCCCAAAGAGTTAACCAACCTACCTTTTGTGTTTCGCTACTTATGTTGAAGAGTTGCTGGCACCAACCGGCCACAAATATAGGCTCTGGGCTCTGTGAAATTCATGATGAAAGAACCCAATAATAGTTTGCACGACCTGGGAAATGAACCGTCATTCTCAGCAATAACGCGGTGTATCAGTGTGGTATATACATATTATTCAAAGTATAAGATCTCATCCTGTGCAATTTAATTTGGTCTATGAAGGATCACCTACTTACTTTTTGATTTCAGTTTATTTTTCTTATTCATTTTTCATGCAACGTGGCAGGCATAATATGTAGTATAAGGTTTTATTATTATTTATATTATTTTATGGTTTGTTTAAGGTTAATTCGGTGATCTTACACTGCTGCCCATGACTCGTTGTCTTTTGTCCTTCACGGTTGGGAACAGCAAGGCTATCCTTTCTTTTGCACCCCATAACAAGTATGTACATGCCGAAGTTAAATTAGGTTCATTAAATTGCCTGTATCCGGCAGTTAGTTACAATGTAAGGCTTGCAGTAACAAGGTCTGACCCTATTTTAAACATCGATTTACTTGTTAGTGGTGTGTCTGAATATGAATTAGAAACAAAGGTAGCCCTGTAGCTCCTATTAACGAATTGTACGTCGGTTTTGGTAGTAGGTTCTAACGCAGCATTGTGCATTATTTTGTCCTTCCTTCTCCTCTCAAAAAGGGAGAAAAATTATGGTGAAAAACTCGCATGTACTAGAACTCGAAAAGTCAAACTATGAGACGTCTGCCAACCCGTATTGCTGCATTAGTTACTGCCCCTTCCTCTCATACACAGCGAGCGGCGGTACACGCTCGCTATGTATGAGAGGTCGCTCGCTAGCAGTGGGAAAAGTATAATACACAGGCTGCACTAAAAGTATCGGGAATGGAATATTTACACTGTTCCTGTCATATTAAAATCTTTATAATTGAAAACTCCTTGGTTTTAAAAATCGAATACCATTTATTTATTTAAAAAATGATTCTCGGTCTTGTCACAAGGTTTTGGCAAACTTGTTTAGTCGTTGAGAAAATGGAATTGACTCGAGAAAATTCAAGACCGATGATTTATTACGACTTTCGAAGTGGTTTAACACAAAAACAGTGTGTTGACCGGATGATTTCTGCATTTGGTGATGAAGCCCCATCCAAAACCACAATTTATCGCTGGTTTGCTGAATTTCAACGTGGACGTGTCAAGCTCAGTGATGATCCCCGTCAAGGTCGTCCAAAAACTGCAGTCACCCAAGAAAACATTGATGCTGTGCGTAAGCTGATTGAGGAAGATCGACATGTGACATACCGCGAAATTCAGGCAACTTTAGACATTGGCATGAGTCAAATACAAATAATCTTGCATGAACAATTAGGTGTAAAAAAGTTGTTTTCCCGATGGATACCGCATTCGCTCTGTGAAGAGCAAAAAGCGGCTCGCGTTACTTGGTGCGTCAGAACTCTCGAAAGATTCCACGCAGGATCCTCAAATGCTGTATACAACATCGTATCAGGTGAAGAATCCTGGATATACGCGTACGAACCCGAAACAAAAAACCAGTCACGAGTTTGGGTGTTCGAAAATGAGTTAAAGCCAACAAAAATTGTTCGTTCACGGAGTGTTGCAAAAAAAAATGGTGGCCACGTTTCTCTCCAAAACCGGCCATATTACGACTATTTCTCCTGAGGGACAAAGAACGGTTAATGCAGAATGGTATGCTAGCATTTGTTTGCCACAGGTCGTTTCTGAACTCCGTAAAGAGAACTGCAACCGCCGCATCATCCTCCATCACGACAATGCAAGTTCTCACACCGCGCACAGAACAGAAGAGTTTTTAGAGCAAGAAAACATAGAATTATTAGACCATCCGCCGTACAGCCCCGACCTAATGATTTCTATACTTTCCCTAAAATAAAATATAAATTGCATGGACAGAGATTTTCATCACCTGAAGAAGCTGTGGGCGCCTACAAAACGGCCATTTTGGAGACCCCAACTTCCGAATGGAATGGTTGCTTCAATGATTGGTTCCATCGTATGGAAAAATGTGTCAAATTTCGCGAAGAATACTTCGAAAAGCAATAAATACATTTTTAAATAGTAATGTTGTGTCACTTCCTTGATTCCCGAAATTTTCAGTAAGCTGATGTGAATTGTCTTAAACAAACTGAAATTATGCATCGTAAACCAACCAAGAAGTACGAGTATCTAATAGGTACTTCTAACTAAACATTTCTATTTTCGTTGCGGGAAAGCGAATTAGAATCTATTGCACCTTTTTACAGAGCAAATTAAAATATATTTTCTTAGAAAATGTTATTCTAGTAAATATTCTATTTTTGCCGCTCCGAAGTCCTTGACTGGGGCGAAATGTCAAAACTTATTTTTATTTCGTTTTCAGAGATGCACATTGAAGTTTTTTTTTTTACAGGATGCGATCTCTCTTTTCTTTTTTTGGACGGTGGGAAATCATCAAATGACTCCCTCCGCTCTGGGCGGAGCGGAAGGGAGTGTCAGACTTCTACTGAATAAAAACAACCCATGTTCCTTCTTAGTCCTTTGTGTCAGGGGCCGCAATATCTCTTTCGGCGTCGGTCGAGGCGCGCGTGGAACACGAACGCGCCATCGACATGACCTGTCATCGCCATAGGACTATGATAGGACGGACGAATGGTAAGTTAGCCCATTCCTCCCCGTCCACAGGCCCGCGCCTACGGTGTCCGCGTGGAAGTGATATGTACTACGGAGTATAAACGGTATTTGGACATTTCATTCCATTATCATAGGTCTTGGTAGTAGCCCAAAGTCTTTTTTTCTCAGTTATCAACAATAGGCTCGCCTAGTAAGTATTTTATGGGAAACTGATATCTTTCTCAATGACCTTCCCACACATCTTCGACAAGTCTATTGAAGTCTCTTCTGTAGTTTATAAAGGGTGCATTATCATGACGCTTTCCAGATGATTTAGTGATTGTTGATCGTAGTTATGGCGATATAGCTCACAGGTGTTGCCACCCATCCGCTTGGCATAATCCTTTATTCACATTTTGCGCTAGCCAAGGGGAGACACCCTATCCCTTCTGTTCTGGAGTGTCGCAAAATGCGATAAGTACTGTAAGACCAGTACTTATCGCATTTACCAGATATTTTTTACCAGAAACAAATAGCATTGTACGTGGATAATACCTCTTTCTTAAAATCCCGAAATATTTTTAGTTTTCGCAATATAATTTCTAAATCCTATATTCTCTCTAAATTTTTACTTAATAATTACGTTGTTAAATACACTGTTATCTTTTCCGATCTCTGGTTACTAAGAATAAACGCTTTCGAACGTGGACTCCTAATAAAACAGTCCCAATTGAACGTTAATAAACATGATTGAAAGGAAATGTCTAGAATATACGTAATGAAACACGGATTTGTATCGCTAAGAGCTGTAATACTTGTAGCTATCTCTAATACGGCGAGTTAGTATATAATCGAGTTAGATAGAGTGTCCCTGACCGCCGGGGCCTTGGCCGCGGACGACGACTCGAGCGCCCGTGTCGCAGCTCTACTATCACATCTCGTTTTATTCTCGCTCTATTACACTGTTTGTGCCAAAACACTGATCTAAATTAGTAGACAACGTATAAAATAACATAACATCACGCCTGTGATCCCTGAAGGGCTAGGCAGAGAATTATCTAAGTGTATAATACCTACATCCATATTTCGACAAGTTTGTTTAAGTCCAAATTGTCATAAACCGGGCACAAATACAAAATCCGTGGCTGCAACTGAGAAATTTTCCTTATGGAAAAACTCAACACGGATCCCGATCCGGGAATCCAACGCAGGACCTCACGCTCAGCAGTCGCGCCTGCGACCACTAGACCAACCTAATATAATAACATATGTCGATTCGCACAGGGCCCCCGTTGAATTACAACCCACTACCTCGCACAGAGATATGTAGTACCGGTGTTCCGGCTGTGGGAATATTGTACTATCAGTATACTCCGGTGCTGTTCCTCAAACAATGGGGCACAATAATATGTCTCCTGCGTGTCCTATTGGTTGTTGACCACAGGAATTGATAGACGCTACCGAAAGCGCCAAACTAGTAGCTCAATTCTGGACCGACCCAATTTAGATTGCCATCGACACGCTAAGAAGAAGTATACTCGATCTAGTTTACAGCTGGATATAAGTCCTTCCCACACTGGTAGTCAATTGCAGTTTTAGTTGCTACCTGAATTTTTCTTTAATTTTTTAAATTTTGTTATTAGCCGATTTCCGCAAATGTTTGCACGAAAAGAACATGTATATGTATTATTATATTATGTATACTGTCTTTTGAAATCAACCCTACGTGAAAAGAAATCGACTTGGACTAGTAGTAGCGTTAGGATTCTGAGGATCTTTCTCCCGCCATTGATCGCTCCTAACTCCGTAGGAAATTCTACGCTTTCATGACTCACTGATTAAAATAAATTGATCTTACTCTGATCTGTGTCCATAATTCGAAGCTTTTGTGATTATTAGAAAATCAATTGATAGCGAAGCTTTTCATTGTATCAATATTACATAATCTACTTTTTTTATAAATGGATCCTTTGTAATGGAAGACCTTGAACTACGCTTTGGGTTCCTGAATAATAGTAAAAGATTACTTTTAAAAGAAGATTTTGTTACGGGAACTACGCAAGGTTTATTAAATAGAAACTTGAGATTTTATGTTACTAGAATTTTCTCAGCTACGCATCGATGTTGTTTTACCGCCGTTCCATTTTTATAACGGGGTGAATAACATATCATTTCTAAGTTTAGTTAAACACCCTTTGCAGTGAGAAAATTGTGTAAGCGTCATTGGTGTAGTTTTTCCCAGGGCGGTGCGCGGCAGGGACGCGGGGTCAAGCGCCGGGCACAGGGGGCGCGCGGGGCGGGTCGTCGGCCGCGGGGCCGCGGGCGCGGGTCGCGCATCAGTATGCGCAAACGCAACACGCTGCAAAAACTGACCCAGCCCGCGCCCGCGCACCATTGAATTGATGCTACATCGCTCCATTATCATCTTTACTGCCACCTATCTACGTGCTTCAAATATTTAATCTGGATCACAAATGAAAATAAAAGTCACAATGCGACAATTTAAAACCCGATTCATTGCGATCGTCAAAGTTAAAAACACAAAAATAAACTGATTTTCTTACGATCCAACATTATCTTTGCGGCGTAACTCTTTACCATTGTCTCGTTAATTCTTGAAGACCCGTGTACGATACATTAAAATCTCACTCAATTAGCCATGAATGAAAGGCGCAGCTTAAATACGAATACTACCATGCTTAATAGGCGACGTATACATGGAAGTGGAAATGTGTGTAATTAACACTGAGGTGTGTTGCTATGGGCTAGGAAGCTAGTAACGAACCTAGGCGGCCAGGCATGGCTAGGACAGGTTTTCCGGATAAATAATTGGCCACCTGTTGGTAATGCTACCTGCACTGCCTGGGCACTGGGCAGGCAGCGCCGGTTTGCTGCACATTTTCACTCGCACTTTCCACTCGGAGTCGACGTACCCCTAACATACTCAACTGCTCATTACACCACTCGCTGCATTACATTATTCACGACTCACATCTTACGTTTTCTAAGCAAGATTTAATTTATTTGACAACCTAGTTTAATGTTATCACGAGACTTTATTAAAGTAAACAACCACTTAGTTGTTGGTTCTTCTTTCTTTATCGTGTGGTATAGTGCCTGACCTGGTGTCAGAGATTTTATGTCGTCCATGGGCCTCTAACTTGGCTTTATATGTTGTCGAGAAATATCTCTCAGGCATACTAATTTCCTCACAATTCACCCACTCACTCATTTTTTCACCGAAGCATGTGAAAATGTGTGATGTGTATGATGGGTTGCTTTCGTAACTACAACTTCAAAATAATCTCTATCACTACATATTATAAAATAAAGTCCTCTGCCACGTCTGTCTGTTTGTCTGTGCGCGATAAACTCAAAAACTACTTCACTGATTTTCATACTGTTGTCACCAATGGATAGAGTGTTCTCGAGGAAGGTTTTAGTATATAATTTGAGCGACATTCACGTGGGTGAAGCCGCAGGCATCAACTAGTTTTGTATATAATTTAAAATTAAAACTTCAAGATAAAAATCATCACAAACACACATTTAAGAAAACTAAGCAGGCAAACGTACGAGTCGTATCAATAATCGATGAAACGAGTTTAAATGTAAGGTGTGAGGTGTCGGTCAGTGGCGTACGATGACATCGCGAGGTCCCGGTACCCTTCGCTCACTGTATCACAAATCATCCTGAATTCATACATTACATCCATTTGCTGAATCCATAATTCCATCCATTTTTATAAGGCGTATGACATTATTTTACGATTCGACTCTCAAACATCAATTTTCCCACTGTTTTCACGTAGTCAACATATTATGAAGCTACAAAAGAATATACTATACTCATTTGTAGCTTCATAATATTTATTGTATTTGACGGCACGGTTGGTGCAATGGCTCAAGCAATGGACTGCTGCGCTGCGTGTCGCGGGTTCGATCCCCGCACGGAACAAATATTTGTATGACCTACAGATAGTTGTTCCGGGTCTGGGTATTTGTGTATGTGAGTTTAAATGTTTGTGAACGCACCCACGATACAGGAGAAATTCCTAGTGTGGGGTAACGTTTTTTTTTTTTTTTTGCGTATTCTGCTTCATAATATTTATTGTATGTAACTCTCGAAAACAAAACCATTACGGATTCAGTTGGTTGCGGTGAGTCACTCCAATTTCAGGCTCAACAGGGTTTTCCAATAGTGATCAAAACACGTCATGTTTTGTCCCTGTAGGAAAACAAGATGACACATCCTATTTCGACGAAATCATTTGTATTTTCTAAGAGACGTCCCCTCGTGAAAAATACGAGGGTACGAATTTAGAAAACTAGTAAAACTACCCTTATTTATAGAATCGAGAATGAGTCAATATACAAGAAAGTAAAATAGTTTAAGCTAATTAATAATTTTCACATAGAAAACGAAGTTTAGAAGAGTGTGATCTACGCTCGGAGCACTTTCGTAGCGGTCGGCTACGAGTTCTCTAGAGCATTCATTGGCGTCGTCGCGTTCACTTGCAGGTCACTGGCACTGCCCGGCCACTGCACCCGACTTGCTTAGATACTTCTAACATTGCAGGTTTTTTTCTATTGCTAACATTCCCAACCCGCTGCGTTCAAACCACTTTTATAACGTATACACTGAGCTAGCCACTCTAGCTATACTGACTAAACCAGGTACTCGGTGAAGGTTGTTGACTTTCGTCGCTACATTAGTTTGGATTTTTATGTTGTCCCTGGAATAACAAACTGTCTTGGCATTTAGTTATTTACGTCAACCTGCACTTTAGGCACATAAACAGCCTAATGCAATAAACTTACTTATAGTTGGACAACCATGTGCAAGTCGAAATACATTGTGGATTTCGATCCCATACAAACGGTGTGTTTTTATTATTTTGTCGTAAGTTAGAAACTCTTTAAAGACAGCTTTCTTAAATTCAAAGAACCTACTCAACGTATTTAAACGAACCAACTAACCGTCATAAAATAATTACCAAGTGTTCATAATAAATACTGAAACTAGTACTGAAAAGCAGTGTTGTCCAATTAATTAAACTTTTATGAGCATTAAATTGCATGACTTATGCGCAAGACATCATTTAGAAAATAAATACGATGCGCTAGAGAATTTATATGAATGGCGAATGCAAACAATAGAAGTGCACGCTGCACGCTGCACCGCACAGATCACATAATGAATCACTTTCGCGGCCAAGCTGCGCGCGCGCCGGAGAATCGCACCGAAAGTGCAACGCCCCTATGAACTTCGCGCTACTAAGTGGGCCGAGCATCTACAAAAAGTATTAGCAATCAATTGTGAACCATTTTATTGTTTCACATAATTATAATAAATCTATTACGTGTTTTAGATTCACATGCAGGAGGAATATTGGATTGTGTTATGAGTTTCGTTTGTTATTTGTATGACCTGTACTGTAGTATTTCGAATAATTCAACATATTATAAGTAAATTATTCCAAGTTTACACATATGAATGGTACGAAACGAACTAAGTTGCAATGGTAAACTATATTCCGTCGACCCTACGTATTAATTGAAGCTCAGTCATGGCATTTTTCATGGCGGCTTCTCACGTTACAGGTAAGTCGTTAGTTAAGGCAAGGCACGGGAGCGTTCCCTATCTAACTAAGCAAGCATGCTCTGAAATAGTCGGGACGGGATCTATTTCCCGGGCAGCTGCGTGCGTTCGTTGCCCCTGCGCAGGGCGTTAGAAGTGCAACGATCTCTGCAATTATCGCTGCGCCTGCGCTACTCTAAACTTGAACTGCGAGTAATGCGCCGAGCGTGCACCTCACCTTCACTGCTTAGAAAGCAACGCCTATTACGTCTAACGCTCACTACTACAAGTCTCGCGTAATAACCGACTTGGAAACAAGTAAAAGCGAGAGCAATACTCATTTCAATATGATATGTTGTTCAATAAGAAGTTTTGCTAAGTTTCCATAATGAGTCGTCATCCGGTCGGCGCAGGTGATGTCCGCGCATTGTTGATAGTCAAATGTGATTTGTTCCCACGCTTTCCCATATTCAAAACAGTCCCAATAACAATAATCAAGTGTCTCAATGACAATAAAGAAAAATATTCGCATAAGAGAGTGTTATGATAAGCCAATCGAATTGGGCTATGTACTTGTGCTCTCCGGTGTTGCAATTCAGTGAATGTTATTTAAAACAACTCGTCAGAATGAAAAGCGACATTTTGTGTTGTCATGAGCAAGCATTAGTAAGATAGCAAGTAGTGAGACATCTGTATCTTCTATGAACAAGACGCTTCTCTCGAAGGTTTCATTATCACTACGGTTATTGTCTTGTTGGAATGAAATAATAATTAGGACACTTACAACAAAATGCGTCATAGTTCTGATGGAATATTTGAACTGCCACATTACGCCTCACTTTAGCCATACCTATCTAATAGCATAATCTACGTACAATACGTACATGCTATTAATATATTCGGCACGTGTATGTGCACTGTACAGATGTTATTTATAGGTTAATACAATACATATATGAGCATAATGCAGTATGCATGTATGTATATAGTTACCGAGAGAAAAGTGCATTCAGATCTCTTGTAGCGCCGTGTTGCCCTGGTACTCGGTTGCACTGAACTGCATTCTCGGTCGAGCGCCGCGCGGCTGCGGTATTGCGACTTCACTTTTATTTAAATTCATCACACATTGTTATCTTAATAGTAATTTTGTTTTAGATGTCTAACACAACAATAAAATGTGATTATTTAGTGCAGATATTAAGAGTAGTTGTTACTAAGTAGAACTTCTATAAAAGAACAAAAAGGAACAAGTGGTTTCATTTGAAACATTTAAATCATGAACAAATAGACAACATTAATATTTAGGGGAGTCTAAAGTAGTGTTATTAAAATAATTGGATACCTAATTCGAATTTCATTATTGATTTTAAGTTTTCGTTTTCATTGTCTTCTAACAACATTTTTCATTCATTGTTTCCACCCACCATGCGGCTTGCATTAGTAGGAAAAGTCACTAACATCATCGTGAACTGTTAAGTTTCACTACTATCTACTAGGGCAACTGAACAAGCGGAGAGCTTGCACGTGCCAAGAAAATGGCGCAATGCATTCGCATGCAGTTTGAAAGAGTATCGCCGCCTGCGAGTGTAAAAAGGATAGCCATAATAATGTGCATGTGTGCAGTAACTGCCAATGCGATAATCATATATTGCAAGAATGTACGTTTGTATGCGTTTCGATACGTTCACAGATTCGATTGGCTGTGAACTTTGTTGCAGTGCATGTGATTTGTTGGTTATTCAATGTCATAACAGACGAGTTTACATGGATCTAAATATATATTCTGATCGAATAACAAAGAAAAACTATAGGTACGTCAAAGAACACGTTGAATAAATTTGTTTCTGAATACATCAAACGTTTTTGTAGGAATTCAGTGTTAAACATGTTGTGGTAGGTCAAGTGCACATGCTAACTAAACTAGCAAAGTACGGAAAATTTTCAGTCTCGTTGTACATTGAACATAATGAAGGCTTCCGTCTAACTATTGTTGCATAACGTTTGAAAAATAACACTTAAAATATTTTTGTAAAAAAATAGTGCAATTTTCGGTATTTTTTTAAATGTCAGCTGAATAAATAATTTTTATTTGTTATTTACACATTACAAATAGATTTTTCATAACTCATACTCGGAAAGTAGGTCTGAAGTTGCCCGAGGACGGGTTGAAAGTAATACTTTGCAGTCCAAGGGAGAATCGTTTTCAGCTGACAGCCAAATTATTAAAAAAACTAGATCTATTTTCACATTTCTATTGAACCATGTTCCAACTTTTTAAACAGCCACTCCATTACACCGCGATGTGAAATTGAAATAACTTATAGTTAAGTATTAAATAAAGAATATTATTATATATTTTTTAAATAGCTTTATTACAATTTACTTTCAACTATTTCTTTAAAACAACATAGATTTGGGCAAAATATATACCATTTTTTCACTGATGAAAATGAAAAAAAATGCCCGAAAAAAAAAAACAAAATAGGCGGAAAAGAGGGAATCCGATTTTACTTTCTTTGTATTTTTAATGAAAAGCACAGTGTTTATCACGGGTTAAAGACTTATTTAGTCCCTAAGGTAACAATTGTAAACAAAATTGTATAAACTGTCTCTATGTAGAACATTCACATAAGAAATGCATCGGCGTTATGTACCTACTTATGCAAGTGTTTCGACGCAATTGACGTCGTTGTGACGACGATAGGGCGACGTGGACAAGCGATCGCCTCGCGCGTTCTGCTCTCCTGGTGGCGAAGGTTCTCATGCTATACAACCCTTTTCTGGTCCTAAAAGCGTCGGAAAAGGACTTGTTTGACGCGTGTTGTTTACAAATCGTATCGCGTATATTTTGAGATGACTAGCTTTTAGCTCTTGCTTTTCCTGCAGTCTATACTACTGTACAGATTCTTAGTACGTAGTGTATTTTTCACCTGACTTTGCTTGAGCTGCAACACATGTTCAGGAATGTAAAAAGTCAGTTTTATAGAAAGCTAAAACGGCTGTTATTTTCTATTGAAAAGGCCAGTCATTTCCGCAAAAATAAAAGAAACAACAGAACACCATCTTGTGGCAAATTCTTTTCTTTGAGACTTTTGTGAAGTGGTGGATAGAGACAGAGTTGGAAAACTTCCCATTTTTGGTGTAAAAAAAATACCTGCATTTATTACGGGGCATCACTTGAGGACGCGTCAACCAATTTAACAATTTTTTTGTTCTTGCGTTTGTGAGGATAACCCTTTGTTTTTTTTGCTAACTTTTCTTCTCATTGTCTGCATTATTAAATTGTACCCGTGTGAAGCCGGGACGAGTTACTTGTAAAATCTATCTAATGTATTGTGTGTATCTTATTTGGGTTGTTTTGGTTATTTGAAACCCATTTGTAATTTTGCTCCGTCCATTCAAGGGTTGATTGAAAAGATCGCCTCGAGTAATAAAGATCACATATTGTGTACATTATTTCTTATTTATATAATAGCTGTTGGTTGTACCTGATAGATGTACAACAAAGTAGCGTGCATAAATACCATTCGATTAACATTTTACCATGTGACTGTGCGGTTTTTTATACTTAAAGAACCGAGAAAGCGTCGTAAAAGATTTATTTATAACTAAAAATACTTATTTTTCTATTTCTTTATCTATTCCTGTCTAAATGTGAGCTTCAAAAACAAACAGCAAAATAGTATTACTTTTAATGAAACATAAGGTCAATGGAACCAGTTGGAGTGGGTACTTGGAAACGTTTTTAGACGAAGACTATGTTGTCACAGACGTGAGTCACGCGCCGTGGGAACAACGTGGGCTTCAGTTAGGGTAACTAAATAATTATTAATAATATTTGAACTGTTCTAATGACTCAACGCTTATAATAATTTGTATATCACGAGATTACTCTTTTTGGGATATTTTTACCAAAACTGTAAAATGTCACTTTAAAATTCCTACAAACTATGTACAAGTTTCCCATCTGCTAAAATAATTAGGTTAATTTTTCAAAGATATTCTGTTAAATTTTATCCGGTTGTATTAGCATTCTTCAATGGCAGGCCGAGTTTGAATGTACGTCGCATGTTTAGGGAGCTCTTTATTTTTATCCGGCCGTTCGTTGACCCAGTCCACTAACAAACAAATGTGTAATATCGTTACAGAAACATCTCGTCTCGTCATCTATCCGGAATAGAATGAGTTGGGGGACTAAAACTGTTTTGTTTTATATACCAACATAATGGTCTGAGTTACGTACAAACTAGGCGTTTGCTATGAATTATCGTCCATTTGTTGTAGAAATATAAACATACATTAGAAAATTAATGCGTTTCTTTTTCACTCTGCTTTTAAATCCTGAATATCAAATATTACTGTGTTTCAGGTTATTCAGTAGCAGGAACAATATTTCCTCGTTTCCCGCCTAAGTAGGTACACCGTTGTCCCTGGAAAACGCTCACCCTGCCAGCTACACGGCATCCTGGCCTTGGAACTGGCCAAGGACGGAATGGCGTGCGGCAGGGGGGGGGGGCTCTAACTAAACCGAGGCTTTTGTCTGTGAACAACCTTGTTACAACGGTACTACGTTAGTTTATTTGCGACAATAAATACGAGCTTTGGGAGCAATTACCGGGTTTTATTACAAATCATTGAACAGTGCTTTTGCTTATATTTACTTAATCAACAACTTCCAAAATTAGTAGCTTTTATTTTCAGTATCTGTCCTTAGTGCCAAAATAAAACGTTAAACCGCCTAAGTTAAAAACGACCCGCAAAATTCCTAAAATAGCGTTCTAAAGTTAAAATACACGAAGTTTTCAGAAAAAACACAACCGATAAATAATAAAATAGGCAATGAAACACTTAACACAGTGTTACGTATAAAGTAGTCGTAGCTGCACTTCTTCCGTAGTAGTAGTAAGGAACCTTGAGCACAGATATTAAATTCAATTCCGGGTGCATCCCAGCTCGGATCGATCGGCCGTGACCATGGCAACGCGGAGCTGAGTGCGTGGGTCAGGGGCGCCGCACCCGCCCGCTTCCATGTTCGCTCCTCTAACACACTTATACAACTACTAGTTCCTTCTCCCAGCTTTGTCGGCTTGAGAATCGCACTACTGCATTGTCAAGGTTTCAAACAGTGGTCGTTGAGAATGGAAATGATTGTTAAATGGATTGTGCAATAGTTGTCTGAAAGCTTGTAAGAATTTATTTAACCATTGTTGGTTGCCACGAAAACCCCTCGAGGGCGGGCAACGAAAACCAACCGCCAGTGTATTCTTTTCTCCTGTAGAGTTTATTTTTTTCTGTCTGGCTGTTCGTAATGGGTTCAAATGAAACGATGCAGTTTAATCGGCTCGCCTCAGTCTCCTCTGAATATTGCCAACTTTTATAACGGATTAGCATCTGCGCCAAATTGTTTTGAAGAAAAAAGAGACAGACACGACTTTTCAAATTATGACAACTTTTGAATTCAGTTAGCAATTAAAATTAATTAATTCTCTACAAGCAACTAAAATTAAGAGGACTATTAGCCAATATGTTATACGCATAATTATGTACGAATGTGTATCCGATCCCGTAACGTTTGTGTTATACATAGCTAACACTATTACGTGTAATAGATAGCCATAATGAGAAAACGTCTGCATTTTTATTTGCTAATAGATGTTTTAGCAAAATAACAATTTATTGACGTCTTTCGATTTTTAACCCGACTGCGGCGAAGCCGAGAAGCCAAGAAGGAGGGTTATGTGTTTGACCTGTATGTATGTCTGCATGTATGTATGTCCGTTTGTTTGTTCCCTCATAACTCCTTAACGGATGAACGAATTTGATGGATAGGATATACGTCGTTAGATTCGCCTTGGTAGCACGAGGACAGAATAATTGCGAATTTTGGAGGCCATAATCGTGGAGGTTAATTTTTTTTTTCAAGTAGGGTATCAAAATAAAGGGTTTGAAAAGGAGATTACAAAAATATATACAACTTATATGTTTAAATGAAATTCAAAGCGACAAATCGTTTTAGAATGTTAGTATGATTTTTTATTTATTATTGACATTTTATTGATATTTTGATGATTTTTTAAAGTGTTTGTAATTTTGGAATGTTATTATGATTTTTGTTTATTATTGACATTTTATAGACTTTTAATGTCTTTTTGATGATGTTTTAATGATTTCTGTGCTATTTTTTGTATTATTCTCTCATTATGGGTATTTTACGTGACTAACTAAAAAGCTGGAAATGAAAAAAAAATGTTAAAAATCAAAAAAACCCGACTGAAAAAACTGAAAAGCAAAAAAACAAGCACAAAACTTGGAAGCAGGGTTTAACTACGTTTTTTCCTTTAGAGGATGTTTACAAAGAAGTGAAAAAAGAAATGACGAAAATGGCTGACAAAATAAGGCATTTCGAAAATACAACTTTTGTTGAAAGTGAGTCTGTTAAATTACTTATTGTAATTTAAAATGTTTTTAGTTTATTGGATAAATTGATATGTTAAAAAAAAATTGTTTTTAGTTTTATTGAACAGATAAGATTTAAAATATTATAATTTGTAACGGTTTGTGAAGTCAAGAAGCCGATGTAGTTTGTAACGTTTCCGTCATCAGCCTTCTTTTGAAATAGATTAACTATAGAAGATGACTGTAATCATAAAAGACGTAAATTGGCTTTGAACTCATACCACTGTTATGTGAACAGACAAGGCTGAATACACCCTTGGTCGGGTGCCAACTGAGGACCCACTTCATGGTCACCTTGGCAAACCAGTTGGTACGAATTACATTTCTTTTTCTTTTACTTCAGGGATTAATCGCGATGTCTTGTAAAATAACGAGAATATTGTTGCTCTACATATTTTAATGTTACCGCTATAGCTATTGCAATATGTAATTGAATCTCTGAAACATGTTCATATGCAAATTCATGTGTGCCAAAATGTGATCATTCTCCAAATGCAATAATCTGTCAATATCGAGTGTCAAGGATATTTGTAATATTGTACCTAATGAAGATAATATACGATTGTATGCTATAATGATAAGTACTACTGTTCCACTTTCATTGTGTCCGTTTAAGTACTTGTTTTTGTTAGTCATGGAAACATTATAGTTACTTATGTTTTTGTAATGAAGGATTAGCGTCACCTCACCTTGAGAAGTTAAAAACGTGATTACAATAAAAAAAATGTATTAATTAATCAAAGAACTATGTATAGGTACCTATTATGATTACGTTATGTTTTTATTACGTTAAGGCATAAGGCACCTCAAACAACGTTTGTAACATTGCTGATTTCTTATCAATGACCTTCACACAACTCTCGGACTTGCACAATCAAACAAATACAAAACTATAATATATTTTCATTTTCTGATATTGTCTGCTTCGTTTGTTTTTGTAGATGAATGTGTGCCAACGTTGGAATTAAACACGTAACATAATGTTTCTGACTTTATTCCATCTATGTAGGTACATAATTAATTTATGTACAAATCAAAACAGGAAGCGAGCATATCCTTACAGAATACATAATCCTAACAAAACAAAGAGTTTAGAAAAGTTTGTAGAGTATTTACCGTTCAATGAAGGACGTAAAAGTAGCTATTTGCTTATTGATTCCCAAATCCCAATCATCATAATCGCTTGTAGGCCAAAGTTATCAAACATATTTTTCATGTAGTACAGGCGACACGACACACCTTTCATGATGTTGTAATAGAAAATTGATGAAGCACGTGCTTCAAAAATATGTGTGGCCGTGACCCCTGCCCGGTCACGGCAGCGAGGGTGGAGACGCGCGGGACGGGTTCAAAGCGAAGGCCAGCGCCGCGCGCCCGCCAGCCAGCCAGCCAGCAAGGGGGCACACACCACCAACACATTAATACACCTTTCACAATTTCAGCCGTTTCCATACCAACTGCTAAAAGCCTTTCAAGAAAACGCCTCTCCGAGCAATTAGTGGATTCACGAATGAGTTGTTATGAAACAATTTATAAGTGTTGCGAGTGACGCTCCGCGACCTCGACCAAGGTTGCGAGCCAACACTTCCCTGTGTACTCAGTCGATTATAGCGTACATACTTATGTAAATCTATACATGGTAGGTATATAGCACAGAGCAATCAAATCACATGCCCTGTTTATTGTTTTCCGGGACATATTTTATAAAGAACTGGTAAGATACCTGCTTTATCTTCTATAGTTAATATATCCAGTTCCTGTTAATGTTTCCGGTTCATTAGAAGTAACGTAACTTTATATAGGACTGTAAATAATGTTCTATACTTGTTTATTTTAATAAAAAAAATTAAACACGTGCCTATGTCGCAGAAGATGTAAACTGTCCTTCAAGAAATATTATCGATTCAATAACAGGTTCGTTAAAAATGACGCTGTCGTTGGGTAGAAATCCTTTATTAACATTATAATAATGCTCGATAAATAACGAGATATATATCTACCACTAGAATCAGCAGGAAGTAATTTGCTCACTCAGAAGGGAAGGTTATGGCGATATGATAACACATCATTTGCGCTGTAGTTGAATCTTTGCACACACATTATTCACGTACACATAATTATAGTTCAGCTAACTCTGAAAAACCGAAAATCATGATTACCTACAGCATGAGCTATTTTTGTGATGATTTGATTTATATTAAGATAACTTCTGTCTATTCTATCCATACCTTTCTGCAGGAGATTCCTTCAATTAGAATTCATTTTAATTATCTCTTCCATTTGGCACTCATAGGTGCTGCTGGCGATAAATCATTGCAGGAGCACGGACCATATCGCGTGACTCATGTGACGGATTGCTGTCAAACCGTTTAGCGCGTCCGTGAGGGTTCGCAAACAAGTAGGGTGCAGGGGTCGCGCGCACCTGCTGCGCCCGCGACGCTGACATTGCCAGATAAGATACGGCTATTATTTTGTCACCGCTATCGGTCCAATGTCACAGTGACCTTAATGACACCAAATGACGCTCCGCACACGTTCATCGCTGTGACCTTGCGATATTTATCTAATCTTATTCGCGAAAATAATGTTAGCACGATTATTTTCCATATATGTCAGTGTTTACACAGAACATATATATATAGAACAAATGAGCACTTTTAAGAATGTTCAAGTTCAAGCGTAATTAGTATTCATTTTACATTTGATTAAATTTTCCGGATTTAATAAGTCTCTATCGCTTTACGACAAATGATTATCATCAATGATTTAATTGTTAAAGAACTCCAAGCTATATTATATTTCCTTTATTATATTGTAATGAAAGAGACAATTAATTTTGCATTTACTAGATCTCAGATAATAATCTATTTGGGTTCTGTGTTGATAAAAGTTATCAAAAAGATGAAGAACTTCTAGGAGCAAATATATACCTACCTCCTATCAATAGTTTTACTAATTTAATCTTCAAATAAAATTAACTTAATCTCTTTCTTATTTTCTTAGCTTTTCAATTATGCGCATCTAGCAGTCATCACTTCATGTTGATGAGCTGATGATGGAAGGTACAACTCCTTAACGCTTAGGAGTTGGAGGATAATTCTTTAATAAAATATTAGGGGGACGTATATACTTATATACCGTTGTATTCTTTCAGGTTATCTAGGCGACCTGATTATGAAAGGTACTCCTCAATACTTAGGAGTTGAAAGCAATAATAACGGAAATCTTGAAGGTTAAGGGTTAGGTTTCTTGGTTGAATGTTAAATGCATAGTAAATATTTGTATAGGATATTACAACTAAACATGGAAGAGTAAAAAAAAATTGAAAAAAAAACCGACTTCAAAAACACAAAAAAGTGAAAAAAGGTGGCAAAAAAAACTAAATCAAACAAACAAACCACCGACTTCAGAATCTGATTTTTCTTCTAATTTTGATTTTTAACTTTTTTGTGTTTTTGTTTTTTTTCACTTTTTTCGTGTTTTTCCAATAACTTTTTGAAACACCAAGTAATTCAGTTTTGCAGCTTTTTTGCCGTTATTACCGAGTAACCTCTCCTTGTGGGTGAATATGTCGGTATGAATCTTTCAAAAACGTGAGAAAGCGATGCAGAGTAACATATTTTTAGATGACGGATCACTAAAGAGGCACGTGCGTTTTCCAACTGAAAACGTGAGCACGTTTTTTCTCATGAAGTTGGTCAGCAGAAGTCTACTGTCTATGATACTGGAACGCGTTGCTAAGAAAAGTTTTTTTGTCGTTTACGTTTATTTTATGTTTATAAAAATGTATGAAAACGATTATACAAACATATTGTTTGGTCATGTCTCACGAAATTACGTTAATTACTAAATAACTAGTTACAAATGCTCATAATATGATCTTCCGTCGTTCACACCAAAACAATAGGAAATCGTGGCAAAAATTTAGAAGACGAAACACAAGAAAAAGAAGGTCAATTAAATGGACCGATATATATTTTACAAAGCCTCGGTAGTGGTCTTTACTGTAAGTATTTGAAAAATGTTAAAAATAAATGTGACCCTTGGTTGTGTTTGTTTAGATAACCGTACATTAATATAAAACTAATCAATGCAATAATATGTGTGTCGTTTATTTAATAAGTGCGACCTTCGTGACGTGTCGTCATCACCCGGAAACTGCTGTGTGGCAGTAGTACGCTGTTACAATTTTCCGAAGCAGGAAGTATGAATTCATAGCGGCCAAGGCGATGTTGAATTATTATACGCAATCATTTTGTTATAGGTATTACCTGATCTTCTGAAGGTTATCGCAAATGTTACCTAAATACCACTAGATCTTCTTTACATAAAATGTAAAAAAAAAACTTTTCCTTTATTTTGTGCTGATTCTTGCTTAATTAAATGTATGACATTATGGTAGGTACTGTGTGAATCTATATTTGGCCTCTTGGTAGAAAAACGATCCATTGACGTATTTATTTTAGGGTTCCCTAGTCACAGTAACTGCGGGCTCAATAAACGCGCCGCATAGTTATGCTAAACTGTAGGTCATAACTTTACTTCACGTTTATTAATAAGGGGGTTCTAGTTTTGAGTCATCTTACTCCATAGTGATTAACTGTCAGTCAGTCCATAAACTCTACAGTTTTGTATTCGAAAAAAAAATTTCCTGTGAACACTTTTCTAATTTCGTTTACTAAGCTGACTGTCTTTTAGATATTCTTTGTTGAATTATATTACACGTTGCAGGTGCTCAATTTATTACTTGCTTCTAACTTATAGCTTGTAAGGAGTTTAAATATTTTATTGAATTGAATAGCTTTTTCCTTATTTACGAGTATGTAGGTGTGAAAATAGCATTCTACACACATATATTTTGGCTCTACTCTTGATTTTGGCGTCATAAATTACATTTCTCACTACGAATGTAAAAAATCAAGCAGATCTGCATGAAATACCTTTATTTAACTAATAAAAGTTTTCCTTTTGCTATTTAGGTCACGATCAAGATTCAAAACACTGTTATTCTTAAACGTTGTTTTTCTTATTTTATTTGGTCATTTAATATTTATTAGGTAGTTCGCAAAAAAACAGATTCTCTCAGCGTATGTGAATAATCGTTGATAGCTTACAAATGTCAGGAGGAATTACCATGCTCATGACAACCAATTATTTTAATAAAACGAAATTTTAAGACTAGGCGTATTTAGCATGGTATACTTTTTTATTTGTTTTTTTTTTTTTGGCTTTCCTTTTATAAGCTATTTGACTACTGTTAACAATTCACGAAAGTTTTATGTTATTTCAAAGAACTAACTAGTGGAGTGCGGTAAGGCATAAATATTGTAAAATCTCGGAATCCAGGGCCGGTCAATGAATCTTCATAAAAACTTTTGGACTGCATTGGTAAAAACCCAAATAAAGAAGTTAAAAAAATATTGCGCGCTCTTCGTTTTTTTTTAATTTAACTGAAAAATGAGAGGGACAAGGAAAGAAAAAATGTTTAGAGCTAATAAATAATATTTTCACCATAACTTTAATGTCAATTTATTAATATTTCGCAAAAAAATAACGAATTACAACAAAAAAAAAAAATTAAAACGTATCTATCTAATACCTTAATACGAGCAATTCTTGTAAAATAGTATAATCTGAATCTCGGATACGGCTCCAACGATTTTCATGAAATTTAGTATGCAGGGGGTTTTGGGGGCGATAAATCGATTAAGCTAGGTTTCATTTAAAAAAAAACACGATTTACCAAAACAACCAAACAAATTTCGGTCACCCAGGTACTATACATTAGGAGGTCACTGAGGGCAGTACATTGTTGAATTGAAAAAAAAAAAAGAAGAGCGCGCAATTTTTTTTTTAACTTCTTTATTTGAGCTTTTACCAATGCAGTTCAAAAGTTTTTATGAAGATTCATTGACCGGCCCTGGATTCCGAGGTATAAATCTTACGGCACTCCACTAAACAGAAAGAACACGATGTGTGAAAAAAGTAATAAAATCGATCAAAAAATGGAGTAACTTTAGAAGTTTTTGGTGGGGGCACTTTCTATCTTTGTCGCGCGAAACGGCCATTTGTGCTACTTAACTATGGCGTTATGAAATATGACGTCACGTTTCTGTAGCGCTGTCTTTGTCTAACACGTCATTTAAAATCAGTTAAAACTAAGTCAATTTTAGATCGATTTTATTACTATTTCCACACATCGTGTTATTTCTGTTGGTTCTTTGAAATAACGTACATTTTCGTGAATTTTTAACAGTAGTCAAATAGCCAATTATGCCACAAATAAATATATCACCAAGAAAGCGGTGCGAAAGCTACCATATTCTTTGCCTGCACTGTCTGCGTGTACATATTATGTCGGTACGGAACCCTTCATGCGCCACGCCGACGCGCAATTGGCCGGTTTTACATTTTCTGAAATATTTATGCACCTTTTTGCAACGTCTTTAGTGCAAATCTGAATTTAGTTCGTACCGTTAAGTAAATAAATACTTGGTAAGAATTACCAAGTATTTATTTCGGTAAAAATTGTGTGCTACGGAATTAGACGTATTGGTATTTTTTTTTGTTTTTGTCCGACTTCCCAAAAAGGAGGAGTTCTCAATTCGATCGATTGGTATTGTTTTTATATATGTACACCGATTACGCTGAGATTTATGATCCGATTTACGTGATTCTTTTTTAGTTTGATGCGGAATAGTTTCTATTTGCTCCCATAAAATTTAACATAGTTTGGCCGAGTAGTTTTCATTTTATGATTTTTTTTTTAAATATGTGAACATTTTTCGTTTATGTGTGTTCGCGAATAACTTCGTCGTTTATGAACCAATTTTGATGATTCTTTTTTTATTGGAAAGAAGATATTTAAAGGGTGCCAGCATGATATGGAAACCAGGACCTGGTGGTTGGATCCTAGAGAAATCGAGGGCAACCCTCAAATTTCATAGGCACGTATTACGTGTTTCGTGCTTTTCTGACGCTATTCAAGTATTCGCATCTAGCAGTCATCACTTCATGTTGAGCTGATAATGAAAGGTACCTCAACGGTTAGGAGTTGCATAGTTTATATTTGTACAGGATATTACAACTAAAAATAAAAAAAATATTGTGGTCAGAATTTGTGTGAAAATACTCGTACATATAGGTATTTTTACGTTTTTAACAAAAACGCAAAGTATTAATTTTTTGTATGTACGATGGTGTTTTATTCTCAAGACTGAGATAATAGGATAACGGACAAATAGACTGAGATAATATTAAAATGCACTTCAACAATCCTTGACAAACGCCTTTAGTAGGAACTGACCTTCACAATGCATATCTTTTAGAGCTTCATTGACGAAGAGGTCGTTCAAATAAATGATTTTGTTGTAATCTATTCAGAATGGCACTCTTAGATAATAATCTGAAGAAAAAGGTGAGTCAGGGTTCTAACAAAGGTTCCTGAATTACTTTAAAGAAATAGCTCTTTTTTGTACTTTTTAGAATAAAACCAACTTGGTCATCATATTCTGAACGCTTTTAAAATATGTATTTTTAGACAAGCGGAAAATGGACGATAATTATAGTATTTCAAGTTTTTTCAACTTAGCTGGAATTGAAGTAATTTTCCACTAGCAATGGTAAATATAAATATAGAAGAATTCTTTCTTTGCAGCATTTCTTTTGTTTTTCTTCATAATAAAAACGCAAATAAAATGCTACCAGCATTTTATTTTTAAAGGTCAGGTTTAAAAATATTCTCGATTAGAATTAACAAAAAACAATAGGCATGTTCCATCTTATGACATACCAACACGCAGAGTTCGTGTCTCAAAGAGGCAGCTTACCCTTTAGAAAAGTGCCGTGTGTCTGACTATAGTTAATATATTGTAACAGAACTAACAGACACTATGTTGATGCTCATAAAACCTAAATATGAACAAAAAATATTATACGTGTATCTTCCGCTACGAATTTTTTTGTTTTCAAGTATCCAAGGTCAAAGGTGAATGAAAACGTACTTATACGAACTTCCGTCATTTCGAAAACAAAATATATTTCTATCAGAGTTTAAAATATTTATTGATATATTTGTAAATGAAGGTAACTATAATAGTAATATGTTTTTGTCGTGAAAATAAAATAAGGTCCTTTAAATCTTCCTCTATTTGCATTACAACACTATTACGCGAACTTACGTCAAAATAAAATTATACCGTCACGTGAATTATTAACACGCTACTGGATGTAGTAGATAAGTGCTACAAAATAAATACATACTTACGCATCGACTGAAAAAACTTTTTTTTGACGAATATAGATGACTTTTGGTTGATCGTAGCCTCGTAGCACCTTCTCGTAGCGTAGTTCTTGTTCCATAAGAATTGTGGCAACATACATATTATGATATTGTTGACAGTTTACCAGAATGATTAGGTATCTTACCTAGATCTGGAATGGAGCTGGATGGTTCCTCGAAGGATGGCAGCTTGTGCAGACGTGGTGGCGGTGGAGGTGGTGGCGGCGGCGGCGGGCGCATGCACTGGATCACCGAGTGAGCGGGCGCCATGCTGGGCGCCGCCAGCAGCACGGGCGCGCGGAACTCCTTGCCTGGGGGCGCCGGCAGCTCCAGCCTCCGCGCTCCAGGGAGCATCTCCGCCTCGTACACCATGTCCATCGGCTCGCGCTTCGGGGATAACTTAGGATAGCACTGCATTGTTGTTGTTGATAAGTCACTACGTCTATTCAATTGTCTATTATAGTCTCGGAAAAATATTTACCGGCTACTATAAAACTATCAATTACTTCACAAAAGTATCCAAATTAAATTCACTTCCAATACGGAAATCTTCTTAGAGATGGGACATTTCAGCGCATTGTTTACGTGGATCGAGTACAAGTTGAAGGGCAAGTATCGGCCGGGTGCCGTAGTTCGAGCGCGGTTTCGTGCGTGCGCGACGCGCCGCTCGACTCGCGAGACTCGTTCGCTCGCCGCGGCCAACTTTCTCTCACTGGCGTGGCGGGCGGTCGCAGCCGGACGAAAGTGAATCTGCAGCGTGCGCCCCTCGCCCTCTCCCGCCCTCAGGTGTCCTGCACCGCCCGCCCAGAGCCGCCGCCACCGCCGCTGCAACGCCCATCCGACATCAACTTTAACCTTAACTGTGACCTTTACGGGAGTGCACTGCACTCACGATACACCTTACTGAATTACAAATAATTCGTCGTAAACACAATTTAACAAAAATAATCTAGTTATGATAGATATTTAATTATTTAATATTCAAGTAACCATTCACACAATCAAGTCAACACTTAAACGTAATACGTGGACGGTGGCACCTAAAATAAACCAGAGAACATGGAACGTTTCAACTTTTTGTGGCTTACGAATTAATTACGGTGCATGTCGTCCTTGAACTTGAGGATGGTGACGTAAAGTATCAACGAGACTTACATTTAATTATTCAACGTGTTAATCGTACCTGTACATGCCCATCTACATCAAGTTTACTGTCTAATTGACTGTTTGGTTATGAAATTAAATCAGTGAAATTGAATTGCAGCCCACAGTAAAAATAGTTATTATTTGATTGTAGTCAGCCTTCGCTCCTAAAGGAGATTTTTTAAACAGAGTTACTAGTTTATTATAATTTTCTTTCTCTTTATTAATTTTTCTTACATACTAATTTACATTTTTAAATATTTGTTAAAAAAATATCAAAAAACATATAAAAATATAAAAAATAGTAGTCCGCCGGTGTCGGGAGCAGGGTCCAAGCTACCGGTGGTTAGGGCTCCAGAGACAGGAACCTCCTCACAATACGGGCCGTATCGAGAAGTACTGCCTTCTGAATCAGGCCCTTGATCCAACCGCCAAGCGAAAGCTTAGAAAGATGTTGATCCATGCTTTTAGCTGTCAAGCCATTGGCCGTTACGACTATCGGCACAATGATAGCCGAGCTCACATGCCACATATGGACAACCTCGTGTGATAAGTCTAGATATTTTAAGAAAGAAAGAAAGAAAGAAAAAGTATTTATTGGTCTCACACAGGACAAGAAATCAATAATAAAAGATTAACAAAAAAAAAAACAAGAGGAACACTTAAAAAAAAACAGTATTAATTAAAAATAAGTCCCGTACGAGGCCAAAAGGCCACTATCTCAGCACGATGCTGCAACATTTTTGAATGTCACAGCGCTGGTATTCTGATAGGGCCCCAGGTGACGCCACGTTCACAGAAATAAAAAATATGACAGAAAAAAATATGGTATGCGAGGATAAATATCTACAGCTAATGTATCATAATTTATAAATATCAAAATAATATGTCACATCCAACGAACTACCGTATTTGTCTATGCCAAGAGTGCTTTTATTTGTTTTTCTTTCTCAGCTTTCACGAGGTTCTCGTCATGTGGAATGGTAACATCGATTATCATTACGCGGCGCGCTGATCGGTCTATCACCACTATATCAGGCTTATTGGCAACAATAGTCCTGTCAGTGATGATAGACTGATCCCAGTACAACGTGACATGGTCTTTTTCCAGAACTGGGTCGGGCACATACTTGTAGTACGGTACCTCAGATTCCACAAGTTTATATTTCAAGGCAAGTTGCTGGTGAATAATCCTGGCTACTTCATTGTGCCTGTGCAAGTACTCGCCGTTAGCTAGACGAGAACAGCCAGAAATAATATGTCTGATGGACTCACCCGGACGGTGGCATGCCCGACACACGTCAACCGTCCCATCCTTCATAATATATTTCCGGTAGTTGTTCGTCAACATAACTTCGTCCATAATCGCACAGACAAAACCTTCAGTTTCCCCAAAGAGGTCGCCAAAACGTAGCCAGGACACGGACGCTAGAAAATCTACATCGGGCCCATGAAAAGCCCGGTAGAAGCGTCCGTGAAGGTCCTTGCTTTGCCATACTTCCTTGCGGTCATCTGCAGTAAGCACCACAGGTTTGCGCCAATTCTCGTTAGCCATGGACAGCGGAGTGAGTCCCTTGTCCACTGCAACCACATCTCGGTGCATACCCAACTCGGCTTTTAAAAATATTCTCTGAGACTGCACACCTCGCGGTTGTGGAGGGTCTTCGCGTTTGAAAAGCCTCGACCCCCGCACTTCCGCGGGATGTACAGTTTCATAACCGATGATCGTGGGTGATGCATCCGATTTGCGGTTAGCAATGTACGGACTCTTCTATTCAAGGCGTCGAGTTCGGTCTGAGTCCATTTGAGTATGCCGAAAGAGTACATTAAAACCGGCATGACCCAACCGTTGAAGGCGCGCACCTTGTTCCCACCTGAAAGTAGGCTATTTAAAACCTTCTTCAGGCGTCCGAAAAAGCGCTCCTTCAACGATTGCTTCATGTCAGCTACGTTAATGCCTAACGCTTCCGACATACCCAAATATTTATAGCTTTCGGATGAGGAAAGGGATCTGAGATTTTCTTTATTTTTACAAGCTATTTTAATTACAAAATCACGAAACACCTTACACCATTCAAAAATCTGAACATGACAGGTGTACTCCGTCTACTTACCTAATAGTACACCCACTTTTCGCCCGTTATGTGTCCTAATTACCATCAACCGGGCACAAAAGATCTGAACATGTTTTCAAATATAAACATAAAGCTACTTAAATATCATATAAAATATTAGGATCTTTTAAAAGATCTCTATATTGATTGACCCAGGACCCAGAGAGACAAAAATCCTAAAATGTCATTGATGATGAATTTATACAAAAAGTATAAACGATTGCGTGACGGTTGATAGAAGAAGAAAAAAATGTGTTGCGCCCAGCACAGGAAACAAGGACAAAGGCAGGAAGATGATGGTGTATTTCAGTTTTTATATCGATTTTAATTCTGAAATACCTGTGCTGTATTAATCATATTTTCAACACACTTGCTCATAAAGTGGCTCTAGTTTCACCGCAATTAGGCACTTATTGACACCTGTAATCAAACTGTGAATTTTTCATTACCATTATTCACAAGTGAGTTATAGGTTTTTTTTAATTTTATTGGTTGACTTGCTTTTTTTCTTAAAAAAGTTTCGATACTAAAAAGATTGTGTTCAATACTACAATAGTACATTATGGTATAAGTGTGTAACGTTGGTGATTACCGCAGAGGCGCCATTGAGACCCGAGCCGTTAGGTGAGGGTCTTAAGAGAGCCGAGGACGGTAATCATCAATACACACGTGTATCATACGACGTTTTTCAACACACTTGTGAAGAAAATAACACAAAAAAATCATTTTCAACAGTTAAAATGAATAAAACTTTTGGTTTTCTCTGTAATAAAAAAAACTTTGAATTCTTCATTTTGTATGTGGTTAAAACGCAATCCGCAAAGAGCAAAAAAAAGAAATCTTATTCTTTTAGTCTATGGTCGATCGCCATTGTTATATGAGCGCGCAGGAAAACTGATTCATTTTTCCGCCAAGGCGAAATTTTTTTCACAACTCATTTTAACTGTTGAAAATGATTTTTTTGTGTTATTTTCTTCACAAGTGTGTTAAAAAACGTCGTATGATACACGTGTGTATTGATGATTACCGTCCTCGGCTCTCTTAAGACCCTCACCTGACGGCTCGGGTCTCAATGGTGCCTCAGCGGTAATCACCAACGTTACACACTTATACCATAATGTACTATTACGGCCCTTGAGAGAAACGACCAATTTCATAACATAACATCACGTCTGTGAACCTCGAAGGGTTAGGAAGAGGTTTAATTCTCATGTCATAGGGGGCACGCCCATTGCATCAACTGGGCACAAATGACTCCGTGGCTGCTACTGAGAAATTCCTGATGCAAAAGCCCAATGACACTTGGCCCGACCTGGGAATCGAACCTAGGGTCTTCCGCACAGCAGTCGCGCTAGCGACCACGAGAACAACGAGGCAGTCAACTACGACCAGTTTGGACTGTCAAAAATACCCAGAATATTTTAAAATGAACATTCTTTTCTTAAAACATTCACAATGTGTTCCTGAAAAATTTCCGAATTTCAGTATCTTAAATTAACCCGGTCAGTGTTAATGTCGAGCGATAAGACGTAACAGCTATTATCACTTCCGCGAAGGCAAGGAGTGATACAGTGTGCTCGATCGATGCTCGCCGGACAAACGAGCACGCTTACTGATAACAGCTGATAACCATCTAGTAGATAGCACACCAACTGGACACGAGTAAAACTGTTATGTGCTTTATAGAACAGTTTTTTATCGCTGATATAAGATAATACACGATTTTTATATTATCTCCATGACGTGCACGATAGGACATCTGTGAGGCCGATACAGCATGATGCTCCTTTGATTGTATACTCAGTACCTTCAAGTATGCACTTAGTATTACTTTCCACGAACTATCTTCATCTTCTACGAATTTTCTTTGTAACGTATTCGTACTCGGCTGGTTTTTTTTACAATTTATTCTATTTAAATCTTTACTAGGATTGAAAAAATATTCAAATAAAGAAAAATGAACGTACGAACGAGAATCGAAACAATGCTGTATATTAATTGACAATAATTTTAACTGGATAATACTTATTGCTAGTCCACGTAACCTTGTACAGTCACCTGCATAAATGCATGGACAATTCAGAAATAAAATTGTGTGAAGCTAGAAAAGATGCCACCTAACGTTAACTATAGTTATCGACTAATAAACGTTCACAGGAAAATAGACACTGAATTTTGCAGGTGACTGTACCTTGCTCGATTTGCTTAGGATCGGTTAGATGATCTTGGAGATGGTAAAGTCGAACAAGATATTTGGTATTCACGCAAACATCCATTTAATTACAGTAAACTGACAAAGGGGATAGAACCGATGTGGCATATCAACCTCCCCGCCATTTTGTTTTTTTTTTCGAAATCGCGGCCCACGATGAAAGTGGTATGTATGAATAGAGGACATTTAGACAAACAAAAAATGTCCAGTAACACGGTACCCCAAAGTGTCACGTAACCGAGATATTTGAAGGTAAAGATCGACAAATGAGTACAACGACAATCATTAAAAAATAGACTTATTACGTGTATAACTGCTAAATTGTATCCAAATAATCGTTCCCAGGTTGATTATTATCATGCGCACGAGAAAATCGCTTCGCATCGCAATGAAACGCTATTTTATGTCAAAGAATAGTTTTCTCGTGTTCCTAGTAGTATCTAATGCACCTACTCTCTTTCAATAAACAGTAATAATAATAATCAACGCCTATAGACACGTAAAAGGGCTATTTTTATGTGGTCATTGTACTCATACGTCAAATCAAATCAAATCAAATAATTTATTCGCATAATATGGGTAAATAGATGATACATAATACAACAAAAAGATCCTCATATTAACCATTTCTGTTATGCAAAACTTAAAACTTAAAATAAAAGTTTAAAAAATAATGAATTGGGTACCTATCAAATACATAGGTACACATTTACATTTTGAACTACATACTAAATTAACTAGTTATTATTGCACTGATAGGAACATTGTAAGGCGCTACACTAATTTTCTATTCTTATAACTAAGGTATTCCTGGGTCGTGTAGAAACATTTATTGACTAACCAGGCGTACAGTTTTTTCCGGAAAAAAGGAATAGATCTAAGGTCTTTTAGTTCACTAGGTAATTTGTTAAATAATTTAATTGACATAGTAGTCGATCTTTATCTTCAAATATCTCGATAACGTGACACTTTGGGGTACCATGTTACTGACCTTTTTTTGTTCGTCTAGGTGTCCTCTATCCATACATACCAATTTCATCGCAGGCCGTGATTTCTAAAAAAAACAAAATGACGGTGGGTCGATATGCCAGTTTCCATATAAAAAAGTTCAAACCCCTTGATTGCAATTTTGTTTTATAAACATACATACATAAACTCACGCCATTTTCCCATGGGGGTAAGCGGAAACCACAGAACGCCACTTGCTACGATCCTTACATACTCCTTTTGTCTCGTCCACTGTATGAAACATCTGGTCATACACACACGCCGGTTACGAGTACTACGTACCTGTCCGTTCTGAAGAACGGCACCAATAAGATTAGTGTATGTCTTTCTAGGGCGTCCCCTCCCGGCGTTGCCACTCACATCTGCCTTGTAAATACCTTTTGTTAATCAGCTTTAATTCATCCTCTCCATATGACCGAACCACCTTAGCATACTCTTTTCAATTTCTGTCACTACATCTTCTTTTAAACCGCAACGTTCTCGTATAACCTCATTCCTCAATTTATCATTCAGAGTTACACCACACATGCTTCGCAAAGAATGCATCTCCACAGCATTAATCCTACTTTCATGCTGATTCCAACGCTGATGCTGTGAACGCTGTCACGTTTAGCGTCAGTCTCTAAATTTATCTGTGTAGTCTTAAAAGTAAATACGTGTTAGCTGGCTGTATACTTAATACTTTGTTCGACCGTACTATAATACCTTGCCATATCTGACTATAATCATCATTCTTGTTATTTTAGAATGTCGTAGCACATGTGCTACGAACTTATATCTTAACTCGCAAAGGTCCACTTAACCTTGTGTTAACCCTTTTTAACAGATTTTCAATTGCAATCAAGTTGTCCATGGCTTGGTATTGTAGGGATCCCGAAAAACACATGAAAAACCTGTGTCGTCGACAAGACACAGCCAGCGCCAGGCTAATTTCCTTGTATTTTCCTGCAAAAGCATGTGCTTTCATTCTGCAATTCTAGTTCAAAAGTCGAGACCACATAGATGTAATGTTTTCTGTTCTCTTTTTAGAAAGAGAAAGAACTTGCCCTCGTTCGTCTAGCGACATGACCATGACATCCTGGGTTCGATTTCCGGGTAGGGCAAAGTGTTATTGAGTTTTTTCATCAGGAATTTCTCAGTAGCATCCAGGGAGTCTAGGTTTGTGCCCGGTTGATGTTGATAGGCTAAAGAAGCGCCCTTTAATAGGTAGACATGGGACTGAAACATTAATGGTGACATGTGGGTGTACTATTAGGAGAGCAAAGGTGTACCTACACTGCCGAACCCTTCGAGGATAACAAGGTGTGATGTTATAAATGTAAACCTTGAAAATTATTTGAATAGAACAGAAGATACACTGCAGACTGCAACGTTGACCGGTGAGATAGAAATATTTTTTTTGTTGTATAGGAGTGTCATACTTCTACTGACTAAAACCCACCCATGTTCCCTTTTTCTTAGCCCTTTGTGTTCCGGGGCCGCGGTATCTCTTTCAAACAGTCCCGCATCCTCGGCCGTCTTCGGCTCTTAGGCGAGCTTGGAATACGAACGCGCCGTCGACACGGTCTATCGTCATAAGACGGACGGACGGCGAGCTAGCCCATTACTCACCCACCGGCCACAGGCCCGTGATGATAAGGTCTAACATTTAAAACAACAGAACATCACGCCTGTTATATAAGTGTTAGTCAGAGTTGCAGTTTTATAAGTCCCATGAAATAGAGGGCGAGTCAATTGCCATCAACTGGGTATTAAACCCGCCTCCGGGCTACTGCTGCGTTTTTCCTGAGGGTTTTCCTGGCCCACCTGGGAACCGAACCCAGGACTTCTGGCATATCAGTAATGCTTAGAACCACAAAACCAACATGAAAACCTAGTAATTATTTACAAGAAATTAAAACATAACTGCTGGCGAAATGTGGGTTCATTATAGGCACACATCTGCCTAGCCCTTCGGTGATTACAGGCGTGACTGTTATGCTTACTATGTTATTTTAAGAGACGTAAAAGTAGCCGGTTTTTTAACGTAGACCGTTACTGAATAAGAATGTCTATTCGTCTGCCTACACATGAATTCAAAGTTCAATGAACATTTCAATGACTCCAAACCAATCGATTTTTAACGTCTTTATCTTTTCACCTCAGTATATTTGTACAGCCTCATGAAGAATCTAATAAGCAGCAAGACCCAGTACTGAAATTAATCCATGTGAACTAGGACAGACATTCACTATACAAAGAAAACAAGTGCATGTAGAAACGTTTCAATTTTCTGCAATTTAACACAGCATTTTGAAACATAAACATGAGAGGGGGCGGCAGGGGTGGCTGAGGGTATAGCGGCATTAGGCGTGCGGGTGGCAAGGGGTGATGCGGGGGTGAAGGGGCGCGGGGCGGGTGCAGGGGTGTGCGGTGCAGTCGCAGGGTGCGCCGAGGTCACTGCCACCGGCGGCGGCTCACGGCCGGATTCAGCGTTCACGACTATTTTGGCGACAGTCTCACTGAACTCTAGCTACTGTCATGCACTCTAAACTTCATTGTCTCCATATTATAATTACTTTCTAACGCAGTTTGATGACCCTAAATGTTATTAGACATCTTCATTTCATAGGGCTGCAGTAATTAATTAAGCTGAAAATTAATTTACATTTCGTGAGTCATGTTTAATATACCTGATAAAATTACTTTTATTAATCGAGTTTCTATGTGAATTATATCTTTATTTTTTATTACTGACATAAAAAAATCATGACACTCAATATACCTATGACCTTAATTAGATTTCGATTTATATCTTTATACTTACGCAGATTGTAGATTACTTTCTCAGTCATGAGCACGTACGAATATTATAATGTACTTGAACGATTGGATCGGTTCAAAATAATAATCGACCTGGGCCCGAGGGCGAAGGTATAGTCGTAATAATGTCGTAATCATTTATAGGTTTTCATGGGTGACTTTAGGATTAGTTTGATTATTTACTAACACTCTTGTTATTGAGTATCTATTTAAATAATTGAATTACAGTCTGCAAGTTACATTATTTTGTTTTATCGATAGCTTTTATGGCTTAGTGTGTTCGGGAGTGAAAGTTGGATGGCATGGAAGGGCACCAGGACACGACGCGATGGGGTGCAGCGGGGTGGCAGCCACGGCAGTGGCTCGCGCATGCGCGCTCGTCCTCGAGCGTCCTGCTGCCGCCAGCCCCGACCTGCGCTCACACCGACCAACACAACATTGAATTTTTGCAAAACCAATCCTTGAATAATCAACCAAAAATCTACAACTGATCCAGTTTTTAGTTTGCTGGAAAACAAACCACTTTTATAGTTGTCATGTTGGCTGCCTTTACTGCTGTACGAAGATTCGAATGTTTGTGACATCGAGTGGCGCCATTTTGAGCCGACAACTCTTTTGTCGCCATAGCAGATAGCGCATATACGTTATCATCAATGTTTTCGAATTATGCACTTAGTGTTCTTTTGCGTGAATAAACTATAATTAAAAATTAATACTGTAAAAAGTGTATTTCCTTCAAAAACCCTTTCAAAACCGGGTTTTACGCTTCTTCTACGCCGCTTAACGGTAGGGTCGGTGTTACTGCTTAGCTAACTCTGCGGTTGGGACTATTCTACTCTACTCCTATTCTACCTCTATGGGGTCTTCATTAGTACTACGCCACCTCTACGGTGAGGTCTACAATACGCTCCTTCTACGACGGAACCTACAGTACTGCTACGCCAGTTTACATTGGTATCATTGCTGGAACTACAAAGCCCCTGGGGTGGGGTCTACGTTGCTGATACGTCGCCTGTACTTTGAGGTTTTCACTATGCTCCTTCTATGATGGAGTCTACAGTACTGCTACGCCAGTTTACATTGGTATCTTTGCTACAACTACACCGCCCCTGCGGCGGGGTCTACGCTGCTGCTACGCCGTCTCTACTATGAGGTCTTTACTACGCTACACCAATACTAATGTGGGTTCAAAGCTGCTTCTGTGCCGTTTTTTCTAGCTTGGGCTGCACTGTTTCTGCAGCGCGTAATGCGCTTGTTTTACGTCACATCTAGTACATAAACATACTCTAACACTGAGTAGTTTGTGTACCACTTCTAACCTGCACAACCCAATATCGAGATATTACTCCTAAAAAAATATTGTATTGTGTAGATAACCAAAAAAAAATATCTTATCTTTATGCTATTATGTGCCAAAGACAAAGCAATATCAAGGTTAGACACATTGTCGAGACGGTAGAACCCACGTGTTGTTTAACGTGTCAAGTTTAAAGTTATCAGTGTTTCAGGAGGAAGTGCCGTTAAGAGCTTTAATCCAGTCTTTTAAATTATAAAAAAAGTATTGTCTCTTTGTATTCAATACTAGCTATGCTCCGTGACCTACTAATTTTAATCATAATTCGCAACAAAAAATATGTTCTCGATAAGTTATTTACTATGCTAACAGTAGCTAGTTAGTCATCGTCGAAGGGTCAATACTTTTCAAGTTGTCCCATCACAAACTCCTTCGGAATTTGAGTGCTGCTGCTCTGTCACTGCAAATAATTAATTGATGGTATTCGTACAATCTTATCATATAGAGAATCCTAGCTTCTATATAAAAAAGGGTGTATTGGTGTTACTAAGGAAAAATCACCCATTCATGCATCATGTGTTTGTTTGTTTTCTTATGGATTAAAATAAAGAAAAAGAGATTAAACGTCAATACATTATATTTGTTCCCACAAGCTGCTTCACTTATTTAGCTATAAAATAAAAGTTATAGCATGATAATGATTGATGCTCCGATTAATACCCGTACTAACTGGCATGCAGAGCGTCGGTGTGAATGCGGCCTGCAGCGGCAGGCGGGGTCGCGCTCCTGGCGATCAATATGCAACGTCGGGACATTCTCGTATATTTCTTCTCCCAGACATAACAGGTCCATTGTACTAATTTACGCGACTCCAACCCTTCCACATTATCATACACATTTTTGCAGACATACTGCTCCAGTTAGAATAATTGGCAAATACGTTGAAATCAACGCCATATTTCCATGTCACTCAAAATAATTCCAGGAGAACTTCTTTAGAGCCACTTAAAAACACAAGATTACCGAACATGACTTGCGGTGACAATCAATTTATTTTAACGCCGCAATGTTGTTCAGAACAGTTATTTTTGGTTGATCAATTCATATAATTTGATATATTTAAAGCTTGAAACCTTGAGAAGTGCAGCGGTGGAATGCCCTCGTAAGGGTACGTCAATGTCGGGCTCTGGGTGCCAGTCGACGCCCTCGGATTCACTACCCCCGGCCATCGCACTCAACCCTGCAGCACTACCTCAACTATATTACCACTTTGTAAATAAACATTGCCCTATTACTTCGTAAAATGCCATATCTCACGCACAAATCAAGTAGGCTATGTGGCACGCATTGGATAAAGCCTAAATGCGTAGCCAGAAGGGTTAATTGCGATAAAATCTAAAATAATAGAAAATTAAAAACAAAGGAAAACTATACACCGCAATGAAAATTAATATTTCAAAATCGATAGCGCCTGGTTAGACAAACATAGTTACAAAGTTGATGATTAGATTAGATACATACATAAGCAGAAATATGAATTTACTGTAGTTTAAGATAGCAATCATTTTTAGACTTAAGGTCGGAAAAACTGATGCTTGTTTTTCTCGACTCTAACAAAAGAATGTACTCGTATTTATTTAAAGTTCTTGAAATTTTTTTTAAATTGGTTGTTAGGGTTGGGGTGGTGGCAGGTGAGGAGGGAGGTGGTATTCAGTACACGCCGAGGCCGAAGTCTTCACTGTCGTTGACACGGGCCGAGGACACGATCTCCAAGGTCGCTCGGCCCTCAGTAATCCCTGTACAAAAGTTTGGTCATCGTCGCCAGGAATGAATTAAAATTGAATAAACCGAGCTTTGAACCCCTCTTGGGTTATCAAATATACAGTTTACACAAAAAGTTTGTCTAGATCTAGGGCGAGGTTTTTAGGAGGAAGTGGGATAATATGTGCAATAAAATTAGAATTATGCACTAAGAATACGATGTGATAAAAAAACTGACCATACATAAGGTTTACAGGCTGTACTTCGGAGAGTGTGCGCAGGAACTCCACGGGCTGATTCCACCATCTCCCTTCTTCCATCGGGAGACTAGGCGTACTGCAGGTTATCACCCATACCTAGTCGATGTTCCACACATTCGAACGAAGCGCTTTGCTAAGTCCTTTGTTATGCGCACAGCCAAGGAGTGGAACTCCCTACCTGCGTCGGTTTTCCCGAGTTCATATAACCCTAATTTATTTAAGTCGCGAGTAAATAGGCTTCTTCTGGGTAAGCTCGTTCCATCGTCGACCTCATCTTTGCCCTTAGGGTAAGATTGAGGTCAAGAGCAAGCCCATTGCAAATAAAAAAAAAAAAAAAAAAAAGGTTTCAAGATTGATTTCTGAAGTAGATTTACAGTTTTGTTAAATATACACCAACATAAGTAAATGAAGTTGGTTTGCGTGTCGCCGCCACAGTTTAGGGGCAAAAATCCGTAAGTCCTTGAAATGTGTTCGTTAGCTAATAGTCAAGTCAAGTCGAAGCCAACTTTTCTAGACCATAATATCTATATTTACAGCATTTACTTTCTACTAAACGAAAGTTTATTGCGCGAAAACCACAATAAAGGCTTTACCGCCATAATAACCTTGAGACCTCTTCTGTCTTAAGAGGTTCATAACAGCTTTTGTAAAAATCGTTAATAATTGCACGATTTCGGTGAAATTTCATGTATTTTCTGATTTCTAACTAGTTTTGAAGGACGTCTTGGAATCAAACGGAGCAATGTACGTTTACGTTGGCAGCGTGGGCCGTTGAACGCAGGAGCCCTTAGGGTGGATGCTTTATTCATACTCTACAGTTCAGTATCTGTTGTTGATCAATAATAATTATTAATTTAATGAATAAGTTGTTTTATTTTATACCAAATTATAAAATGTTAGCTAAGACTAAAAATAACAACATCACGCGTAAAATAACCAAACGGTTAGGCAGAGGTGAAGATACCTAATAGTCCGTTTACCCTCATTTTTCCAGTTATTTATTTAAACTTCATGCACAAAAGTGGTACATAGGTGGACTTATTGCCACGAGGCATTCTCTACCAGTCAACCTTTCAGTTATGTGTAAGTTACATTTCCCAACGCGGGTGAAAAGGGAGAGCCTTTGCCCTTTGCCATCAAGCGGGCACGAATCTAGACTCTGCTCGAACTTTTTTTTTTTTGGGCGGGAAATCATCAAATATAATTATTTATTTATTTATTTAAACTTCATGTACAAAAGTGGTACATAGGCGGACTTAATGCCACAAGGCATTCTCTACCAATAATATAATCATCCCGCTCTTGGGCAGAGCGAAAGGGAGTGTCAGACTTCTACTGACTAAAAACCACCCATGTTCCTTCTTAGCCCTTCATGTCAAGGCCGCGGCTAACAGACGGACTAATTAGAACTAGACTAATTATTTTTTTTAGTCAGTAAACATCCCTATTTAGCTAGTTAGGGCACATATACACACTATACTTTTCCTTTTCTCAGACACTATCGTCTACATTTTTTTTTTTTTTTTTTTTCGTTTTAATGTGGACGAGGCAAAAGGAGTATGTAAGGATCGTAGCAAGTGGCAGTCTGTGGTTTCTGCCTACCCCCATGGGAAAAGGGCGTGAGTTTATGTATGTATGTGTGTGTATCGTCTACATTTCTTTTTTATTTCTTATTTTGCAGGTCTGCTGGCATAAATTTCTTAAGAAAATTAAATAAGCTGTACTCAAATATTATATTATGTTATTTTCCTGTGGTGTCTACTGTGTGAAAATAAATAATAAAATAAATAAATATAAGTATTATTTTGCAAGAAATCTTCCATATCACTTTGGAGGTTTCAAATCAGAGCAAATTACAACAAACAACGATGACCAATACGAAGTACTAACTTGTCTAACTAGTACATCTAAGAACAATCAATAGAACTGTATTTAAATAAACTGGTCATATAACAATGCTCAATAAACAATGAACGAGACATTGTGAAGGTCCTTACACCGCAGGTTCAAGGCTTGTCGGCCATTACTTATTGCTATCGTTATCACGCAGCCTCGGGTCTGACTGACCAGAGCCAGCGCTCACTGCTCTGCCTAACTCGTCATTATTGTAAAATACGATTATAACTTTCAATGTTAGCTTTATACCTAGTTACTATAAAGTGGTGTTAAATAATAAATTTATTGTTTTTCGGTAAAATTCATAGAATTATCAATTAACTACTTAGAAAGCAGGATAATGCTTAAGCGATGACACGTGTAATGTATGTTATGTAGGTATAGGTACCTACTACAGATAAGTTGATGGGTAAGGATAAGCACAACATAATTAAGCTTCTTATATCTCTAACAGGATTATCTTGTACATATCTAATCGAATAAAGTTCATCGACCCCACCAAAACATGTTTACTTTCTTATTTCAGGTCAATAGCAAATTCTAGAAAAGAGGGGGCTGCAGTAGTCTGGTGGCCCCCACAGTAAGGGTGGAAGGAGGGTTACGGTGCATCGTACGAAAGGGCAACTGCAGATAACGCAGCCAGGGCCCAGACAGTCAACGTCCCGATGCATTCCCTTGCCCGCGTCCCGCACCGCAACCCTGCCCCCCTCCCCCCTTAACCCGCGCAGCCCTCGCCGCTCGCTCCAACGGGAACCCGTATCCGGCGCGCCACGCACCACGCTTTTTGCAACGCTCCCATCGGGCGCGGCGGTCTCTCTCCACTCTCGTCAGTTCGTTGAGCTAATGAAAACGATTACTCGCTCGCATACTTGAGACAATGAAACACTCACCCTATTCGTTTTTTTGTCGATTTGTCTGATTTATTAGTACTCCCTAAACGACGAATGCTTGCATTGATGTCGATCAGAACAGCAAAATAACAAAACACCACACGTGAAGTGATGCACGAGGAAGAAAAGCGTCAATTTTATGTTAATTAAAACTTATCGCAAGCCCAAATAGATTTCATAGGTATCATAGAATATTATTTTGTATTCAGAGAAGACCAACAGACTCAGTTAATCGACTATCAAAGCTTATATCGTTTACTTGACAACCTCAACTGCAACAGTTGACGAAAAATCAAAACCAGCAGAAGTAAATCAGCTTCAGAAATGGCTTATAAAATTAGTACATTTTGATACTAGTGGATAAACTTTGTAATACTAACAGCTCAGGCGTATGTATGGAGCCGAACGATAATTGGGGCTCTAGTAAGAGCGTGCGGCGGAAACATATCGTAAATACATAATATCGATTTCTAAATCGAAAATAGGTACCATTATGTTGTAGTAGGTACTTTAGTTAAATTATTTGCAATTAGGCAGTAGCAAGTGAGTAAATTCTTAAAATCTTGAAAATATTATGTTCGAAGCTTAAAAAATCGCCGTATTTAGGAAGAAAGAAAGAAAAATAAAATTGTCTGTCCCAGGGACATGACAATGTCAAAATTATAAACAATAAAATATTTGGAGGGTATGAGGTACAGGGTGTAAAGTTCCTCATCCCTCATAGAAAAGTGAGTATCATCCGACTGGTGTGACTGGTGGACTAACTGCCCAACATATTTAAGTCGGGAATTTCTATATGAGCTAATGTCGCGGATAACTTTGATAGCGCTATGTAGGATTAGTCAATTAGTTCTAATGTATTGCGATAGATGTCGCTGTCGCCACAAATATTATATACAACATAATTACATAACATTTACACCGCGCACCGCGCTCTCGTGCAGGTACAAAATGCCATGTGAATAAAACGACCGGTTGTCAATACAGTAACGAAGAAATAATAAAAAAATATTCTATTTGGGGTCGGCGCAATACGTTTTCTTTTTTCAATCTTCCCTGTTGAACGTCACGGTGGCATTTACTTCTTTCTCTTTCATATCATTCCCCACACAATCCATCCATCTTTTCTTTGTCTTTCCTCTCCCTCCCCATCCATCAACATTGACGCTATATCCAGTGACAGTTTCAATCTCATATAAACAATTTGTACTTTTTTTTTTGGTTGGTGGGATATCATAAAATGACTTCTCCTGCTGCAGCTCTAGGAGAGGAAGGGAGTGTCAGACTTCTACTGACCAAAAAGCACCTATGTTCCTTCTTAGCTTTTTTTTGTGTGCTCTTTTGAACAACCCGCAACCCAAATCATTTGTCCTTACATAGCAAATTAAGACAACACCCCACGAGTCGCCAGCAGGTCACCATAATTTTATAGTGTGTTTAAAAGTACAGTTATTAAGAAATAATTACAGCATGTCTCTTATATCAATTTATTTAGAACAACTTCACCAAAGAAAAGTCTTGGGGGGAAAACCTGAAATTGAATCCACCCGAACTAGTCAGTTGATGTGAGCAGTAAGTAACTGTAAGTGTGGCGCCGAATTTGACGTCTTCGACATTATTTCCTATTTTTTATGAAGAATTTCAGGAGTTTGGAAACAACAGACGAGTATTATCAAACTTCTACGAACCTTATTACTAGTCTTCACAAACTTGAAGTAAGCTAAGCACTGAACTCATAATTTCTCACCACAAAGGAGACGCACAAAATTATCGGTAAATAAGAAAGTATATGAAACTATGTTAATAACAGTGACAAGAATAATATTCACATTATAGGTTCAATGACAAAAAAATGTGATAGATTGATCGATTTATTAATTATTGACATTGTAGGTGTTATGTGACCTCGAACTATTTACGTTTGGTTTTTAACCATTAGTTACACATCCACCTTGTGATTAATTTACTTGCCTACAACACCTACCTACAACATTTTAAAAATATCTAAACTGAAATGCAAATAAAATCATGAAAGAATCCAAGCTACTCTAGTTCCATTTAATTTTGACACCGAATTTGTTTTTGTCTACGATCTACGGAATTACGTGACCTGACGATATCAACCTTGAACTTGGTAACCCAAGGTTATCGGGACGGTTAAAAACAACAAAGGTTTAATTGTCACGCGGTTGGTAATTGTAAACCATTGATGTAAATGAGCTAATTTTATGAACATGTCACTGAGGAGGAATTTGTTAATAGATATGTTATTTATTATTTTTAACCGACTTCCCAAAAAGGAGGAGGTTCTCAATTCGATCGGTATGTTTTTTTTTTCTATGTATGTACACCGATTACGCCGAGATATAAGATCCGATTTACGTGATTCTTTTTTAGTTTGATGCGTAATAGTTGCCATTTGGTCCCATAAAAATTTGACATTGTTTGACCTAGTACTTTTCATTTTATGAACATTTTCAGTCGCAAGCGCGACTGCTGAGCATGAGGTCCTGGGTTCGACTCCCGGGTCGGGCAAAGTGTTATTGGCTTTTTCCATCAGAAATTTATCAGTGACAGCTACGGAGTCTGGATTTGTGCCCGGTTGATGGCAATGGGCTCGCCCCCTATTACATGGGACTTAAACATAACTGGCGAAATGTGGGTGTACTATTAGGTACACCTCTGCCTAACCCTTCGGGGATTACAGGCGTGATGTTATGTTATGTTATGTTTTTTTAATTTATGAACATTTTTCGTTTGTGTGTCCGCTAATAACTTCGTCGTTTACGAACCAATTTTGATGATTCTTTTTTTATTGTGATGGGATCCCAGAGAAATCGAGGGCAACCCTCAAATTTCATAAGCACGTATTACTTGTTTCGTGCTTTTCTGACGCTATTCAAGTATTCGCATCTAGCAGTCATCACTTCATGTTGATGAGCTGATGATGGAAGGTACTACTCCTCAACGGTTAGGAGTTGAAAGCAATAATAAGGGAATCTTGAAGGTTAAGGGTTATGTTTCTTGGTTAAATGTTTAATGCATAGTAAATATGAAATGAAAAAGGCAAAAAAATGAAATCAAACAAACAAATGTCACCGACTTTAGAAGCTGATTTTTCTTCTGAAGTTTATTTTTCACTTTTTGATGTTTTTGAAGCCGGTTGTTTTTTTGCAAAAAAGTTTTTTAAACAGAGCTTTTTGTGAGGGTGGGTAGTTTTAGCCTTTTTGATAAATATTTAATATCAAAGAAATGCTTGAAATATGGAATCTATCCCAAATTTTAATTTTCTAACATGTGTGTTGTATCGTACTCGTGGACAGCAGCTGAAAATCACCGTCACCACCACCGTCACTGTGTTGCCTTCTGGCAGTATGCTGAACTTTTGGGAAAATAATTTTTGTTTGTTTATTTGTTTTGTATAATTTTAAGGTATTTTTGTTATTAATGCCAAATGAACACAATTTATTTCATGTGGTTAAAACGAGGAAAGTCATCATGACAAAAAAGAATCCCATTTATTTGTGTGAGAAGAAGTAAGAATTATGTATCCGAATTTAGAAAGCTCAATAGTCGACTCTATTGTACAAAAACCCTGCAATTGATTTAACATTTCCACCGACAAGGCTATTGGTTTAATTAAACTTGCATAGCTTATGATCAATATTTGATAACATTCCGACTATTATAACAAACTGTACACCCGCAAAACTATGTTTTGTTGGTTTTAGAATTAGAGATTAACAAATTGATCCGAGCTGTTGTTTTGTAAGTTTGTTTGAATATGAAGGCTTGTAGTATTTTTTTTTTTTTTTGCTAGCCTACTCTGTCCCACTCCAGGGCAAAGGCCTCCCTCCACTCTTTCCACTTTTCGCGAACCCGCGCGTCCTCCTTCCAGTTTTGACGGAATCGATCCAGTTCATCCCGCCATCTCCTTCGTGGCCTGCCGCGACCCCATCTCACTGTGTCAGGGCACCAGTTTCCTGATATTTTGGCCCACAGTTTGTCCGGCATGCGGCAGACATGTCCTGCCCAGTCCCATTTGAGTTGAGCAGCCTTTTGGGCCACGTCAGCTATTTTTGTTTTGAACACGATCCGTTAATTTAACACCTAGTATACTGCGTTCCATTGCTCGTTGGCAAACCTTGAGTTTGGACTTCTGGATGTTAGTCAAAGACTAAGTCTGTGCACCATAGGTCAAGACGGGAAGAATACACATGTTCATAAGTCTCCTTTTCAGTGCTATAGGCAACTTACCTTTAAACAGTTCTTTCATGGACCAGTAGCACTTCCAGGCGTTTTCTGTTCGTCTTGCGACTTCTTTGTAGTAATAACATTTAAAAAAATAAAAATACACTTTAATAACCATAACTCTCTCTTTAAACGCCAGCTTGCTAAGTCCATGATCAGAGTTCTTGTCTTGCCTTTTTTTTGTTGGTTGGGAGATCATCAATCGACTCCTCCCGCTCTGGGTGAAGCGAAATTTAAAGGAGTGTCAGACTTCTACTGACTAAAAACCACCCATGTTCCTTCTTAGCCCGTTGTGTCGAGGCCACGGTATCTCTTTCGAAAAACCCGCAGCCCCAGCGAGTTCTTGTCTTGCCTCAGTTACTGTTAGCCTGCGTCTTCCCACTGCTAGGTAAAGGCCCCATGACCTCCAAATCTTCGATCCAGGGCCAATGTGAACCACTCGTTGGTACCTCAATTATCAGTTTGCTGATGCCCGCGGCTTCGCCCGCGTGAATGTCGGTTTAGTCAGCGTTTTTTTTGAAAGCTTTCAGATGTCTTCCGACACCTCCAACAAATATTATTATATTTTAGCGAATGTATACAAAAGCTTGACAAATTATATACTAAAACCTTCCTCGAGAACTACTCTATCCATTGGTGAAAAACACAGCTTGAAAATCGGTGCAGTAGTTTTTGAGTTTATCGCAAACAGACAGACGAATGACAGACGCGGCGGAGGAGTTTGTTTTAAACCGACTTCCAAAAAGGAGGAAGTTCTCTATTCGTGTTTTTTTATGTATGTCCACCGATATCTTTGTCAATTGTGAATCGATTTTCGTAATTATTTTTGTTTTCGAAACAGAAAACTCCCGAGGTGGTCCTATTGTCACGAAGTCAGGATCTGATGATGAGGTCACAGAGAAATCGAGGGCAACCCTCAAATTTGTATCAATAATCATAATTTCATGGGGATGCGCTGATGATGGAAGGTACATTCCTCAACGGTTAGGAGTTAAAAGAAAATTCCTTTGAAAAAAGGAGAAAGTTGACCTGATGATTGAAGGAAAATCTCATTAACCGACTTGGAAAAAGAAGGTTCTCAATTCTCCATAATCTTTTTTTTAATGTTTATTCACCGATTACTCGAAGACGCCTGAACCTATTATTACCTATATTTACATGGAAATTTATTTTTTGTTGAAAAGGAGATAATTATGTCAAGGGTGGTACCACTATAAGGAAATCAGTTATTACGTTTTTCGTGCTTTTTCTAAAGGTTTCAAGATATCACATCTAGCAGTCACCACCTCATGTTGATGAGCTGATGATGAAAGGTACTACTCCTCAACGGTTAGGAGTTGAAAGCAATAATAAGGGAATCTTGAAGGTTAAGTGTTAGGTTTATTGGTTGAATGTTAAATGTATAGGATATTACAACTAAAAATGGAAAAATAAAAAAACTTTCTTCTCTCTCTTTCTTTCACTTTTTTGTGTTTTTTCGAAGTTGGTTTTTTATAATATGTAGTGAAGTGATACGAATTGGTAGCAAATATAATATTAATTCCTAAATGCTGAAATTACATGTTTAATAGAAGTAATAAACATTACAAATACAACCCCATGCATTCAATATATTTTTTACCATTTTTTTTTTATAAAAGCATACATATACAGTCGTATGACTTTACTTATCACGCGATATGGATGAAATGGCAAAGTACAAAAACAATTAAAACTTTGGTAGTATAGTAACACAATGGCTGTGCACATCGTTCAGGATCGAGAATTTATGACAGCATTCGATAGTATATTGTCATGTTCGTGACGACGTAAAAGGGCTTTCACAATTCAAGACGTTATCCAAGGTCAGCATGAAACCCGTCGGGGCAGCGGGAGTTCGCAAGAGATACCGCGGCCTCGACATGAAGGGCTAAGAAGGAACATGGGTGGTTTTTAGTCAGTAGAAGTCTGACACTCCCTTTCGCTCTGCCCAAGAGCGGGAGGGGTCATTTGATGATTTTCCACCCACCATAAAAAAAAAGGTCAGCTTGAAACATATCATAATCTTTTATAAGTTATCGTTTCATAGGCATATTTATAGGGCACTTAACCACATAACTCCTCATTAAACAATAATTGAGCTGCTTCTGTAATTAATGTTTAACAAAAGCCTGTGTTTAGTGTATATTGGAAACAGTTTTATTTTGTTTTAGCCTAAAGGTTTCCTCGATAAATGGACTATCGCACACAAAAAGATTTTTTCAATTACAAACAGTAGTTCCTGAGATTAGCGCGTTCAACTAAACAAACAGATTCTTCAGCTTTATAATATTAGTATAAATTTATATAAATGTAAAGTACTTATTTTACTTTCATTAAAAAAAAAACTGGACGAGAAAACAAAATCTGTGCATTGGTTATAAAAAAACGTTACCACGACCTTCAAAAACCTTTCATAACTTTAGGAAATCACTAAAAAAGTTCAGTTGGTAATAGCCAAAGCTTTTATAACTATTTACGTAGAAAGTGTCCCTTTTATAACTAAAAACAGTACTTTTTCCGACATTTATATCCCAAGAGTTCTATTTCACAGACCGTATTTAAGAAGACCAACATATCTGTGCGGTTCTTGATGGCGCTGCTTGCTATGGACAATGTCAAATTCAGTACATTTCAATTTAGTTCGCCATTACGCCAACTGCCAAGATACTTTGCAGAGGAGAGAGAGGGCACAGCGCGGAGGCTGCGTGGCGCGTGTCAAGGCCGCGTCCTCGACCGTGACCGCCCCCCGTTGCCCGCACCCGCGCTTCACACCCGGGCGTACCAATAAACTTGCTGCCGCACAAGTATTTCTACACAATTAATTGTAAATTTACTGACCCTGTATTCATAGAACTTGCATGCGAGCTTTTAACTTAGTATATAAACTTAACATTAGTCGAATACTATGAAGATGAGAAAAATATTCTCTTAATATTTAAAAGAAATCAACGGTTGGTTTCGAAGCTACATACCGAGAGCCATTATTAGTCAATTAATATTATTAAATGGAAGTCCCGTGTAATATTTATTTTTTCTTTATTTACTAAATAACAATTGTAAATAATGTACGATCATAAAACTTTTGCAAAAGCTCTTATCATTGTAAACGACGACTGTGTGGCGATCAGAGAGCCTTGAAAATGTCAATCACTTCGCTACGACTCTCAACAGAATTGATATAAAGTTAAGGCTAATATCAGTCCGAGACACTTGACTCTTCCATCATCATCATCCACAGAGCTATGACTTCACCCGTTGCTTTCATGCAGGATAAACCCGTAATGGCAACGATGTCGTCTACCCATCTCACCACCGGACGACTAACACTTCTCTTTCTTTTCCTTGGACGCCACTCTGTCACAGCTTCACTCCATCTGACCTACCATCACCACGCCTTGCTAGTTGTCCATTTCAATTCCATAACGCGATTTCCAGTGTCGAAGGCGTTCGTACGTCTCCGATATTCGACTATTTTGACTCTTCCATCATTATTTAATTTCGTATTCAAACCCAGGTTGGTTATCATTTTACCACATACCTAGGACTGGGCATCTTCGGCCAGCTCAGTATATTTGTGCTGGTTAGTGAAATCGTCAATAAAACCATTGACGATAGGTACTTCAACATCAAAAAACTTTTGAAAAAAATACAAAGTAACTTAATAACATTACTTACATAAAAACAAAATAGAAAAATCCGTAGGCAGGCAGTAGCTTTCATTTGGACTAAAAAAAGTTTCTTGTTTACCTAAAATACTTGCTATTTTTGTCGCCCACGTAGAAACAGAGATTTTAAAACCTCCATGGCAGCCAATGGGCATTACGCACTGTTATATCTTTTACAGCACAGATTATGTTTAATGTTAGCCCTCCATGTTGCTGTGCCCTAACAGGGTCCATAATTTGTACTTTAATATATTTTTAACGTCACTATAGCTATGCCTCTCAGTTTTTCCAAAAGGTTATTACTTGATGTAAAACAGCATAATAACTGTGTCGAGAACTGAACTATCACACAAAAGTTTTTTTCAAATGCGACTTGTATTTCCAGAGTTTATTGGGTTCGAACTAACAAACATTAATTTTTAAATTAGAAGGAATGCATTAAATTTTCAGAAGTATAAGGCCTGCGACTAAGGTCAGCGCCTTAGTCTACCTCGCAATATTCGGTCTTATAAGCCACGTGTGATAATCAGCACCGCAACACATTTTAGATCACAATACAAATCTAACTATACAAATGTTTTATAATTTGAACCATTATGAATACCTACTTAGCACTGTGTATCTTGTCTTAATCTTTGAATCATGTAAATTGTCACGCCCGTTTTACCGTAGAAGTCGGAAACTATGTACCGATATACACCCACGCGGCCTCGCTGATGACTACACACATTACGCAACTGGGGGTGAGTATTTTCATACACGTATGTATATGGAGATAAAGTATCAATACGAGATATAATCGCTACGTAGTTCCTTAGTTCCGTATCTGTTATACCAACGCTACCAAAGTCACAAAAAAAACTCGTCAAAGCATTGCACAGCTGATACGCATGTGATATAATTTAATGCTCATCTTGAAAACGTGAGCGTCTATTACGTTAAAACATTAATAGATCAATAACAAGAATATTTTACATATATTATTCTCTGAATCGATTCACACGTGAGGGGCAACGTGCTAGGGCACGCCACGATAGTGGCGGTAAGTCCCCTCTTTGAGGAGTGGCTGGAGAGGCGCCACGGCGCCCTCACCTTCCGTCTGACGCAGGTACTCACCGGACACGGTTGTTTCGGGAGGTACCTGCACCGAATCAGGCGGGAGGAAACGCCCGGTTGTCACCACTGTGAGGATCGGCCGGAGGACACGGTGGAGCACACCGTGGAGGTGTGTCCCGCTTGGGCGGAGCCCCGCCGTGTTCTCGTAGCGGCGATCGGCGGCGGCGACCTCTCGCGTCCGGCCCTGGTGCAAGCCATGGTCCGGGGCGAGGAGGAATGGGACGCCGTTGCCTCCTTCTGCGAAGCAGTGATGCTAGCGAAGGAGGTGGCGGAACGTGAGAGGGAGAGAACCTCTCGTCCCAGCCGCCGCGGGAGGCGCTCCGGGCGTCGGGGGCCACGTGATGGCTTCCGGCCACCGTAGACGCGGGCCTGTGGGCGGTGAGTGATGGGTAAGCTCGCCGTCCGTCCGTCTTATGACGACAACAGGCCGTGTCGACGGCGCGTTCGTGTTCCACGCGCGCCTCAAAGAGATGTCAGCAACATGGAAGGGGCCCACAAGGGCCGACGCCTGTCGAGGCTGCGGGATGTCCGCAAGGGATACCGAGGCCTCGACATGAAGGGCGAAGAAGGAACATGGGTGGTTTTTAGTCAGTAGAAGTCTGACACTCCCTCTCGCTCTGCCCAAGAGCGGGAGGGGTTATTTGATGATTTCCCACCCCCCAAAAAAAAAAAAAAAAAAAAAAAAAAAGGGGCAACGTGCTCGATAACATTTGATAATATTTAGGTAATCGAAATTATCTATCATAGCTAAGTATATATCTAAATATATAGGACGACCGTGTCCTTTAATTACGATAACTGATAAGGATAACCCAACGTGTGATTGAAAGTAAACAATGTATAATACATTATTAACATAATCTGATCAGGAATGTGAATGCGCTCGGCTAATTGCGTCGCAATCTATAGCAGCTACCGTTGCCACTGTGGCTGCTCATGTCATGACGCCCTATTACGATTCCTGTTTTCGTCGAAATTTCTATAAGCTATTCAAAAAAATCCACTAAAATTGATTACTTTTGCAACTCGTTCTTCAAGGCTGTGGTCTCAATTGATCTGACGGCCCTAGGTTGCCGGTTACACTCAGACTACAAACAGACCAAACTTCTACAACCCATCCTAAAAGGGTTACGTCACTGAAAAAGTTGCGGTTTGACACCCATTAGAAGGTACTTCCTATCTGAATAGAAGCCTTACAATTTGAACAAAGTTCGCAGAGAAGAGAAAATAGGTAGGTAGTCTACTATAAGTCACTTTGATAGTGACATTGGAACTAACTTCAGGGTAGATCAAAGTAAATCCAACAAATGATTAGTACCTACATTATCAAATAGGTTTCGGTAACGCTAACCCACGCCTATAAAGTAAACGCCTACGCACGGCAATATACACGCGCCGCGTTTAGGGTCATATCGCGGTGAAGGTCGCGGGACCCGGACCAGGCCTCTGAAAATAAGCACCTCGGCCGACGACCCCGAGGAAAGCTTCCAGGGCACCTGACCTTGACCTTTACACGCGCACGCGCTGTCACCGTCACACAGTGCCCTGACCCTGTTACGAAAGGATCTTCTTATGTACTACGCACCACCTATATTGTGCGTACATTATATCCACCGGGGTGCGAAGACGCGGCCTTTGTTCAATACTTCCTGTTTACTCAACAACGAAATACCGTTATCCTAATTAAGTTTTGGTAACTACTTTACAATCTGCGATGAACTTGACTTTCTTCAAAATCAGCTCTGGTTTTGTTTGATGTTGGTTTTCAATAACATTTTCATTGAGAATTAATATAATTTGCTAACCGAAGCCCGCATACCGCAAAGCTTTGGCCATTACGTCACACACGGGCCAAAGCTTTGTTCATTACGATCATTAAGAATACATGGTATGAAAGATTACTTGTCAATAAGGTTGGCCCTATTGACAAGTAATCTTTCATACCATGTATTAGTAATACTTGGGTATTGAATACATCCTTTTAGAAATTCCACAACTGGACTCGACTGGCGGTGGAGTTAAATAACTAAAGATGAAAATAAAAAGCACTTTGCCTCTTGAAGTTAGTGTAAAAATGGTAAAGGTACAAAATATTTTGAAAGAAAATCATAATATGTATGGTAACTGTCATAGATGGCTTTTGATCCATACGCCAACAGATTGTTCTTAAACAAGCTTCGCAGAGAGTTGTAATTACAGTTTCTTCGAGCTGTCGTAAAATGTTTGATGGCGCCGTGATCTCCGACGTGACCTTAGATAACATCGAGCAACGAATTTTGAGTTATTTTTAACTTGTTTACGAAACTACTGACTGAATTCATCAGGAGCACATGCGGAAGTGATATAAAAACATTTGAATGAACTTGCATTGTCTAATTATCCGATAAAATAAAGTTATGCAGCGATTCTGTCGATAACTTTTGTAGCACATGTAAATAAATATTGATGTTTAGGACATTTGATACTCTGAACTTCGATATTTAGGTCATAAGATACTCTGAACTTCGATATGTAAGCCTTTCGATGTCACGACAGTAGTTTCTACGTACTATTAGTGGTCATTATTTACTATTTGATGACAAATTAAGAAAAAATTAGAAGACCAATTAATTGGGGATGAGTTACATTTTAAACATACTGAGTAAAAAAATTAGATTTAGAAGCTATAGAATATCTTTTCTGATGCCAAATGTTAATATTTTAGAATTTTACTGCACGTTACAAATTTAGATGCTAAAAAATAACCACCATGCTGAGTTATATTTAGAGTGGCTCAGATAGGAGACAACTAGTGGCTAAGACGGTCGTTAATTGTGGCTGACTTAGTAATTTAGAAGGCAATATAGATTTTTAGATGCGAATAATGCTATTAAAAAGAAGCCGGTTTAATTAGCACCCTTTACTTACTACTACATATCTATTACGATAATAAAATAAACAAAAATAAAGTAAGCCTTTAATACAATTTACTTATTTATCTTAAAACATCAGTCTTAATCGACAGGCCTCCTCTAAAGTTTTTCATTGGCTGCCTATCTCTACCTTTTCTCGTCCACTCTGGACCAACTACTTTTTAGAGGTTATCTTTCCATCGGGTTTTTGACGCTCTTTACTTTTTTCCATTCCTGGAAAACCACTCTATTCTTATTTCATTAATTTCTTCTGTCTGGCTGTTTTCTTGTCTGCCATTCTTGTTTGTTATTTATTCGTCTCTTTTAGCAATATCCTGTCCATCTCCATTTTAATGTTCTACGAGTATATCATCTTACGACTAATTCCAGTAAGACATGCAGATGGCGGAGTGATACCACATCACTCTGCCCGCAGCTTAGGAGAAGCCTATGTCCGACAGTGGATTGTGATAATATGGGTTTAACAACATAACATAACTTCACGCCTGTAATGTCCAAAGTTTTAGGCAGAGGTGTACCCATTAGTACACCCACATAAAAGTCCAAGCTTATTGCTATACAGTTTAGGTTCTCTTTACTTCCCTGCGTCCTTAACCAACTATCGTATGATTAATAATCTCATTTATTCGACACTATGAATAAAAATAATCCCACATATCATTAGAAGAACTCCGATTCGAGGTTTGAACTCTCACCTTGATTTTTATAATTAGAAAATCGATAAACCGTTTGGGCGGTCAAGTCCAGCAGTAGCCATTTACTTACAAGATCATGATGAAGAATACTTACACTTATACTATTTAAAGCTATACTAGTATGATTATACAGGGTGTAAATTAACCCTTCACCAAGTCGTCAACCTAGCATTATGTACTCGTACCTACATTAAACTAAGTACCCCTACGCAAAAATTATTGCTGGGAAACGATTTTCTTTTTGGGGTGAAAAATCACATTTTACGGTAAAACTCAATGCAGCATTCTTAAAAAAATGTGTTAGTGGATGCTTTGTAGTAAACGGGCCACGGATGTAATTTAAGTAAAGTTATAACCTGAAAAACAAGTATTAAAAAAAGCAGCTGTGAAAAATTTGTTACTATGACCCCCAATATCTCAGTAACTAGGGAACCTCCTAGTTTCTGAGATAGGTATGGCCAGGTTTGGTCTAGAACAAAAGTATAGATCGCAGTGACGAGCAGAACAAGTGCCTTTCGGCTTCGTTAAGGGTACTTTTATACCCTTTATATGGATTTTTAACAATAAGTTTTATCAAATATTACCACGATTTGGGAACTATATTGTTTATTGAGCAGAAGTATATCTAAAATTATGTTTCAATTTGTTTTCCTAAAAATACTAATCGTAGTAGTCTTCCAAATTCTTTACTAAATGTCTGCATTCACAAAATCTACTTTTTTAAGATGCTTTTCGAGATCTGGCTAACCGTCTGTGAGAACTGAGGGACCACACTTTATGGGTCGTAGTTTTTAATATATTTGCTTACAAATTCCCCGGATTCGTTCTACAATTGTTTTAAGTCTTCTACTAAATCTTAGGATTTTCATTTCGCGTATTCCCAGTGTGGTCCCTCAGTTCACACGCACATTTATATTTAAATACTTCTAGTAAACTGACAGTGAATAATGTTAAAAGCAACAGTAAGATATTGAAAAACAAAAGGTATACGAGTATGATCTCTAAAAATATTGTATGAGTATTAGTTTTTTGCCTGACGTCGTCGCAGAATATATCTAGAACCTTCAACTACATAAGGTGGATATGTAGGTTTTAAATTCCTTATTATTGACCATAATTTTCACAAAAAAAATTGGTTGCCTGTAAAGTCGGTATACGGGCGAAAGTTTTACGTGACAACGAAAATAGAAGCGCAAGACATGAACCGGTGTGTATGCCTATCTCTCTCACTCTCTCTCTCTCGCTCTGGACGCGTGCCTCTCACTCGCTCTCATTGTGAGCGCATAACGTGAGCGGAGCGTAACGCAGTTTCTTGAAGTGTCACCCGGCAAACCAATTTATAAGACGTTGTCACGTCAAAACCTGTACTTACTTAAAATAGAAGTCTTAGCGTTTACGAGAAATGCTGTAAAGTATTTTCATAAATTACTTCGCATCAATTTAGCTGATATGTAAAAGTATCTAATTGTTAATTGAGTTTTTTTACGACTATGCGGACTACACCCGTCGCTTGCTCTTACGAAACTCTTTAATCGCTAAGCCGAGGATCCTAGACAAAATGATATTCTATCAGCGATTGCGATGTTCGAAGAGTCAAACATATTGTGGGACTGACATAAACTGCCATGACAGAAAACGTATGGAAAACCCATTGAAAAGTTCTGTAGAACTATGAAATATTTTGAAAGCGACTTTTTTTTATTTAATACCGGATTTTCTATTGTTTTTCGTTTCATTGAGCTCCTAAGAGGTAAATGGGGTGCGGCCCCTTACTCCACCTAGTATCTCCACCTGATGATGAGTACAGTCAAGTAATTAATAAAAACACATTATTTAATATTTAATCAACAGGATTTACACATTACAGGAGCTAATGGTCGGAACTGAAAATGCCAAACTCGTCGCTAAATCTTGGGCTGACTCAATTTAAATTGTCATCGACACGCTAAGAAGAAGAAGAATAGGATTTACTTTAATCATTAAAGTAAATAATAAGCACACCACCGGTATTGAGGAAACAACCGAAGTTATATCTAATACTTTGATACCTGGGGGTCTGGCCACTTTAGCAGATCATAATACGAATTGCGTTAAAAAGCGTAAAATGGACCTATCATAATAGTAACTGCGTCTGTGACCATTTAGGAAAATCGATCATAAGATTTAAAATTCGTAAAGTGGTCACAGACGCAATAAAAAAATGATCTCAGAATATCCACAACAAAAAAAATGTTGTGCATGTAAGTGCAGATTTAAAAAAAAAACAATTGAATTCAATTGGTTTTGGTTTTTGGAGAACCTCCTCCTTTTTGGAAGTCGGTTAAAAAGGGACTATATTGAGTATATAGGGTGTAAAAGTACCCTTAACGCAAACGAAGGGCACTTGTTCTCCCCACCACTGCGATCATTTTTTTGTTCTAGACCATACCTGGGAACCTCCTAGTTACGGAGATATTGGGGGTCAAAGTTCCAAATTTTTCACAGCTGTTTTGGTAAATACTAGTATTTCAGGTTTTAACTTTACTTAAATTACCTCCATGACCCGTTTACTATTCAAAGCATCCACTAGCACAATGTTTTAAGAGTGCTACTTTGAGTTTTACCGTAAAATGTGATTTTTGACCCAAAAAAAAAAAGTTAGTTAGCTTAGTTTGATGTACAGAATGCTTGGTTGACAGATGCGTGAAGGGTTCGTTTACACCCTGTATAACGTTACGGACTAATGGACGTTCCAGATTGTTCATCACCAGCCATAAGACGTCCACTGCTGTACAAAGGCTTCCCCCATAGAACGCTATAACGAACGGCAACCTGCCGATTGCATCCACCGGTTGCACGCGAATCTCACGATGTCGTCGATCCACCTGGTGGGAGGCCTACCAACGCTGCGTCTTCCGGTTTGTGGTCGCCACTCGAGAAACTTTCTTGAGGTATTTCCATCTGAGCACCAATTTTTAGAGCACCTATGCTTAGAGCACCAAAAGTATTCCCATTAGAGCACCCATCAATATTTTGACGTGGTGCTCTAATGGGAACAATAAAAATATTTAACTTTATTCCCTTTCGACCACCTACGGCGCTTTAGTTGCTAGTGATGGCCTGTATAATAAAGCATATATCGATAATAATTTCAGTAAAGTTCCACAAACTACCAGGAGACCAGAAACAATAGGAGGTATTGGAAATTGGAATCTTAAAATCATGTATTATGCTTCTAATACCATGCAGTTTTTTTTTGTTGGAGATGAGAAACAAGGACAGTAAAGTCTCACAAAGTACCAGGAGGCCAGAAATATATAGGAGGTATTGTATTATTGGTAATAAGAATCTCATAATCAAAATAAGTGGTACTTTATGAGACTTTACTATCCTTGTTTTTCATCTCCTACAAAAAAAAATGCATGGTATTAGAAAGGCATATAGATTTGATTTCAAGATTCTAATTTCCAAGTTAGAACTACCTTGTTTAACAGTTTGTCCAAGGTAGACATAACTATCGACAACTTCGAGAGTATCGCTCCCAACAATTACCAGTACGGGTGGAACACGGACATTCGCCATAACTTTCGTCTTGTACATGTTCATTTTTCCAGATTGTTACCTGGTTGAGCCATTCACCAATTGTTTTACTTTTCCCAAAAACGGAGTACAAACCCCGGGCTGCTGCCGATACATTAAATTCTATATGGAAAACCCAGTTACACTTTTCCCGACCTGGGGAATGAAACCAAAACCTCAAGCTAGGCCAACGCGGCAGTCATTAATCGTGGAGATATCACCAACAATGTACAAGTTACGACATCTGTTTACTTGGTCGAATATAACAGCGGTTACCACATAGCCGATGTTGATAGCGGTGACGTATTGATTTCATAGATGGCGCCTGTGGTACACGATACTCGTGCGCAGATAAACAAAATAAAATGATTAACATCAAAGTAACTGTTTTATTTTGCAATTTTATTCATATTGGAATAATGCCCGTTTTTGCTTATATTCGGTGATACCTAAAAGAAGGCCAAAATAAAGTTCATTGTTGAATCTTCACGCCCGACGGCCCGACAAGCTGCTGAAAGTTTAAATTCCAATAGCGTCCATTTATTGAAACATTCATTAAAAGCGATAGTAGAAGCTGAGGCCGCTTTATCTGTGACTTAGTTAGCAGCAGCTTTCAACGTGAGCCATGGCATGGGCGTCGCCAGGCGGGAGCAGCAGCCAGAGGCTCGAGATTTTTTCATGTGTATCTTATCCTACCTTCGCAGAATAGTCCAGTAGTGCTGCATCAGATGCAGAATCCTCTGGTAATTTAAAAAACGACCAGCCAGGTGCATTTTTTTAAATCTTCAGAGGAAACAGGTTAATTGTGGTGAATGTTACCCTAAAACTTGAAATTGTACCGATATCGTTTTAATCTAATTTTAACGTAGTTAACAGTGTTTCTCTTTCCTTCCTGTTCTTCTCAGTACCTACACTCTACAAGTAGATGGTGATGATGACTACAACCTAGTGCCACATTTCAACAGATAATAGTTTCACCATTGATAATTCGATAGGACAAATTTACCTTTTAGGGGACTGTACACTGCACAACCTGTCACTGTCACCAATTCACTCGGAGACAGGGCGGCTGCGAGATTCTACAGTCAAGTGAGGAAATCGAGGCTAGATATTTTTTATTTGGCTCACCAACAATTGAATATACTAAATCAAAGATATGAGATTATACATTAGAGTTACAGACAAGTGTATCAACCTCTTACAGGTAAGCACAACATGCACAACTTATTCGTCGTTGAGTGCCTACTTAGAAACTGGTGAGTAACCAACTACTCACCGCACATAACTATCGATTTTAAATATATAGTTAAAACTAATATAATAATATAATTAAACTAATTGAAACTAAAAAATCGAAAACTCTTACAAACAATCCTTAGCACTAAAATTATTATACAAGTTTTTCATAAGTATACTTTTAAACTTACTAAGTGAGTCTCGTAGACATCTACTACAAGACCACTGCAGCTGTTTAATAATTTGCAGAGACTGGGGATAGGCGAATTCGCACCAAGTACGGTTCTGCGAAGAGGAGGACGCAAGGGGGTTTAGGAGCTCGTGGGCTTTTCGTAGGCACACGGAATTGGAACCTACACAATAATTGGGGACAGTCCATTTTATTTCTCAATATCTATCTATATCTATCTATATTTATAAAAATGAAACCCGTTTTCCGTTGTCACGACTTGGCATGAAAACGGCTTGACCGATTTGGCTGATTTTTTTTTTTAAATGTTCCTTGAAGTTCAAGGATGGTTCTTACGGCGAGAAAAAATCGAATAATGGCCGGAAAAGCCCTAAAAACAGCCCTTTTCTTTTTCCCATACAAACGTTTTCTAACTAAAACGTAAAATCAATTTGAGCTTTAATACCGTACCCATAAAGTTCAAGTGTTAGTGGAGAGGTTCCGGGAAGGCAAAACAATTGAGTGACGTTCAGTTGTTCAGTCAACGAATGACAACTTCAAACAGACCATACGACATTATCACAATAATCACAAATAATTACTGTTTCTTTCCCAATAGAAAAACGATTTTTCAAATGGTGTTTGCGTATAATATAAAAATTAATTGCTGTTAGTTAGTCGCGCTAAAACTAGAGAACGGCTAGACCGATTTGTCTAATTTTGGTTTTGAAACATTTGTGGCAGTCCAGAGAAGGTGAGAAATTAGTAGTATGTAGGTAGGTAGGTAATAGGTAGGTGGTAGGTAGTTGGTACGTAGGCAGGTAAAAGGGCATTGCAACGCACGCGGGGTACAGCTATATATATTATATAAAAATGAATAGCTGTTCGTTAGTCTCGCTAAAACTCGAGAACGGCTGGACCGATTTGGCTAATTATAGTGTTGAATTATTCGTGGAAATCCAGGGAAGGTTTAAAAGGTGGGAAGTGGTAGGCAGGGTAGTAGGTAGAGTAGTAGGTAGAGTAGTAGGTAGGGTAGTAGGTAGGTCGGGTAGTAGGTAGGTAGGGTAGTAGGTAGGTAGGGTAGTAGGTAGGTAGGGTAGTAGGTAGGTAGGTAGGGTAGTAGGTAGGTAGGGTAGTAGGTAGGTATGGTAGTAGGTAGGTATGGTAGTAGGTAGGTAGGTAGGGTAGTAGGTAGGTAGGGTAGGAGGTAGTAGGTAGGTAGGTAGTTGGTACACAGGCAGGTGGTAGGTAGGAAAAAGGGCATTGCAACGCATGCCGGGAACAGCTAGTATATATATAAAAATTAAACCCGTTTTTCGTTGTCACGACTTGGCATGAAAACGGCTTGACCGATTTGGCTGATTTTTTTTTTTAAATGTTTGTTGAAGTTCAAGGATGGTTTTTACGGCGAGAAAAATTCGAATAATGGCCGGAAAAGCCCTAAAAACAGCCCTTTTCTTTTTCCCATACAAACGTTTTCTAACTAAAACGTCAAATCAATTCGAGCTTAAATACCGTACCCATAAAGTTCAAGTGTTAGTGGAGAGGTTCCGGGAAGGCAAAACAATTGAATGACGTTCAGTTGTTCAGTCAACGAATGACAACTTCAAACAGACCATACGACATTATCACAATAATTACTGTTTCTTTCCCAATAGAAAAACGATTTTTCAAATGGTGTTTGCGTATAATATAAAAATTAATTGCTGTTAGTTAGTCGCGCTAAAACTAGAGAACGGCTAGACCGATTTGTCTAATTTTGGTCTTGAAACATTTGTGGCAGTCCAGAGAAGGTGAGAAATTAGTAGTATGTAGGTAGGTAGAAGTTGGTACGTAGGCAGGTAAAAGGGCATTGCAACGCACGCGGGGTACAGCTATATTATATAAAAATGAATAGCTGTTCGTTAGTCTCGCTAAAACTCGAGAACGGCTGGACCGATTTGGCTAATTATGGTGTTGAATTATTCGTGGAAGTCCAGGGAAGGTTTAAAAGGTGAGAAAGTGGTAGGTAGGTAGGCAGGGTAGTAGGTAGAGTAGTAGGTAGGGTAGTAAGTAGGATAGTAGAGTAGGTAGGGTAGTAGGTAGGTAGGGTAGTAGGTAGGTAGGGTAGTAGGTAGGTAGGGTAGTAGGTAGGTAGGGTAGTAGGTAGGTAGGGTAGTAGGTAGGTAGGGTAGGAGGTAGTAGGTAGGTAGGTAGTTGGTACACAGGCAGGTAGTAGGTAGGAAAAAGGGCATTGCAACGCATGCCGGGAACAGCTAGTTTTAAATAAAAATACTGAATATAGCAAATCTCTCCTCTTCTGTGGGGATATCATCATAAAGTGCATAAGTCTCTCTTTATATGAAAAATTCTTTTTAGCTATCCCGGAAGAGTATGCTAAATGCCACATAAATCGTTTTTGAACCCTTTCCAGTCTTAGTGTGTGAGTGGCGTAGTGAGGTCTCCATACAGTGCTGCAGTATTCCAACGAGCTACACAGTAAACAGTTATAAAGTAGATGGTGCGTCGAAAACAGGTTACATCTCTTATGACAAACCCAAGCATTCTCGAGGCTTTTTTTACTACATTTTCAATGTGGGGTACAAATGTTAACTGCCTATCGAACAGAACTCCCAAGTCTCTTATCTGTTCTACTTCCTGCACCAAGTTGCCACCAATGTTATAAGCAGATCTTATAAAATTAGTTTTTCTGGTGAATTTCACGTGGTAGCACTTGTTAATATTTAAGTTCATACCATTTTCATCACACCACCTTACTAAGTTGTCAGTTTCTTTCTGTAGCGATTCAACATCAAGGTCTGATTCAATGCGGCGGCGACTTCTCGCGTCCGGCCCTGGTGCAAGCCATGGTCCGGGGCGAGGAGGAATGGGACGCCGTCGCCTCCTTCTGCGAAGCAGTTTGTGCACGTAGATCTGGAACCCACAAATCTATGCTGAGTATCGCTAAGGTAAAACTTTAAATGAGACTAAATGTAGGGATAGATCGAGGATTCAAAAAGTTTTGCATAGGTGGACAACATCGACATTGGTCTGTAGTTACCAACATAATTACGATCACTTCATTTATAAACTGGTACAACCTTTGCTGCCTTCCAAAAGTTTGGAAATGTACCGAAGGCAAGTGATCGATTAAATATTAGGGATAATGGAGCTGCCAGATACGAAACACACATGGAGATAAAATAAGGAGGGATTCCATTGGGTCCAGCGCCTTATCGGCGATCCTGAGACTTCAATTTAGAGAGCACGGTTTCAATTTCAATCGTTGGTGTTGTCAAGGGTAAACTATAGGCTAACATGTCCTGCATGTACTCTGAGGAAAATGAATGAAGAGTCACATTTTGTTGATTACACACGGTAGAAAAATGAGCAGCGAACATTTCTGAGATATTGATGCCATCCGAAGACGATGTGATGCCGTCGGTCATTGTTAGGGGATAAGAGAACTGGTGCCACCTCTCTTGTCCTTGATATAAGCCCAAAATCGCTTCGGATCCTCGGTTATTACAGTCTCTCTAACATATTTATTGTAACAGGAAGTAACCATAAAGAGCACCGTTTACTGAGCAGTTTCAGTTCAAGATCATCCATGGGGTTTTTATAAATTTTGTACCGCTGGCGAATCTCTTCTTTTTCCCTTAAGGTTTGCTCTTTAAATTTTTATCGAACCAAGGAGGGTGTGACTTATGTTTACGGGTGGTAGGGGGATCTTGCATTTGTATAATGTTTTTAATTTGATCGTAGAATATACTGAGCATTTCATTCACAAGATGAGTGTCATCAAACACAAGGTTCCAATCGATCTCATCCAAGTTCTTACAAATAACAGCATAATCTAATTTGTAAAAGTTTAGTCTTTTGTTACTATTATACGGAAGTCTTGTGTCTTTATATAAACTTAAGTCAATTTCAATTGAGGGATGCAAAGGGTCAATTATACTCAGGGGATTTTGCGCAGGACATACGCTACCAGAAGTCAAGTTAATAATTGCAAGGTCAAGTATGCGTCCTGACTTATTTTGTATGTTGTTTAATTGAACTAATTTGTTTATATGACACCAATCAGTTAATAAGTGACCAATACCTGGTGCTATAAATAATCATTATCTAACTCACTTACCAAGTTCCAATCAATATATGTAAGTTAAAGTCACCAATTATATACATATACACTATTTTAAACTTTTTTTTTTTTACGTTGGGTGGAAAATCATCAAATGACCCCCTCCCGCTCTTGGGTAGAGCGAAAGGGAGTGTCAGAGTTCTACTGACTAAAAACCACCCATGTTCCTTCTTAGCCCTCCATGTCGAGGCCACGGTATCTGCGAACAACCCGCAGCCCCGACGGGACGATTTTAAACTTGACTTTTCAAATACGGTATTACACGAGCCCAAAAAGTGTTCTAGGTTTGAACGAATTACAGGTGGAGGCAAATAAACCAAACTACTAGATATACGATCGAACGGTGAGGAAAACATTCTAGAACCAAAAATTCGCAGATATGTGACATCTGCCAACCCGCACCGGCCCGCGTGGTGGATTATTAATTATAGCCCATTCCCACTCACAGAAAGGAGGCCTGTGTCCCAGCAGTGGGAAAATTATAGGCTGATGATGATGACTAACTGAATAATCGCCAGCACGAGGAACGCGTTGAGGAATGCCTTGCGTTGCTTAACAGACACAGGAGCATAGGGATGTGAACCGCATTGTCACTTACGGTAAAAAGATGTTTTTTTTTTTACAACAGTAAACTTAGAAAAGTGTTGGTCACTGTTTGGTGGTTTAATTCATCATTTAATTAAGTTTGTTTTGATACGATTTACATAAGAAGGTCCAATAGGACTGGCATGTATAGTTGTACACCTGTATAAACCCTAAAAATAAATGAAAAAAATCATCACAGTTTCTTACAACATGGCACGAGCGTTACTGCGGATGTGTGCGCAACAGACGCGTTTCCAAGCTACAAGAGCTAGTGTTGGAAGCTCTGCGCATCCACCATATTCACCATATCTTGCACCGCCAGACTTCTGTTTTTACCAGAATTTGGACCAGTTCTTGGCAAGAAAAGAAAATCAAGAACGGCATTGAAAAATGACAATTATAATTTCTGTTTTTAATCTCTGTAGGAATCGAGTCAACGCCTCTGTTACTCAATATCTACACCTAATTATATCGCAATGAAATATTCACAAAATCAGCCATCACAATGCAATACTAGTTTATATATGTATGTATATCTACCACTATGTCAAATAGGCCAAATACATAAACATATTAATGACTCATTACTTCTTCCAAGAAAAACGTGTTACTACAAGCTTAGTTATCTAATTACGGAAACAGATCGGTAAGTCATTTAATTTACATTTAGATAATATTGAACGCATAATTTTCTATCACACGAGAGGTGAAAACAGCATGTCATGATTAAAAATTAAACAAAATGCTGCCTATCGTGAATGGTCCTCCGTAACCATGAACATAATACACTAATATCACTACATAGTACATACCTCTACTTCTTCAACGTGGTGAAAGCAAAATATCAATATTTAAAATTAAAAAAAAATACAAATAATGCTACGGTGCTACGCCGTAGCATGTAGTATTGAAAATTTTGCCAATACATAATAATAATGTACGTAATGTATAATAATTATAAATATTCAGTACGCACCGAATGTCTATCCTGATTACCTTTTGAATCTGAGGCATAAATAACTTGCCTACATTTTCAGGGTTCCGTACCTCAGTCGGTAAAAACGAAGCCATTATAATATAACACTGCACGTTGTCTATGTCAACCCTTTTTCTCAGAAACGCGTAGAGCTATAAAGCTGAAATTAATATCAAATATTCAAAACCTTTTTTTTTGGGGGGGGGAAATCATCAAATACCTCTCCCTTCCGCTCTTGGGCAGAGCGGAAGGGAGTGTCAGACTGCTACTGACTAAAAACAACCCGTTCCTTCTTAGCCATTGTGTCGGCACAAGGACTAAGGAACATGGGTGGGCCGCGGTATCTCTTTCGAACAACCCGCAGCAAATATTCAAGACCTGTATAAAGAAAAAAATCTTGAAGTGACTTGATAAAGAAAACAGACCAAAACATGATAAAATATGGCAGATTCAGTTCAAAACAACGAACAAATACCGATGACTCATTTATGTTAACTACAGACATTAATGAGAGCTAATAAAATAAAATTAATTCCAAAGGATTCGTCACGAAAACTGTAAAAATGATGAAAACTGCAATTCATCTGAAGACTTAAAAACACCTAGACGTTATCCGTAGACTGGAAAGATATGTACGTCATTGTTATTTTTCCAGTAAAGCCAATGCTATGTGCATAGGTAGGTATCGGTGGCACAGCGCGTGGGCGGCGGTGCTGCAGGGGATGCAGTTCATTCACCGTCTGGCCTCACCCCAGCACACCTCCCACCCTCCCTAGCCGCCGACCCGGCTACACGCTTGCCATACTGCAAGCCAACACTTTTTACCTACTACCTATTGCTAAATATACGAAAGTTGAGCCTACGTCCTGATCCTGGTGTAGCACTTGATCGTCGTGTAATTTATTTAAGTCTAATTAAGCAACACTCTTGATAATAACGAAGACTAATCATCAAATTTTACTTGTTTCTAATGATTTGAAAAAAAAAAACTTTTTGACAAAATTATGCTTTAAAACTTATGCTTTGTGTTTGGTGTAGACTTGTAGAGGTAGCTAACAGACTAACTACTCTGCGAAAGAACACCGAAACAAGCCCTTCATAAAGTGAAGTGTTCTCCTCAGACGTCAGTGATATGATTTGAAGTCCAGACAATCAGACATTGGTCAGGATTGAGTCACACCTTGTGAACCTGCTCAGTCATTATTTTACAATAATGGCCGGCCGGCAGGTTGAGGTGGATGTGTAATAGTACATTATGGTATAAGTGTGTAACGTTAGTGATTACCGCTGAGGCGCCATTGAGACCCGAGCCGTTAGGTGAGGGTCTTAAGAGAGCCGAGGACGGTAATCATCAATACACACGTGTATCATACGACGTTTTTCAACACATTTGTGAAGAAAATAACACAAAAAAATCATTTTCAACATTTATAATGAGTTGTGAAAAAACATTTCGCCATGGCGGGAAAAATTAATCAGTTTTCCTGCGCGCGCATCTAACAATGGCGATCGGCCATAGACTAAAAGAACGAGGTTTCTTTTTTTTGCTTTTTGCGGATAGCGTATTAGCCACGTACAAAATGAGGAATTCAAAGTTTTTTTTATTACAGAGAAAACAAAACTTTTATTTATTGAAAACGTATATACAAGTTGAAATTATCTATTTAAATTAATAAGTTTTCCTGCGCGCGCATCTAACAATGGCGATCGGCTATAGACTAAAAGATTAAGTTTTTTTTTGGCTTTTCGCGGATAGCGTTGCAGCCACGTACAAGATGGGGAATTCAAAGTTTTTTTTATTACAGAGAAAACAAAAGTTTTATTATTAAAAACGTATATTATACTAGTTGAAATTATCTATTTAAATTCGAAGTTGCATGAAATGAGCAAGGAACACAATCTTTTTAGTATCGAAACTTTTTTAAGAACAAAGCAACTCAACCAAAAAAAATTAAAAAAAACCTGTAACTCACTTGTGAATAATGGTAATGAAAAATTCACAGTTTTATTACAGGTGTCATTATATGCCCAATTGCTGTGAAATTAGAGCCACTTTATGAGCAAGTGTGTTGAAAAACAATATTATCGACATTTTTACACTATGAACTATTTATTCAGTAGACTAGTCTTGCTTTCTCCACTACAATGGGATATGGAGAAGCTAGAATAACGTTTTTTATTACTCTACGGTGAAAAGGTGGGTATTATTTCTTTTTGTGAAATCTTTAAACAAATCTGGCAAAATCTGATGGATTTTTAAAGAAATCTGAATCTGATTTTGCAGTTAATTAACACATTAATGAATTTTGCTGAATTGTAAAAACCAATAGCGTTAGGGTATTAACCGTTTTTTTTTGGGGGAAAATTCTGATGGATGCGCTTCGTTTGGGGACAAGTTATATTTTTACGCAGCCACCCATTAAAAGTTCGTTCGAACCAAGTGCGGACAGCTTGCGGACCGGCTGCGGAAGTCCGGACACCATGATACACTATGCACTCAAGTGTTTTTTTTCCAGTTCCTACATGATTTTATATTTAACCGACTTCCCGTAAAGTCAGTCCAAAAAAAGTCATCAAAATCGGTTCAGTAATTTTTAGGGTTCCATAGTCAACAGAGAACCCTTATAGTTTTGGCAATGTCCGTCCGTCTGTCAGTCGGTCTGTCTGTCCGCACTATAGCTCAAAGACTCTATCTGCGGTACTCAGAGATATTTAATGATTACTTAAGCCGTCACTTAAAGTCCATTTCACGAAAAAAGTCCCGCAGACGCAGCGCTGTATGTCGCGCGACATAATGTTGTTTCACAACTTTTGGCATCGTAAATAAACCTTATAACGCACTAATCCAATAATAAACTCACAAAATATCTACCACAACAAACGCACCTTGATAACATCGACAAACGACAACATGGGCGATCTGTTAAATTTAGTTCCACAATTGTCCGCGGGTCCGCGGTCCTCCATAAACCTTAAATATAACTTAACACTACGAAAATCAAAGTTTAAAAAACACAAAAAAGTGAAAAACACAAAAAAGTGAAAAATAAACTTCACAAGAAAAAGCAGCTTCTGAAGTCGGTGACATGTTGTTTGTTTGATTTCGTTTTCTTTGCCACCGACTTCAGAAGCTGCTTTTTCTTGTGAAGTTTATTTTTCACTTTTTTGTGTTTTTCACTTTTTTGTGTTTTTGAAGTCGGTTTTATTTTTTGCAAAAAAGTTTTTTATTTTTCCATTTTTAGTTGTTCCCAAACAAATAATAGGTTTTATTTATCCCCAATAAATGAAACATTACATAATATCTTACTGTCCAAATCTGGGTGTACACATCTGCGTACCCCCTCAGATCATACAGGCGTGATGTTACGTCATGATGTTGTATAAACAATAAACATCCAAGCGATTGCAGCAATCACGACAGATTTGCCGTCTATTTTTGAAGAGTTCTATTGTATATCTCCGAAAATCAGGATCAGATCTTCACCAAATTTAAATGGGACCACCTCAGGAGTATACTCTTTCAAATAATAAAGAATTTTGAGAATCGGTTCACAAATGGAGGAGAAATCATGTAACATACATAAAAAAAAAAAATAAAAAAAAAATACATACACACGAACATTATAACCTCCTCCTTTTTTGAAGTCGGTTAAAAAGGGGTTTCCCCGCTACAATGTGACGGAACCCTGCATGTGCGAGTCCGACTCGCACTTGTTTTTTAACCGACTTCCAAAAAGGAGGAGGTTCTGTGTATGTTTTTTATGTATGTTCACCGATATCTGCGTCAATATTGTTGACTGATGACAAGTCGACCCATGCCGTTGCCGTGTCGGTGCCGGGCAGATAGGCCAGTAAAAAACTGCAGTGACACAATATGGTCGTGGTTGAAGTTTAGCGTCGTTCAGTGATTTAGCTTCAGAATACACCGGTGGTGGGGTTAGACCTAAGACAGTCCATTCACAATGTTTTTACCTCTAATTTAATGTTGCCATTCAAATGAAAGTGATCATTATATAGGGTGTAAAAGTACCCTTAACGCAAACGAAGGGCACTTGTTTTCCCCACCACTGCGATATTTTTTTTGTTCTAGACCATACCTGGGAACCTCCTAGTTACGGAGATATTAGGGGTCAGTTCCAAATTTTTACAGCTGTTTTTGTAAATACTAGTTTTTCAGGTTATAACTTTACTTAAATTACCTCCATGACCCGTTTACTACTCAAAGCACCCACTAGCACAATGTTTTAACAGCGCTACATTGAGTTTTACCGTAAAATGTGATTTTTGACCCAAAAAAAAAAAAATCGTTTCCCAGCAAAAATTTTTGCGTAGAGGTACTTATTTTGATGTACAGAATGCTTGGTTGACGGCTGACGATGGGTTGATTTACACCCTGTATAGTTCTTTACGATAATCTTGCTGACTGGGTTACTGTTTGGATTGCTGTTCGAGGTAAAATACCACAGGCCCGCGTCTACGGTGGCCGGAAGCCATCACGTGGCCCCCGACGCCCGGAGCGCCTCCCGCGGCGGCTGGGACGAGAGGTTCTCTCCCTCTCACGTTCCGCCACCTCCTTCGCTAGCATCACTGCTTCGCAGAAGGAGGCGACGGCGTCCATGGCTTGCACCAGGGCCGGACGCGAGAGGTCGCCGCCGCCGATCGCCGCTACGAGAACACGGCGGGGCTCCGCCCAAGCGGGACACACCTCCACAGTGTGCTCCACCGTGTCCTCCGGCCGATCCTCGCAATGGTGGCATCCGGGCGTTTCCTCCCGCCTGATTCGGTGCAGGTACCTCCCGAAACAACCGTGTCCAGTGAGTACCTGCGTCAGACGGAAGGTGAGGGCGCCGTGGCGCCTCTCCAGCCACTCCTCAAAGAGGGGACTTACCGCCACTATCGTGGCGTGCCCTGAAGAAAAAGGCCCTCTGACTTGGTTTGACTTGAGTAGTAATGGTTAAAATCCAAACCTCGCAGTTTTTGTACCTGCACTAGAATAATAAGCACGTGGCCCTTACTTTGTTTTGAATTGTATTGATGTAGTCTGTAAATGTAAGAGTCAATTTTGTTATATGGTATAGTATTTTATAAAAGTTTTAGTAGTAGATTAAACAAAGAGCATTGAGTAACTTTGTATGGACTTGTGGTGTCGTTTCTTTTTTTAGCGGCCACCAATAATTATCATGTAACATTGTTGCTGTGTTAAGTACACATATATGTTCAATTATTTTTGTCCTAAGTGATTTTGAAGCTGAGATATTTGCATTTGAAAATTTAAAAAATGCCGTCTTTTATTACTGTCCTGTGTAAAGAAATCTTAGTTATGTTTTTAGAAGTTTGATATTAGATATGAGCTGACTTTACTGTTTTACGACCGTCTGTCAATGTGACGTTAGTATTGTGGGTCTTCAGGTCTTGGGAAATAATAATAACACATTATTATACTATTTGCCCTGCCTCGTTGGTCTAGTGGTCGCAAGCGCGACTGCTGAGCATGAGGTCCTGGGTTCGATTCCCGGGTCGGGCAAAGTGTTATTGGCTTTATCCACGGAGTCTGGATTTGTGCCCGGTTCATGGCAATAGGCTCGCCCCCTATTACATGGGACTTAAACATAACTGGCGAAATGTGGCTGTACTATTAGGTACACCTCTGCCTAACCCTTCGAGGATTACAGGCGTGATGTTATGTTATGTTGTTATACTATTTTATTATAATATGATAAATAAAAACATATCTTTAAGCTCTCTTCGTCCATTTCGTTCTCAATGTCATGTCGAATAATCGTATCTAAAAATTGTGCCGGCGGAGTAAGATTATTTTAATATTTGCCCCATCCCATGTACCATATTGCTTATGAATGAGTAAACAAAATTGTATGTAACTGATGGTTTTCATTTTCTATCGATAAAGTCAGAAGTCAGGTATCAATCCATAATGCCATGGAACCACGAGAAATTCAAATTACCCATGGACCCGGTAATGGGTCGACCCACTGAGACCACGGGTATCGAGTCATATAATAGACATTACATGCAAACAGCAGCTTTAAGGTACGTTTCCCAATAATACATGAGCAATTAAATAGTGGCTCAATATTGCATCCAGCCCTTGTACAGCTCTTTCTACGTGAATGTACACGTAATATGTCCGTCTAGATTACTCTAGATGAATGTCCAACACGATTTAAACTTAGACTTAGATTCGATTTAGACTAGGGACAAAATGCACTGTTAATTACATCCATATCCAATAAAACCAGTCTGGACCAACGGAATTCAGTTATGGGGAGCCTTTTTTTTTTTTTTTTTTGGGGGGTGGGAAATCATCAAATAACCCCTCCCGCTCTTGGGCAGAGCGAGAGGGAGTGTCAGACTTCTACTGACTAAAAACCACCCATGTTCCTTCTTCGCCCTTCATGTCGAGGCCTCGGTATCCCTTGCGGACATCCCGCAGCCTCGACAGGCGTCGGCCCTTGTGGGCCCCTTCCGTGTTGCTGACATCTCTTTGAGGCGCGCGTGGAACACGAACGCGCCGTCGACACGGCCTGTTGTCGTCATAAGACGGATGGACGGCGAGCTTACCCATCACTCACCGTCCACAGGCCCGCGTCTACGGTGGCCGGAAGCCATCACGTGGCCCCCGACGCCCGGAGCGCCTCCCGGTTAGGGGAGCCTGCTGTGATTTGATATAAATATCATTTTCAACACACTTGCTCATAAAGTGGCTCTAATTTCACCGCAATTAGGCATATAATGACACCTGTAATCAAACTGTGAATTTTTCATTACCATTATTCACAAGTGAGTTATAGGTTTTTTTAAAATTTTTTTGGTTGAGTTGCTTTGTTCTTAAAAAAGTTTCGATAGGTACTAAAAAGATTGTGTTCAATACTACAAATAAATTAATGTACCTATTTCTTGCTCATTTCATGCAACTTCGAATTTAAATAGATAATTTCATCTTTTAAATACGTTTTTAATAAATAAAACTTTTGTTTTCTCTGTATTAAAAAAAACTTTGAATTCCTCATTTTGTACGTGGCTTAAACGCTATCCGCAAAGAGCAAAAAAAAGAAACCTCATTCTTTTAGTCTATGGCCGATCGCCATTGTTAGATGCGCGCGCAGGAAAACTGATTAATTTTTCCCGCCATGGCGAAATTTTTTTCACAACTCATTTTAACTGTTGAAAATGATTGTTTTTTTCTTCACAAGTGTGTTGAAAAACGTCGTATGATACACGTGTGTATTGATGATTACCGTCCTCGGCTCTCTTAAGACCCTCACCTAACGGCTCGGGTCTCAATGACGCCTCAGCGGTAATCACCAACGTTACACACTTATACCATAATGTACTATTAAAGAGTTCAGAACCACATCCTTAATCAGATTTGTTCATTAGAAACAGTGAAGTTCACAAATACCTGTACATGCCAACAGTGAAGGGTGAGATAAAGAAATTCGCAGGCAAATACAAAACCAGACTGGACCACTATCCTAACCAGCTCACATTACCTGACTGTCTAAATCGCCTGAAACGGCGCAGAACCTTGGATCTCGGCGGAGCCGGCCGGCGGTGACTAACCCAATATATTAATATGGAGGATGTTCCTGGTGGGGTACACCTCCTCAAGGCTAATCGGCTGTGAAATATCAAAACCCAGTATCTGCATAAAGCTAAATTTTACAGGAGAGCCGAAAAACAATTTCATATCTTTGACAGCGTGCCGTTTCAATTATATTAGTCGTACCTTCTTGGGAGTGATTGCAAAATTTGAGGTACAAAACAGGCTTTATAAAAAAGTAGATTTAATGCGTCTACCACAAAAGATGTACGTAGAGAAGCAGTTACTAATAAAAACATTGTTTTCTTAGACCAAACTTTTTGAGTGTGACAATTTCAAAACCTAGTACAGTAAGATCACTTGCTTTATTTACATTTAGGTTTCAAAAGCAAAAATTACAAGATTAAAACATTTCACTATGTTGTTCTTTTAAAGTCAAAGCACTCAAGATCAATTTCGACCTAAAAAACTGATTTTTACTCATTTTTATAGATAAAAGCACGCACATGCAACGACTTCTTCTCAGTTACTAAAGTTGCGCGGGAGTTTTGACGTTTATTTCAACCATTTCATTGACTTAGTATCTACTTGAACCATTTTATATCCAAGTAACTACATGCATTTACTAGGTTTTTAAAATGGTTGATGTTAGATACTATGTTTTAATCTTGTATTTTTTGCATTTTGAAAACGTTTACTGTAGATACTAGGTTTCCGACTTTGTGCAACTTCGTTTTTGACTAATTTTTGGGAGTTTTTGCTATCCTAGTATGTGGAGAGTGGTCTATAAGGTCGAAAAATGCAAAAACACGCTTTTTTTAAAAAAAAAGTCAGATAACTAGGTTTTGAAATTGGACAGCCGTAATATCCGTTTAACACATGTGCTCATAGTCAAAAAGACCGATTGCAAGATTCAAGACAATAAAAAAAGAATTACATCCATGAGTTACACATCCAAATTGTAAGAATATAGGAGTTGGACTCCTATATTCTTACAATTTGGATTTGAGCTATGCTGGGTCAGTCACAATACACAAACGATTACAATGTCCAAGGAAATAATAAGTCGTTATAATGCATCGGCCCTTAGATAAAACTGACATCGGCCCATGCAATCTACGTATTTAATTTATTTTATTTAGAATGCTCAAAAAAATACGGCAGGAACCTAAAACAGTGCAATGGAGTATATAAGTTCTTCGATTTTAATGAGCAATACAAAACCAAATATCTCCGTTCCGATGAGATTTAGAGAAATGTTTAAATAATAACTTTTGATCGCTTTATTCTGCTCTTTCAAAATATCTAAGTTTCATTACTAGCCGCGCAACTTCAAAACGACGCCAACTTTACTCAAACCCCTTTTGAATAAAACAGTGATTTTATTCCAAAAACATCAATTCGGGGAATTTGTGGGGAATTAATCAAAAACAAGCGGGTAATTTCGGGGAATTGACATAACTGACGACACTGACAACACCCATTTGGCGGCCGGGACCATCGGCTTAAAGGTACGTGCCTTCCGAAGAACGGAATCATCTTTTTATCAGACAATCAGGCCTGCAATGTCCTAGCTAGACAAACTGGACACAACTTTACAAAGTATGCTTCCCGTGTGAATCGAACCCACGACCACCGGCTCACAAGGCAAACGGCTAAAACCACTCGACCACGGAGGCAGCTACCTACTTACTGATTAAAACACAGCAAAAAGTAATTAAAATGAAGTGCATTATATTATAGTACTAAATTAATGGTGGAATAGATAGACAATATACAAGCCCAAACATAGGTGACAATATGGCCACGTTGCATGGCAATGCTTCGTTTAAATTCAGACACGGGTTGCGTCAATGAACCGTGTCTAATAAAAAGAACAATGAACATTTAAACCCCGGATAGCTTACCGATAAAGTTACACCAGCTCATCAAGCTACCCGAAACTGTCACATTTGCCCAATCAACCTTGAACCCAAGGTTTTAGCAAAACAGTTGAAAATCTGTTATAGAAAGGTAGGAAAAGAAAACTGGTTCTAGTAGCTTTATGTGCTGGTGTCTGTACATTCACGCCGTTGGATTTTTCGATTCTCAGCAGTAGAAGATAGGATGGCGCAAGAATATCGACTCGCAAAAACATGCGTAGGTATTCGAAATGGCGTATTTTTTTACCATCAAAAGGATCAACCGCATCCCGTGCCTTGTAGTAACTAATTTAGCGCTGCATGGTTCTTTTGGCGCATGGTCATAAACGGAACCATCACCGACATCTTGATTTTTACACAAGTTCCTTTACACAATTAACAACAGCGCCCTCTCAACAAATAGATCTGTAATCTGTGAAGGGGACTTTAGACGATCAACCAATCATCAGTTTAAACCGCAATCCACTACGAGCTGCGTAACTTTTTGGGCCGCGTGGCTCGTAGTGAAACGTTTTTCTGTTAGGCCGCGCAGAGCGCTCCGGTCTCCCTTTTTTTTTCCGGGTGGAAAATCATCAAATAACCCCTCCCGCTCTTGGGCAGAGCGAATTGGAGTGTCAGACTTCTACTGACTAAAAACCACCCATGTTCCTTCTTAGCCCTTCATGTCGAGGCCGCGGTATCTCTTGCGAACAACTCGCAGGCTCCGGTCTCCCTCATGGAGCCGTATCACCTTAGTGGGGATGCGGCTTTGTCAGTTTTCCTTTGAAGTAACTACAGCAATTAAAGTCTTAAGGCGCATCCCCACAGACCCTTTTTTTTTTTTTTGGTGTGGGAAATCATCAAATAACCCCTCCCGCTCTTGGGCAGAGCGAAAGGGAGTGTCAGACTTCTACTGACTAAAAACCACCCATGTTCCTTCTTCGCCCTTCATGTCGAGGCCGCGGTATCCCTTGCGGACAACCCGCAGCCTCGACAGATCCCCACAGACCTCAGTAACGTTTCTCAACAGGTGGGTCTATGAACATGGACAAGACGAAAGTTATGTCCAATGTCTGTGTTCCACCCGTACCGGTAGGGTTGTTGGGAGCGATACTCTCGAAGTTGTCGATATTTATGTCTACCTTGGTCATACTGTCAAACTAGGTAGATCTAACTTCGACAAAGAAGTCGCCCGAAGAATACAACTCGAATGGGCAGCGTTCGGAAAACTACGCGACATCTTTTCGTTCAAAATTCCGCAGTGTCTTAATTAAGACCAGCAGGGCTATTGCGTATCTTTTTAAATGTCAGTGGTTATCATAGTGTCCATCAATTAACTGTCAAATGGTGCAATTTTGTACCAAACCATAACCATATCCGTCCCGTAGTCCTGCTGGGTGTATAACCAATGTGTGTTGCCAGTGCCAGTTAACTGCTGGCCTCTTAAAGAAGCACGAGTAGTAAGTCACGCAACGAGCCATGGAGAGAGCTATGCTCGGAGTTTCTTTGTGCGATAAAATCCGAAATGAGGAAATTCGCCGAAACAGGGTTACCGACATAGCTCTCAGAATATGCAAGTTGAAGTGGCAATGGGCAGGCCACATCGCTGGATGAACCGACAACCGATGGGGAAGAAAGGTTCTCTCGACGCAGCGTTAGTAGGCCTCCCACCAGGTGGACCGACAACATCGTGAGAGTCGCGGGCAACCGGTGGATGCAAACGGCAGGTTGCCGTTCATTATGGAGTTCTATGGGGGAGGCTTTTGTCCAGCAGTGGACGTCTTATGGCTGATGATGAGACTATTGAATATATTTTATATAACATGTTATTTTATACGCTATCGTTATAACACATTGTAACAATACTCGGCAGCAATCTGAACGCGGACATGTTATCATTTTATTCGGGCAACACGCTAAGCGGGCGCAATGATGCGCAGTGAATGTTATCTCGTAGTGGACTGTATACGAACGAATATAATAATACCGTTATTATTATATTAAGAACGAATATATTAATAGTTTTAAAAGATCAATGAACTTTCCTTCATACTTTCCAGGCTTAGGAATTGAATTGAATGAATATACTTAAAATTAAATAAATGTTATTAGTAACGTGGAGTCAGTGTCATTTTTTTGGTGTTATGTGAATATCAATTAAATATCACGGAGTTAATACAGGTTTGTCAAATTTTAGTCATTAGCCTAGAAATATCTCGGATAAGGACGCTATATATTTATTTATTTTTTTATTTTAACAAAAATGTTGTGCACCCGTAACTCGGAAACGTACATCGTACGGGTTATGTGGTAATGTTATCGTAACAGAAATCACGATAATTCACGATGCGGGTGGACTCCGAAGTGCAAATTGCCGATGCCGTCCGAGTTCATACGACGTGCTACGAACGCGTCCGACCAGACGGTGATCCGTGCGCCTTTGCTCGCTACGTTGATATTTTGTTAAACCCCATTCTTGCCCCGCTGTTAGCCGTTGAGCATGTTGTTGAGTGAGATATTAAAATACATTAAAACACGTAGGCAGCATCGGTATAACAAATGTTATTCACATACATACATAAACTCACGCCCTTTTCCCATGGGGGTAGCCAGAAACCTCAGAATGCCACCTGCTACGATCTTGAAATGGGATTTTGAAAAAAAAAATTATTGATTTTTTTTATGTATTTTAAAACTTTATTATTAATAATATTGATATAATATGATGTAAAAAACTTAAAAAATTATAAACAATAAATTATAAACAATTAAAAATTTATCAAATTTAAAAAAAAATCAGGTGACTATAAACGCGCCATGATTGTTCACCATAGTTGTGACGTCACAATGTTGTAGCTATTTAATAACAGTACGGCGTTTACGGCTTAAACGTGACTAGACAATAATATTGAAAATGTATTGCTAAAAAACGAGTTGTTAGTTGGTTCCGATTAGCTATGCGTGCTAAAGGATTTATTAAGGCAAAGTCTGATAATATTCCTGATGTTGATATTTTTATGATAACCATTTTTATTTTAAATGACGTTCGGTTTAATTCTGCTGAAGTTCGAGGTGCCAAGGCATCAAGGTATTGACTGAACTCTACTTACGTGTATAATAATTAATTGATTGGTATACTTAAATAATAATTATTAACAATGGTTTTAAGAAATACTTACATCGAAATGATCTTCACAACAAAAAAATTGGTTGCCTGTAAAGTCGGTATACGGGCGAAAGTTTTACGTGACAACGAAAATAGAAGCGCAAGACATGAACCGGTGTGTATACCTATCTCTCTCACTCTCTCCCTCTCTCGCTCTGGACGCGTGCCTCTCACTCGCTCTCATTGTGAGCGCATAACGTGAGCGGAGCGTAACGCAGTTTCTTGAAGTGTCACCCGGCAAACCAATTTATAAGACGTTGTCACGTCAAAAAAAATCGATTTTGTTTTGGGATTATCACGGTGCACTGCTTGAAACCATTTATTTCGACGTTTGTCATCTTGGGGAACATTTAAAAACATTTTGTCAGGAGTTGTTTTTGTAGTATTAGTACATAATGGTACAAAACAAGAACGATAACTTTTGAGGTTCGACATTTTTAATATAAATTTAAATATTTAACAATGACAACAAATTGAAATAGATCAAAACACTGTACTTATTGTTTCTATATCAACTGCAATGAGTGAAAACTAACATTATGACGTCACACGCGCTCGGGTTTGTTCGGAAGCTGTCGGCGCGTCTTCGGTACTGGATTCAAAAATTAATTTTTATTTTGAAATAACTTTTGAATTATTGCGCAAAAAAAAATATATAGTTTTGTTATAAAACATATATTTATGATCTTTCCATTACTCACAAAAAAAAAATTTTTCAAAAACCCAAATGTTATCCGTTATGAACAAATAACATGTTATGTGTTGGTGCTTTTCGTTATATTAACCAACACTAGTTCAGACACTGGCGTTAAATTTATATTTTAGCAATGGCGGACCCAGACAGTAGCACTGAGTCCAATAGGCAAAAAGGCGTTGTCATTCAAAATATTCGCTTGCTTTTTTTTATATTGCTCCATCTAGCTCGATAAACAGTGCTTTTAGGTGGTGGATTGGAAGGACAGTCTGCTCTACCCAAACAACGTACAAAGATTTCATTTTTTATACCTACTTGAAATCTAAAACATAATATGCTGAAATCCTAAAAACTAATTTTATTTTGTTTTATTTTCACTAACGACGGCTATTGAGAATTTCATCTTTACATTTATTATCTGTGCATTGCAAGTTGCAACGCAGCACGAAAAAAACCAGGTTAAAAAAAAACTATGAAAAAGGCGGGAATCGTTCGAACAAATAGGCGGCAATTTCTAAGCTAATTCTATTAATTAATTAACTAATCCTTAGAACTTCATAAATAATAGTTGTAAATAGCTTATTTATATCAGTGTCATTGTAATTATTGTAAATATGGGGAAAAGCGGGCGCAAAAGGAAAAAAAAAGAAGAGGAGGAAAGTTCCATCGTCGACGACTCGTCTACAGAGTCAGACTCGTCGTCGTCAATTGATGAAAAACTGGACTACGTTCCATATAATGCACCGAACTATATAAGGAAGTATCCTGATAGCAGTATTGGTAATGTAGAATACATTGTATTCCTTTCACATGTTGAAGCTAACCAACCAATCACCGAAGGCACCCGAATGGGCATCTCGCGCGCAATCCGGAGGGATTGTATAAGCGGCGTCCAACACTTACGCACCATAAATAAATTTAAAGTCGGCATTGTCTTCGATAATGCCAACAATGCCAACATGTTCCTCCAGGGGAGTAAATTAACTGTAGAACATAAATTAAAAACCTCTATACCTGCCTCTGCCACGGAGACCACTGGGGTCCTAACTAGGGTCCCCATACAATTGTCTAACAAGAAAATTTATTCTCTTCTGGCCAGCACCAGGAACATCATACAAGTTCGAAGATTTATGCGACGGGTAAGAACCGGAGGTGCAGTGAAGTTGGAGCCGACGCAGACTGTGGCCGTAACGTTCTCAGCCACTCAGCTGCCCGACCATGTTTACCTGGATCACTGGCGCCACGAGGTCAATACATACGTCCCACCGGTAAAACAATGTTTGAAGTGCCTCAGGTATGGACACATTGCTAAATATTGTAAAAATACAGAAAAATGCTCCATCTGCACAGAAAATCACAATTTTAAAATGTGTACCATCGACTCAGCCAATGCAAAATGCTACAACTGTGGAGGCAATCATATTGCTATATCTTCTGTCTGCCCAGTTAAAAAACAAAAAATCACGGAATTGAAAAAAAAGGCCATGTCATATAAATACTCAGATATTGTAAACGAAAAATCTTTTCCATCTCTTTCTTCACCAGACAACTTTCAAAACATTCTAAATTCAGATAAATTCATGAACATGCTTGTTCAATCTGTCATACAGATCATTACTTTACACAAAAATAAAGAAAATGTTAGCTCTAGTAGCATCAAAAAAATAATAAATGAAACATTTAATAAAAATTCAAACAACATTTAATTATGGACATTAACGTGATACAATGGAATGCACAAAGTATACTATGTAATAAACTCCTTTTACATAATTTTCTACTAGATAACAACATACATATAGCTATTTTATCTGAAACCTGGCTTAGGCCAGAACAACCATTTAAACTTAGAGGATACCAAATAGAGCGTAATGATACTGGTAATAAACATAATGGAGTAGCCATTCTCATTCACAATAATATTAAATATTCTAAACTTAATACTTTCTTTGATGACTCTTTACAAAATATTTGTGTTCAATTGCATGTTGCTGGTCATGTCATCAGCATTGTTAGTATGTATTGCCCAAGTCATACAGTTCCTAGATTTAATAAAAATAAATTGGATTCATTCATTAAAAGTATTCCTCATCCTTTAATACTAGCTGGTGATTTTAACGCACATCACATCTCCTGGGGATGTAACTCTACTGATGCGCGTGGTAGAGACATTTTGGACGTCATTGATGAAAATGGTTTGGTATTACTTAATAATGGTCAGGTTACTACTGTGGGCTCCATGACCTGGCGTCCAAATGCTTTAGATCTCACTATTGTATCTCCAACATTAGCTCTTTCTTGTGAGTGGTCTGTTCATGATGATCCGCTTGGTAGCTATCATTTACCTGTAATCACAAAAATTATCTTTAATTGTAATAGTAACAACAATAATAACAGTGTTGGTAATGACTTACATTTATTTCCTAGTTATAAATTAGTCAACTGGGATAAATATTCTAATGAAGTTGACAGTGCACTTAATAGTTACACAATAAATCCTCTGGATCCTCAAGCTAGCTACATTGAATTCTGCTATATACTACATTCTGCAATTGAAAAGTCCTTACCAATACATCAAAAACGTAACAGATCATTTTCAACATGCAATAGAAAGAAGTCTCGAGTTCACCTCCCATGGTGGAATCAAAAATGTAGATCAGCTGTTGAAGTGTCTAGGCAAGCATATTTACAATTTAAACGAGATCCTACTGAAGTTAATTTCCTTAATTTTAAAAGGTTACAGGCCTTAAAAAAAATTACCTTGAAGAAGGAAAGAGATGCTAGTTGGGCCCACCTGTGTGAGTCATTTAATCGAACCACTCCATTATCCATAATCTGGAATAATATGAAAAAATTTAATAAAACCTCCACTTATAGCAAATTTATGAGTAACAACAATAGTAATTGGATACATGAATTCTTAAATAAATATACACCAGACTATGTTGATAATTATATGACTGAACACTTTAATGGAGACAGCAACTCTAATTCCACAACCAGTTTTCTAATAGAACCCTTTTCTTATCAAGAACTCAAATCAGCAATATCCTCAAGAAAAGATACAGCTTATGGATTGGACGGTGTACCTTATACTTTTCTTAAAAAACTTAACTCCAAATCTCTTAATATTTTACTTCACATTTTTAATCTTCTTTGGCTAAATAACGAAATACCTTCTCAATGGAAAACAGACTGCCTTATCCCAATACTTAAGCAAGATAAAGAGGAATTTAATCCTGATTCTTACCGTCCCATTGCTCTCACTTCTTGTATTGGCAAAGTCTTTGAGCAGCTCTTAAAACAAAGACTTGAATTTTACATTGAAAAGCATCATTTATTACCATCCAATCAATATGGCTTTCGCAGAGGTTATTCAGCCCGTGAAAGTATAAGCACTTTACATCTTGATCTTCAAAAAAGTATTCATAACAATGAGACAGCTGTTTGTGTATTTTTTGATATAGTTGGTGCTTTTAATAATGTTGATCATAACATTCTCACAGAGCAACTTAATCTTCTTGGTATACCTGGAAAAATGATTAATTGGATATTTAGCTTCTTACATGGCAGGGAAGTTTATGTTAAACATAACCAGAAGCTTATTGGGCCAAGATATTCCTATAAAGGAACCTGTCAGGGCAGTATTTTGAGTCCTTTGATATTTTTGCTTTACATTCACAGATTAAATTTTGTTTTAGATAATGTTGTAAACTTGCAATATGCTGATGATTTGACTATCTACTGTAGTGGAAACAATATAAAACATGTTGAATTAACTTTAAATAATGCATTGCAAAAACTTCAGCATTATTTTTCTTATTTAAATTTAGACATAAATGCAATTAAAAGCAAAGTCATGATATTTGGCAAGAATAAATCTTATAATATTAGAATTTGTTATGACAAAATCACAATTCCAGTAGTTACAGAAGCGAAGTTTTTAGGTATCATTTTTACAAATAATTTATCCTGGAATAAATATGTTGATTATATAGTATGCAAAGCTCGTAGGGCTTCTAACATTTTAAAAGTCCTATGTAGAACTTATTGGGGTGCAGACCCTAAAGTCATGTTAATGCTCTATAAATCTTTGGTAAGGAGTCATTTTGAGTATGGTTTTCTTTGTTTTGCTTCCAATGGCAAGCTAATAGACAAATTAGAGAAAATCCAGAATAGTAACTTACGCCTTATAACCGGTGCTTTTAAAACAACTCCCATTGTTTCTATGCAGCTAGAATGCAATATTCCTCCTTTATTACACCGCTTTAGATTCCTAAAATCAAAATTTCTCCTCAAACTAGCTGCCATTAAATCACATCCTCTTCTTATTAAACTCAACCTTCTTAAAAACTTTCCCGATTGTTGCTTTATTCTTCAAGATTTTTCTGAAATAACACAATATATAGAGTCAATGAACATCTTCTCCTCAAATGAATGGCCTTGTTACCAGGGAACATATAAAAGTAAATACCCACAGATGGATATTATAATTGATAAAGAATTGTCTGAAAAACATGAAGTTTACGACAAACTATCTCACTGGGCAGATTATAGACATGTCTACACAGATGGATCTAAAATATCTGGCAGTACATCCATAGCCTTATACGATTCTACTTTGAAAATAGGTGGAGGATCCAAAATCAACAAATATTCTAGCATATTCACAGCCGAAGCTACAGCCATTCTATCAGCACTTGAACACATTAATAAACATACAAAATCCGCAATAAAATGGGTTATTCTAAGTGATAGTTTAAGTGTACTTACTGCGCTAGAAAATCACTGCCTGAATACAAAGTCTAACTATTTGATTTATGAAATTAAAAGAGCATGGAAGTTGCTTCAAGACTCTGGCATCATTGTTATTTTCTTCTGGGTTCCAAGTCATAAAGGAGTGCAAGGAAACGAGAATGCAGATTTCTTGGCGAGGTCAATAAATTCCGTTACGAATACAGCTGTCACTTATACTAGTGTTGCCCTACCGCACACAGATATTATTATCGAGCTAAGAAATAAGTATTGCGAAGATCTGAATCGACATTGGACCCATATAACAACAGTGGAACAAAAAGGACAATGGTATGCAGGTATAGAAGGTACGACAGCAAACAAGAAACCATGGTTCACGAAATCATCAACTTTTTTGAATCGAAGATTTTACACTACAATAAACCGCTTACGCCTGGGTCACTGCAGAGTTAACTCGCATCTATATCGGATGAAAATGATTAATACATCGGAATGTAATTACTGCCAAGGAGAAGAACAAACATTAGATCATATCATATTTGGATGCCCATCCTTTGGCATTGACCGCCTTGTGCTTATGGATGATCTATTACAAATCTATAAGGTTGCTGAACAAATCCCGCGCTCAGTTCAGCAACTCATGGGAAATGCACAAACATTTTTACCCATTTATAACTTCATTCGCAATACAGTTAAGGAAATTTAAAACAAGTACTTGACAAAGAATTGAACATATAAATTAAGGAATCGACTAAGAACTGGACTTAAGAAATACACAAGGATTCGACAAAGAATAATAAATTGAACATGAAAAACAAGGAATCCATCGGACAAGAAAAACAAGGATAAAACAAAAAAACGGATATAATGTATACAAGGATATAGGAATTTAAAAAGAAAAACATGAAGAATTTAAACCTAAGACTAGGCTATCTTGCCTTATATAATTAATAACTATGTAAAATAATAAAACAAAAGAACAGGCTGCATGGGCTAGATCCCTTTGCCTTCCCAAAAGGGAAAAGAAGATAAAAAAAAAAAAAAAAAAAAACTATCTGTCAAACGAACCTGTCTAAGAGCAAATTTATGGGATTTTCGTAGTCTTACTGTATATGTTTGTACTCAAAATTATATAAAATATGCCGAAGAATAAAGGAAAAGGAGGTAAAAACAGGAGGAGAGGAAAGAATGAGAACGAAACAGAAAAACGTGAGCTGGTCTTCAAAGAAGACGGACAGGAGTACGCCCAAGTCACAAAGATGCTCGGTAATGGCCGCTTGGAGGCCATGTGCTTTGATGGCATAAAACGTCTTTGTCATATCCGAGGTAAACTACGGAAAAAAGTTTGGATAAACCAAGGTGACATTATACTAATAGGGTTGCGAGATTACCAAGACGCGAAAGCTGATGTTATCCTGAAATACACTCCTGACGAGGCAAGGAATCTGAAGACTTATGGAGAATTCCCAGAAACAGTACGAATCAATGAGACGGTGGTCTATTCGGTGGATGGTCTGGATGAGGACATTGAATTTGGAGATGAAGTTAGTTCAGAAGATGAAGCAGATGCGGTAGATGCTATATAAAAATTAGCACTAATTATGTCTACAGTAAGTCTATGTAAATTGTTTTGCTGTTATGAATAAACATGACTTTGTGATTTTATATAGTTCTCAAAATTATTTCATATACATACCTACATTGTGAAATTATGTCTATTGTATATAGACAAACAGTATTTCTCCATAACATGTAAGTGTTTGTAACACATTAGCTTAAAGTAATCACTTCATACAATTGTTCAGTTATTAATATCTCTAGTTACATGAAATTATAGTCAAATTATTGCACAACATTCCTTGAATTAATCCCATTTGTCCGAGATGAGAAATGTTACTATAATAAGGAATGTACATATACCTACCTATTAAAATAATTTATCAACAAGACTTTAACTTCTACTTATTATTTTTCCACTCTCCTGGTCTACTGATATTATCATTGACACACTAATTCTAACATAGCAACAATTAGCAAACGATTTTAATTAATAATGTTCACACTGAGTACCATTTGTTTGTAATATAGTGAATTTTTGGCACATTAACATCTGTCATGCGTGTGGACTAGACCAATGTTATTATTTGAACTTGACTGTCCTCTCTCTATTATTATGTGTGATTGTTTAAATTATTGTATTGAATAAGTTATTTTCCATTTTATTACTAATAGTGAAATTATATTTTATTGATTCCATTGGATATAATACTTTGGGTAAGGATGTTCTGTGGTATGTTTAACACATGCTCAATGCCAACAATGGTCAAGTAACATTATGGTATGTTATTAATTAAACTATTAAGGTAGAAGTCCTAGGGTAACCAGGAAAATTTAAATTTTCTTACATTTAACCGGTCAGTGTTAGGTTGTATGTTAAATACAATAGGATTTGGGACTAACAAATGTGACTTGACCGAGTAATAATGATTATAATCAGTCAGTTCATTTAACCTCCTGCCTTTTTCATCAAATAGTCGCTCAATAGAATGAAATCAACTCAAGGGGATTGTATTCATGATTTTAATGATTATATCTCTATAAATACATACGCATAACATGTGTGAATCATAATATTTTAATCAACAAAAAACCTGATAATGACCTGCGAATTGCAAAAAACAAGAAAATTTGAATTTCGCAAACTATCTTAGCGCTTCCACCTTAACATAAATAGTATCCATGTTTAGAACCTAGGTTTATTTAATTAAAAAACAAAATAAAATGAATCCTGTAAAGTGTTTGGTCCTTTTAACAATTGTTGTTTTTAAAAAGTAAGTCTATCCATTTCATCAAACCATCCATAGTATCATTATTACAGATGCAGTGTATGAGAAGTGAGAGATGAGATGTCACAAGGAATTTCAAATAGGATTATTCACTTGACTCTGTTCGTTAGTTGTAAACACCTACTTTAATCTGATGGGGGGTCTAAAATGGCCACTTTAGCAGATCATAATATGATCTGCTAAAGTGGTTTATACCCAGTGCATTTTAGACCCTTAGTCTGCAATTCAGCCTAGGTTAGAGCAATAAATGTTTCAAGAATATTTTAAATTTCAAATAAAAGAAGTAGGTAATTGAAACAAAACTGTAGAAATCTATAAGTAAATGTGTCTTGGGTCTCTTACCGTTTCAAGGTATTGTAAATTTCTATGAAAATGGATTGTTTATTTATTAGTCTGATTTGTCCCACTGCAGGACAAAGGCCTCCCTTCCCTCGTTCCATTTATGTTATGGCTGTTTGGGCCCCATCCGTTTAATGAAAATGGATTAGGACATTAAATATTTTTTACCTGTCTGCAGTGATAATGTTTGGGGGGATGTCTGATGTTTGTCTCGTACAAGTTAATGAGTCAACTGATTTTATTACCAAATGAGGTGTCCTAGGATTCATCAGTGGATCTAGTGAAAAAGGTTGTTTCAAGGGGGGTACAAATTCTCTCACAGCACATAAGTAGGTATTTTGTTTTAATAAAAGTCAGTTTTCTGTTACGGGAAACAGATAAATCAGTAAAAAATAAGGTCGCCGGCGTTCTAAGGGCCGACACACACTTTAGATAGCGGAACAACACAAAAAGAAATGCATATTTCAGTGAGACATTTCGAACAGGTAAGGTACACCTGCCGCAATACTTTTTTTTTTTTTTTGGGGGGTGGGAAATCATCAAATAACCCCTCCCGCTCTTGGGCAGAGCGAAAGGGAGTGTCAGACTTCTACTGAATAAAAACCACCCGTGTTCCTTCTTAGCCCTTCATGTCGAGGCCGCGGTATCTGCGAACAAGCCGCAGCCCCGACCTGCCGCAATACTTCGCCGGCAGACGCGGCATGCGGGACGATTCCACGAGGGTTCTTCAAGCATCGGCGCGTCTTGATGTGACCCTAAGAGGAAGCAGAATTTTCTTAGCCGGTCCGTAAAAACTTCATCAGGGTAGGTTATTTTACCTAAGTAGGTACCTATCATCACATTCAGAAAAGTCTGGAAAGCTCAAGATGGCCTATTGGCCATCATCATTTCTGAGGTACCTACCTATGTGAACTTACTAAACTGATAAACCAACCTGCCTCCATAATTTTTATTGTAAAAATAAAACAAACTTACATAAATGCAGTTTTGAAACCTGCACTCTATACATTATGTACCTACCTACTTATAGGAAAATGTTTCACACAAGTCTTGTACCTACATTTTATAGAATAGACTATTACTTACCTACTCGTAAACTCGTAAAGCCTAAGGTACTTAGTTGTGATAGTTTTTCCTTTTATTTTCGTTAGTTAATAGGTACCATGATTTACAACCCGTAGGTAAGAATAGGTTGTTTCCATGTAGCCAGACTTGAGTCGAACAAAAAATTGCACTATATAGCTTAATATTTTACAAACGAATCCCTTTCTCTTTAAATATGGTAAAATCGTGTTACGTAAAAGGGTGTTATAGTGAGGGGTTTCCTGGCTGTGAAATTTATTTATCTTTTCAGGTACCTACCTATCTAAGTTCTTTTAACTTTGTTTAAAAATAACAACTAGGGAGACTATGTGATTAGTGGTACCGAACCTGGGGGTAATTACTCCCGCGGGAGTAAAACAGCTATTCTCTGGGGGTAGCAAAGAATCTAATAAAATACGTATATTCCTACAAAAAAAAAATCTATATTGAAATGCTGTTCGTTAGTCTCGTAAGTCTGGCAAATTTTTGTCTTGAAATATTCGTGGAAGTCCAGGGAAGGTTTAAAAGGTGAGAAAGTGGTAGGTAGGTAGGATAGAGTAGGTAGGGTAGGAAATAGAGCATTGCAACGCATTGTACAGCTAGTCAATTATAAAAATTACCTTTCCGAGGCGAGGGGCAAAAATACTCAAAGTTGCATGTCTGTCGGTCTTCTACAGACTGTACTTCGGAGAGTGATTCCACCATCTCCCTTCTTCCATCGGGAGACTAGGCGTACTGCAGGTTATCACCTATACCTAGTCGATGCCCTACTCATTCGAACGAAGCGCTTTGCTAAGTCCTTTAATATGCGCACAGCCAAGGAGTGGAACTCCCTGCCTGCGTCAGTTTTCCCGAGTTCATATAGCCCCAATCTATTTAAGTCGCGAGTAAATAGGCTTTTTCTGGGTAAGCTCGTTCCATCGTCGACCTCATCTCTGTCCTTGGCAAGATTGAGGTCAAGAGCAAGCCCATTCCAAAAAAAAAAAAAGAAAAAAAAAAGCTCTCTTCGCATGCTCTTGCATTTTAGTGTTCTCCTGAAGTTTAATGCATAGCATACCTACCTAAATCGTAAAAAAAAAATCTATTATTTTCAAATAATATAAAACTTAACTTAGTGCTAGCTTTCTTGACTAATAATGAAAATAGAGGGAGCGGCCAAATTAGAGCAAAAACCCACGCTATGTTATTACTTATAAGAACCATTTTTTAATCTGTTGTTAATTCAAAAATCTTTGAATTTTCCATTATTCATGTTTTGCTCTTTAGCAGCAATAGGGGCTTCATACTTTTTTTTTGTTTTTTTTTTTTTGGCGGGTGGAAAATCATCAAATAACCCCTCCCACTCTTGGGCAGAGCGAAAGGGAGTGTCAGACTTCTACTGACTAAAAACCACCCATATTCTTTCTTAGCCCTTCATGTCGAGGTCGCGGTATCTCTTGCGAACAACCCGCAGCCCCGACGGGCGTCGGCCTTTGCGGGCCCCTGCCATTATGTTGCTGACAAGGCCTTCAAAACTAAACTTAATAACTAATGCGTGATGATTTTACTTAAAAAATAGATCCTACAGACAATGTAGTTAATAAAACATAAATAAAATAATGAAAAAGAAAAGAAAAAAATATAATTAAGTACCTACTCAAGTACTACATGTGTGAGTTATGTGTGTGAGATAGTGTGTGTACTAAATAGAAGTTTAGCGGATTGGAATCAACGGGTTTTCAGTTGCCTGATAATCTAGAGTTTTCAACCATTTACCGACGGTTAATTTACAGACTGGTCTCCGCAGTGGATAAATAGTATGTGTAGTGTTGATTTTATTATATAAATATCCTTCAAGAAAACAATAAAATCTTTGGGAGAGAATAGTGCGGAAAAAACTTGTAGGACAGACATTACATTTGTTTTAAGTCTTCTACTAAATCTTAGGATTTTCATTTCGCGTATTCCTTTTTGGTCCCTCAGTTCACACGCACATTATCTTTATTATGTATTTATTTATTTATTTCTTTGTGTTTTTTGTACACGATGGAAAGAATGAAACTCTGCCTGACTGTAAGAACATCCCAACGTTTATAAAACTCAGCAGTTGGGTAACGATAAGTAAGTCCAGCTCCTACCTTGAGGACAGCTCTTTGTGCTCTTTCAACCTCCAGAAGGTGAACTTTGCCTGCCCCTCCCCAAGATGTTATGCAATAATTTGCTACTGACTGACAGAGTGCTTAGTAGACCATTTTGATAGCCTTAAGAAATATAAATCAGCTTACGAATCCTAGTAACTAGAGTGTCTACGTGAAACTTAAAAGTTAGTGTTTGATCTATATACACTCCAAGATATCTAATGACGTCCGTATTTTGAATGAGTGAACAAAGGCTTGAGGAATTGAACAAAGAACAAGTGTGAGCCATGATGCTGAGAGTTGTAGGTGGAAGAAGATTTCTCCTGGGTGCGAAGGCAACATATTATTATTTGGTTTTTGACAAATTTAGTGTCAAGACATTATGTTTAAGCCATTGAAAAACCTCATTTAAACCTTGTTGAGCACTTTGGAAAACCTCCTTCCAGTGTTTACCGCTGAAAAATAGCGCAGTATCATCGGCAAAAGATATTAGTTTTTCGTGATTAAGATGAAGTTGAAGCAAGTCATTAATATAGACAAGGAAAAGACTAGGACCCAAGACACTGCCCTGTGGAACGCCAAAATGAACACAGAGTTCATCACTTATCCAGTTGTCTATTTTCACTCGTTGCTTTCTACAACTTAAGTAATCTTTAAGCAGTTGCAATGGAAGACCTCTTACGAGGGCAGCACTGAAAATTTCGGGAATCAAGGAAGACACAACATTACTATTTAAAAATGTATTTATTGCTTTTCGAAGTATTCTCCGCGAAATTTGACACATTTTTCCATACGATGGAACCAATCATTGAAGCAACCATTCCATTCGGAAGTTGGGGTCTCCAAAATGGCCGTTTTGTATGCGCCCACAGCTTCTTCAGGTGATGAAAATCTCTGTCCACGCAATTTATTCTTTATTTTAGGGAAAGTATAGAAATCATTAGGGCTTAGGTCGGGGCTGTACGGCGGATGGTCTAATAATTCTATGTTTTCTTGCTCTAAAAACTCTTTTGTTCTGTGCGCGGTGTGAGAACTCGCATTGTCGTGATGGAGGATGATGCGGCGGTTGCAGTTCTCTTTACGGAGTTCAAAAACGACCTGTGGCAAACAAATGCTAGCATACCATTCTGCATTAACCGTTCTTTGTCCCTCAAGAGGAATAGTCGTAACATGGCCGGTTTTGGAGACAAACGTGGCCACCATTTTTTCTGCAACACTCCGTGAACGAACAATTTTTGTTGGCTTTAACTCCTTTTCGAACACCTAAACTCGTGACTGGTTTTTTGTTTCGGGTTCGTACGCGTATATCCAGGATTCGTCACCTGATACGATGTTGTATACAGCATTTGAGGATCCTGCGTGGAATCTTTCGAGAGTTCTGACGCACCAAGTAACGCGAGCCGCTTTTTGCTCTTTACAGAGCGAATGCGGTATCCATCGGGAAAACAACTTTTTTACACCTAATTGTTCATGCAAGATTATTTGTATTTGACTCATGCCAATGTCTAAAGTTGCCTGAATTTCGATGTCATATGTCGATCTTCCTCAATCAGCTTACGCACAGCATCAACGTTTTTTTGGGTGACTGTAGTTTTTGGACGACCTTGACGGGGATCATCACTGAGCTTGACACGTCCACGTTGAAATTCAGCAAACCAGCGATAAATTGTGGTTTTGGACATTGAGGTATAATGTACTACGTACTAGAGGAGACGCCTCAACTCGATTTTTTGTAACACACGGTAGAGCTAGTGGACTCCAGTTCATTTAGTCTATGCCGAGCGGTTGCTGCGACCTGACACATTTGAGTGAAGTTTTACTTGTCTAAAATATGCCTTTTTTTTTTTTTTGGGGGGTGGGAAATCATCAAATAACCCCTCCCGCTCTTGGGCAGAGCGAAAGGGAGTGTCAGACTTCTACTGACTAAAAACCACCCATGTTCCTTCTTCGCCCTTCATGTCGAGGCCTCGGTATCCCTTGCGGACAACCCGCAGCCTCGACAGGTCTAAAATATGCCTTCGTGTGCATTTAGATACTGTAGAAATAATTCAAAAAATATAAGTAAAAGTCAAGGAGTGACTTTTCACCAGTAATTATAACTTATTATCTATAAAACACACATAATTTAATTATATTTTTTGAATTGCAATGTGTCATCGCGGCGGCCATTTTTACGTGAATGTCAAAGAATAAAACATTTGCATGCACAGACCTGACACTATCGACGTTTAGTTTAGTTTACTACACTATCGACGTATTCAATGCTTGACCATGAATCCTCTACATTTGTGACTCAAAATTGATAGTAGGTTGTTTAATATTTGCATATTTATCAAGACAATTAACAAAAAAGTTGAAAAGTGAAGATTGCATTGATAGTTTGACTATACTATAAACTTCCACATTACACATCTAACATACGTAATTTAATATGGCAAAATGGTGGAAGTCTTGCCTCGAAATATGATTTTAATTATATGTCCGTAAACACCCTAAAGCATTTGTTGAAGGAGGTTTTCTCTCAATCTTTGCTTTTTATAATATTTTGTTTTGCCCTGTCATTCCTACTATGTCAATATGAATGTTTCCAACATGTAATACGTTTTATCATTTCGATCCATAAAATACCTCTCAACATGGTAGCAGAGCGTTTAATTATATTGGAAACGATTGATTAACGAATCACGTAAGGTTTTAAACAAATAATTTGCAAAAATATTTCTATAAAAATAATTCTAACGAAGGCCTGTCAAAATGTCGACTTCGTCTACGAGTTGCAAAATTGATATTGGTCGATTAGAAGGTGAAGAAAATTGGTCAACATGGCGCTGTAAGGTACTGTTGCTTTTAAGGGGTACTCCTGGCGGGTTGGATGCTATAAATGGAGAACTTATAGAACCTATAAAACCAGCTACTACAGCAACTGCAGATGTTAAAGCAAATTATGAAAAGACTTTAGAAGCATATCATAAGATAGATAGTACGGCGATGCTTATTTTGATGGCTAATATGTCGGATGCCACTTTACAAAAGGTCATGAGATTCTCAACAGCTAAACAGGTTTGGGATGAATTACACACTTTGTTCAATGGAACATCTGAGGAAAAAAGCTATTCACTATGCTACAGTTTCTTTGGCTATAAAAAAGATCCCTCACATGACATGTCAATGCATATATCCAAACTGAAAAATTTATGGCATAAATTGAAAGTGGAACTTCAAAAAGGTGAAACCAAATATGATCTTCCAGAGTTATTACTTATCTGCAAGATCTTGGAAACTTTACCCGACGAGAAGTACTTCTCCTTCAAGTCTAGTTGGATGCTGATGTCAAGAAAAGATCGAAATATAGACAATCTGACAGCACAAGTATGTGCTTACGAACGTTCACTTTTGACCAAAGAAGGTATTACTGAAGCACAAGCTCTATTTGTACAAAACAAGTTTATGCGTAAGAAAAAGTGTGGATATTGCGGACTATATGGACACAAAGTTAAAAAATGTCGAAAGTGGATATCGGACGGGAAACCTCCTAAAACACCTGGCCCATCGACAAGTCAAGCTAAAAATACCAATCTGACCCTCTCATTAATGGAAGTTGTTACAAATGAAGTCGTAAATATTATTGAAGAAGATCTTGACAGTTGGTTTGTTGACAATGGTGCTACAAGTCATGTCACCTGCCGAAACGACATATTTTCCAGCTTTCAACATTTCAGCAATAATCAAATAGTAACAACTGCAAATGGCTCAACAATTCAAGCTATTGGCAAAGGAACAGTTAATTTGATAGCAGACGTTCGCGGTCAGACACAAAACATTAGATTGTGTGATGTATGGTATGTTCCAGCAATAAAGAAAAACCTATTTTCCGTACTTGCTGCGCAAGATAAACTTGAGAAGAGTGTCTTCACATCTGAAAGAGAATTTTGTCAATTGATGGTAGATGGAAAAATTAATTTAATTGGCACAAGAGTCAAGAATGGAGGACTCTTTAAACTAAATGTAAAGACAATTATAAATTCATCTCCTGAATTGAACTCACTGTCAACGAAAAACTTTTTACAACTCTATCATGAAAGATTTGCTCACCAAAATAAAAGACATGTGAAACAATTGATTGAAAAGGAACTTGGTATAAAAGTCAAACTCGATTCTGAATTGTGTACAGGATGCGTTTATGGTAAAACACATAGATATAAATTTGGAACCAGAGAGCGAGCTAAAGCACCAGGAGAGATCATTCACACAGATGTATGTGGTCCGTTCCCCAATTCATTCAGAAAGTTTCGTTATTTTGTTTTATTTAAAGACGATTTCAGTAAGTATCGTCATGTTTATTTCATCAAGCACAAGTCTGAAGTGAAGGATAAACTTGTGGAAATGATAAACGAAACATATACTACTGGTCATATTATAAAGACAATTCTCAGCGATAATGGAGGAGAATTCCAAAATGAAGCTGTAAAGAAGATCTTAAATAATCATGGAATCCAACACCGTTTGACAATGCCGTATACGCCGGAACAGAACGGGTGTAGTGAGAGAGACAACAGAACTTTGGTAGAAGCTGCTCGTACTATGATGCACGCTCACGAAGAACTTCCACTCTCCTGTTGGTCTGAGCTTGTCAACACGGCTGCTTATGTTCTGAATAGAACTGGTCCGACTTCTATAGAAGGAAAATCACCGTTTGAGTTATGGTTCATATTAAATACACATTTTCATTAATGTAGTAAAATATAATTTCTTAAGTTAGACAAAGAATGATGTCACACGTCGTCAACATGACAGGTCTCAATTCTTGGTGGCCAGTATATAACAGTCCTCCGCCGCGATTCCTAACTGCCGCACTCCCGGGGCTGGCAGCAGCTGCTCCAAGTGTCTGCGCCATATAACGCCATCGTCAGTTCGCACTTCATAGTGCAGATTGCCAACACGACGCATTATCGTGCCGAACTCCCATCTTCGTCTCTGGTCGGAGTAGGCTCTGGCCTGCACTCGCTCACCTACGGAATAAGCTCTGACGAGAGACGGTGTGTTCTCTGATCTGAACGCTGTCGGAGCAGTTGAGTCTCTGAACATCACGTGCAGCTTTGTTCTAACGTCCCGACTGAACATCAGTCCATAGGGAGTATGTCCATCCTGGTTTGGTGTGCGTCTGAGCCGAGTTTTTAGCACAAGGAGCTTATCCGTAAGGTTGCCTCTCTCCCCCTCCATTGCACGTAGTGCTTTCTTTATAGTTTGCACGTAACGTTCAGCCTGACCGTTAGTTGCTGGGTGGTACGGAGCTGACGTCAAATGTGTTACTCCACAGCTGGCAAGGTACGATTTAAATTCTTGTGATACAAACTGGCGTGCGTTGTCTGATACCAGTGTGTAAGGTGTGCCAAATGTGCAAAATAACTCCTTAAACTTAGCAATGCACCATGCACTCGTTGTGGTCTTTGTGGGGAAAACTTCAACCCATTTTGTGAATGCATCTACGACTATTAGAAGTTGGTGTCCTAGAACAGGTCCTGCAAAATCTATATGAATTCGTTGCCAGGGGCCGTTAGGTTGTTCCCAGTGGTGTAGAGGAGCTTTTGGTGGCTCATTCTGTTCCAATCGGCACGCTCTACAAGACTTTACCTTGTTCTCGATGTCCATGTCTATATTTTTCCAGTATATGTAGCTGCGTGCTAGCAATTTCATTTTCAGTATACCGATATGTCCCGCATGTAATTCATCAAGAACACAAGCACGTAAACTTTTGGGTATTACCACTCTGGTTCCTTTCAATATGCAGTTATCCTGGAGTGTCAATTCATTATCACCATAACCATATTGTCTTAATGAGTGACCTGTCTGTAGTGCTTGTAGTAATGTATTTAAGTCGTTGTCTTTTCTCGTTTCACTGGCTATAACTTCTGGTCGGATTTCTAAGATGTTGATCTGTTGCAATTGATACGCACAATGTTGGTCTATTGATGTTTCTTTTGCTATTTCAACTGGAAATCTCGATAGGTAGTCAGCGTTTGAATGTTTTACCGAAGCTCTGTATTCCACGTCGTAGTCAAATCCCGATAAAAAATGTGCGTAATGGAATAATCTCATTGTGCTTAGTGCAGGTAATGTCTGGTGTGGATGAAAAATCGAGGTAAGCGGCTTATGATCAGTCACTAATACGAATTTCCTGCCGTAACAATAGTGGAAAAACTTTTTAATGCCCCAGTAGATTGCCGTAGCTTCTTTGTCGATTTGACTATATTTCTTTTCGCTAGTTGAGAGTGACCTTGAGGCGAAAGCGATTGGCCTTTCTGAGCCATCTGGTAGTTTGTGTGACAGAACAGCTCCTAAGCCTGTCGGTGAGGCGTCAGTAGCTAGTATCAGCGGTTTACCTGGGTCAAAATGGATTAGAACTCTGTCGCTCAAAATTTCCTTCTTTATGTTGTTAAAGCTTTCTTCACATTTAGAAGTCCAGTGAAAATCATTCTCTTTCTTTAGTAATTCATTTAAAGGGCTCGTTAAAGAGGCAAGGTTCGGTATAAACTTGTTGTAGTAGTTAGCCATACCAAGGAAGGTTCGTAGTTCGTTAATGTTTCTTGGTCTTGCTGTATTCGTGATGGCCTTGACTTTGTCTTTGTTCTTATGTAAACCCTCTTTATCTATTGTGTGTCCTAGGTAGTTAATATTACGTTTAAAAAAAATACATTTTTCTCTGTTCACGCGGAGGTTACTATCTTTTAGTTTTTGCAAAACTTGTCTTAGACGTGTTAAAAGTTGGTCTTCTGATGCTCCTTGAATTATAATGTCATCAAAAAAGCATTTAATTCCGTCTAGTCCTTGAAGTAACTGATCCATAAATTTCTGCCAAAGGCTTGGTGCCACTTTGACTCCAAACATCAAGCGATTGACTTTGTAAGTGCCTTTGTGTGTACTTAATGTTTGTAAAAGGGCGCTTTCTTCATCCATGACCATATTAAGATAGGCTTGGGTAATGTCTAAAGTACAGAAGTATTTGCCTCCGTTCATTTCCACAAATATATCCTCAATTATAGGAATTGGGTATTGTTCATCTCTGATGACTTTGTTCAAGGTGACCTTGTAGTCTGCGCATAGTCGAATGCTCCCGTTTGGTTTCACAATCGGTACTATTGGTGTGCCCCAGTCTGATTGGTCTACTTTGGTAATCACCCCTTCTGCACACAGTCGTTCAATTTCTTTATCGACTTTTTCCTTTAAAGCGTACGGTATACGTCGTGGTTTTATAAATATTGGTGGTGTATTTTCTTTGAGATTTATATGAGCTTCGTAGTTGGGTATTTTTCCTAGGTCTGATCTAAAAACAGTTGATGAAAATTCTTCTAATATTTTATCAAGTTTGTCGGATTGTTTTGAAGTTCGTACAATTCTTAAATCTGCAATTTTCATATTAATTTCTTTAATCCAGCTCCTACCGAAAATTGGGTCAACGTTTTGATCGATTATGTAAAGTTTCCCGTTGAAAATCTGATCTTTATACGTCCCTTTGATGTATGTTACCCCTGTAGGCTTGATAATTTCACCAGTGTAAGTTCTCAATTTCGTATCAGTTTTGAAAATTTTATTTGGTATTTGTAGGCTTTTATATTGCTTGAGTGACATTGTTGACAAGGTCGCTCCCGTGTCAAATTCCATGCGTACTTGTTTGTTCTCAATTTTAACTGTGATCATATATTTGTCAGTTATTTCACTTTTTATTAAATTGATATCTCCAATACTATCGCAACTCGTGTTAAGAGTGTCATCTAGTTGATTGGTTTTTAGGTTCCGTTGTAAACAAACTCTTGCCAGATGTCCAATTTTCTTGCATTTCAGGCAAGTAGACTTGATGGCACCGCAATCATTAGATCTTTGGTCGTCTTTACCGCATCTGAAGCATTTTCCTTTTAAATCTCTTATAGTTAACGGAGATGATGAGGAAGAAGTTAACTTTATATTCTGTCGTGAGGATGATGGTCGTGATTCGATATCTCTACTTGTAGATTTTGTAATCTTGTTTACTGTGTCCAAATGTTTGTGCATGTCTGCGGATATTTTCATGTTTTCTGATTTTCCCATTTCCATGGATGTAGCAATTTGAACCAGTTTAGTAAAAGGTGGTGTATCTCTTTCTTGAAGAATTTTTGTTCGTATTTCACTGTCTTTTAGTCCGCGAATAAATTGCAGGACTAGGAAACTTTCTGAGGTAGACTTTTGACAGTTAAGGCACTTGAATTCGCAGTTCAAGGAATTTTTCTTTAATTCTGAGGCGCATGTTGCTACTGTTTCATCTTCACGTTGTGTGTGCGTAATAAATCTGTGTTGTAACGCCCATGTACTAGGCTTAGGATCTATGTAGTCGTCTAGAATCTGTGTGAGTTCTATAAAGTTCATATCAATTGGATCCTCCGGAGAACATAAATCATGTAACTTCTCATGTAATTCGGGTGATAATGCAGCAAGAAAGGTGTACACTTTTATTTGAGGATCTTCGATTTTATTGAGCAAGAAAAATACAGTTAGTCGTTTCGTAAAGTTTGCGAAGGTCTCTTTTTATTGAAAAGGCTGGAAATTCATTTTTGGCCCTCGTTCTTGTTGTTTATTCGTACTCATGGGTGATGCTGATGTTTGTAGCTGTGTGTTATGTCGATTTTCTCTATTTTGCAATATGAGAAGTTTCGTCTTTATGATGACACATTTTTCTTCAAAATCGTACCTGGTTTCTATCTCTTGGTCTAGTTGTTCGTCTGGAGTTTCTAATTCTATTTCATGCTGTATTTCTTGTAATTTGTGTAACGTTTCTTGAAGCGATTGTAGTCTTGACTCTGTTTCTTCGTATGGTAAAGTTTCTTGGGTGTTAACATAGTTTTCAAGTTTTGTGATTAAACCTCGCAATGACGCGCGGGTTCTCTTATTTTTTTTAATATCATTAGTCGACATCCTCGTCGCCAATTATTAAATACACATTTTCATTAATGTAGTAAAATATAATTTCTTAAGTTAGACAAAGAATGATGTCACACGTCGTCAACATGACAGGTCTCAATTCTTGGTGGCCAGTATATAACAGTTCACAAAGAAGCCCTCAATCAAACATTTGAGAATCATTGGCACTGAATGTTATGCTCATGTTCCAAAAGTAAAGAGAACGAAAATGTCCAGAAAAGCTCAAAAATGTATTCTCATTGGTTATGATGGTGATGACGGTTATCGGTTACTAAGCATAAACAATAAATCAAATCCAACACTGATACGATCAAGAGACGTAATATTCAACGAGTCAGTCATTAGATCTATTGGATTGGAGTCAGATGTCTCTGAAACAGAAAAACAAAGTCCAACTGTTGAGATGGAGGTTCATTTTCCTGAAACTAGAGAAAATCATCCAATGTTAGATGCAACGGAGGATATTTTACAAGACGCAACTACTTCAGATGTGCCTCAAACATTGAATGATAGTGCAAGTTTTGAACAAACAATTCCCAATTTGCCTACAATATCGGATGAACCTAGTACAAATGAAGAAGATTCTAATGAGTCCTATATTACACCTGAATCATCAAAAGTTGATTCAGATGAAGATGATGAACAAAGAAATTCTACGACAAGGAATCTAAGAGATAGATCGACATTGCGACCACCACAACGATTTGAAGATTTTATTATGTCTACTATTGTTAGTGATTGTGATAAACCCAGACTGGATCTAATTTCAGGAATGGTGGGACTTATACGATAAAGATTATCGAAAAAGGGAGGATGTTGAAGGAGGTTTTCTCTCAATCTTTGCTTTTTATAATATTTTGTTTTGCCCTGTCATTCCTACTATGTCAATATGAATGTTTCCAACATGTAATACGTTTTATCATTTCGATCCATAAAATACATCTCAACAGCATTTAATTAGGGAAGAAGTATTTGCAAATTTGAATAAACATAATTTACTGAATCAGCCATCAACATTCAATCACAGAATCCATTTAATTCGAGCCATAATTTATTATTATTTTGCCTCGAATTAGATAGCTCAGTATACAAAAACTCACAAACAAACATACATACATACATACATACATGAACGCTAAAAACATAACACTTTTTTTGGGGCAGTCGTGTAAAAATTAGATTGCATTACGAAGCTGAAACTGATCCAACTGTGGATTACTATAACAAACTGCAGAAAGTAACACAACTTAAATTATTAAATCATAAATCATTTAATCATTTGTTAACACAGGTACAATAAATAGTTGTTATAAAAAATTACAAGCTCGCCATGTTATACCCGGAGGTGTACAAATATTTATAGAGGTCATTGACATTCAAATTCATAATAATTAAATTAATGGAATTAAAAATAGAAATGATATAAAAATGTCAAAAAGAAAATCTATAAAAAATGTCAAAAGTAAAAATAAAAATAATGTCCAAATAAAACAAAAAATAAAATATAATAAACGACAAAATAGTAAAATAATAATTAAAATAATACAAAAAATGTCAAGTGGAATGTCAAATGGAATAGAATTTTATAACATACTAAGTCAAATGAATACCGAAGTCAAAAAACACAGTCATTGCAATTTGTCTGAGAAAAATTCCGAAATGTTGTAATACGCTTTATTCAAGAGCAAAGATATTAAGTCTTTTCTTAAATAAGGATACATTTAATTCTTTAATTGAATTTGGTATCTGGTTGTAAATGATTGGCGCCATACAAAAAACACTTTTTTTCATTAAAGCTGTGTTGGACCTTCTTACGCACAAGTTATTGTTTTGTGGTCGAGTTCATGTGTTGTAAAATGTTAGTTTGGTAAACAGATCTGGATTGGTCTTAACAAATACAGCTACCTCGAAAATATAAAGGCACGGAAATGTCAATATTTTGTATTTGATAAAAAATGGCTTACATGAATCTAAATAGTGGAGTCTAAACATTGACCTAATGCACTTTTTTTGAGCTTTAAAAACTATTTCTCTGTTGGTTGAGTTACCCCAGAAAATGATACCATACCTTAATGCTGAACTCACCAAACCATGATATGCAGTGATTAAAGCATCGACGTTAATCACTGGGGTCAGTTTAAATAGGGCATAGGCTGATTTGCTAATACGTTTAGTTAGCTCCTCCGTGTGTGCTTTCCAGTCTAATTTTTTGTCAATCGTTAAGCCTAAGAATTTTGTTGAGTCTACTTGTGTTATAGTTTTATTGTTATAGTATACTGTCATATTGGGATTCGCACGTTGGCTAAACATCATTAAATTCGTCTTATCAATATTTATTTTGAGATTATTATTATCTAACCATGTCACTATGGAGGTTATTGTCTGAGTAACAACGTCGTCGTGGTTGCGATCATCAGTACTCGAAATGGTCACAGTGCTGTCATCAGCAAACAGTGACATAGGGTGACTTGTTACTTTTGGAAGATCATTTATGTATAGTATAAATAATGGTGGCCCCAAGACGCTGCCTTGGGGTACACCATAAGTAACTGTGCGATGACTAGACTTATAACTTCGTTCGCATTTAGTCTTGGGATCTATGTCAGCTAATTCTACGTACTGTTTCCTGTTTTGCAAAAATTAACTTATCAAACTGAGGATATTCCCTCTAATACCATACGCATCCAGCTTATTGAGCAAGACATCGTGATCGACATAGTCGAACGCTTGAGTCATGTCACAATAAACAGAACAAACAGGTATTCTTTTGTCAACATTCGTGACGACATTGTTCAAAAAGTCATATATTGCTATATTAATGGATTTGTTTTTGCGGAAACCTTTCTGTTCATCGGCTAATATATTATTTTTATCTAGATATTTAAAAATTTGACTATAAATATATTTTTCAAATATCTTTGATATCACTGGCACAAGCGCATTTAAGGAAATTACAATATAACAATATTGTAATTTCCTTAAATAGTTTAAGTACATTTTATTTATTTTCTGAGTAAGTACACACGTACAATATCAAGTAGGCAGAATAATAACATTATGTCGCATCTGCACGCATTGATAGTAATCTATGAGAACATGACACCCCCCGCCTGCCCCGCTGTCATCAAGTGCGCGCACATTATTTTGTTTGAAATATTATTTTGTATGCTTCTCTAGTACGTAATACCTCAATGGTTTTGGATGGGGCTTCATCACCAAATGCAGAAATCATCCGGTCAACACATTGTTTTTGAGTTAAACCACTTCGAAAGTCATAACAAATCATCGCTCTTGAATTTTCTCAAGTAAATTCCATTTTCTCAACGACTAAACAAGTTTGATAAAACCTTGTGACAAGACCGAGAATCTTTTTTTAAATAAATAAATGGTATTCGATTTTTAAAACCAAGGAGTTTTCAATTAAAAAGATTTTAATATGACAGGAACAGTGGAAATATTCCATTCCCGATACTTTTAGTGCAGCCTATGTACTCCTATTCTCTCCAGTTTTTGCAATAGCAATGGAATAGGTACCGTGTCTCGACTTAGCCAAGGCTTTTGCTTGGCTACGTCGAGAAATACTGTTACACACTTCCTATTATTGTCAATATTAGTAACAATATGGTTAGTGAATTCATGCACAGAGTCATCAGTTGACCTAGCCGCTCGAAAACCAAATTGCAGAGGTGACAAGAGGGAATTTGTCTCCAGGAAGTTCATGAGGCGTTTATTAATTAGCCGTTCCAAGACTTTGGACATCGTAGGCAGGATAGAAATAGGTCTGTAATTAGAAATGCAGTTTTAGTCGCCTCCTTTATGGATAAGTTTAACAAGGGCTATCTTCAATGCCAGTGGAAAGGTACCAGTAGTAAAAGCCAGATTGCAGATATGAGTAAAAGGAAGTGTAAGCTGTTTAACGTAGCTTTAAAATTTTGCCCAATATCTGATCCACTTCAACTGCCGCACCCTCTCTTAAGTCCATTATGAGATGTTCAACCTCATTTTCATCCGTAGGAAGTAAGAGAAGAAGTTTAGGGATATAGGAGTAGAGGCCCGGTAGCTATTCGATAGATGGGCGTTACCAATATTTTTTTCCGCCAACCTCTGTCCAACAGCTGTTAAATATTTATTAGCGTTATCAACAGTACTTTCAGGATTAATCAGGGCCGATGAATGGTCTGACTTTTTGTTTGTATTACACATAGATTTAATAACATCCCATAGTTTTTTACTGTTGTTTTTGAACTTGTATATTTCCTGTCTCTCATAACTTCTCTTCACTGTTTTAAGAAGAGAGTTGCAAAAGTTTCGGTATCTTTTGTACGTCAGTTTAAGTACATACCTCATCATGGGGATTGAAAAGCTAAAAAGCTTTTTGTGCAGCTTGTCTCTATTACGCATGCATCGTAATAGACCAGTAGTAATCCAAGGTTTGTTTATCTTTTCTTGTTAGACATTTTTACCAGATGCGAGTTGTCTTGTATGGCCTTGTCTAGAAGGAAAATGAGGTGTTCGGTAGCAACGTTGGCATCAGTGCAATCAAGAATGGGTTTAAAATTGATATTTTGGATAGTGTTATCTAATTCAGAAAAATTGACACGTCGCAGCGTAAGAGAAGGAAGATTAAGTTTAGCATGGAGGTTGATAGCAATGCCAACACTTTCGTGATCAGTGACTGATGATTCAGAAACAAAACAAGTGGCTTCCAATTTCGTTTTAATCACAATATGATCCAGACAAGTGGGGCCATGAGTAGGTATGGTATGAGCTGGAAGTTAACAGTGACTAGCCAAGACGTTGAGGTATTCAAAGGAGCGCTTATCATTAGTGTTAGGAGTTATATCTATATTAATGTCTCCACAAATAATTATGGTTTTATAGTTGGATATTTTTCTAAGCACCGCATCCAATGAATTACAGAACGCGGTTGTATTACGCTGACCTGGGCCCCGAGTCTGCTATTCAATAGTGTCAGAATGGTCTATCAGTGATCTCATAAAATAATTGTTGATTTTGACAACACCAAACTTGTCAAAATCAACAATTATGAGATCACTGATAGACCATTCTGACACTATTGAATAGCAGACTCGGGGCCCTGGAGGGCGGTAGATGCCAATAACGCATAATATATCAAAACAATCAACAATCGCTCAATTTCAAAACAAGACAGTTTTTTTCCACTAAAGCTTTATAACAGCTTTTATGATAGATGACAACACCCTTATTTTGAGTTTTATTGGTAGTCGATGAGGTGCAGGTATAACCCTCCAATTCAGGAACAAATTGGGTAGACTTAAGCCAGCATTCCGTAAGAATTAATATGTCCCACTCAACATCTGTACGAGTCAATAATGTATTAAAACTAGGCATAGGTATTACATTAATTTGATGCTCCTAATATTTTGAGATCATATTTTAAGAGAGTGGTTTAAATGGACTTAATATCTTCGGCCTCGCATGTCATAGAACTGGCCATAACTAAGGAATCGAAACTGGTGAATAGATTCAATACCAATGTTATCGAATTTTTAAACACATGGTATTTTTAAATAACTTTAGGGATACGAGGTGTACAAAAAATACATGTTGTGTGCAACAGATTATCGTGAATCGGTTCCAATGATTGCAACTATTGTTATTATATGTGCGTACAAATAAAGTAGTAATTGGTAAGTATTCGTGTTTGATAAGAGTATACCCAGGAGTAATTAAATTAAATATGAGAAAAAACATGCAAAAAAGTATTTTGTTTGAGGATACAGTATCCGTAAGTGCAATTTTATATTCGTTGTTTACCATAACTATGTCATAATTATACAATATGCGAGCAAGTGCGACTGCAACTATTTCAAAAGAAAGTTGTGTATATTTACAGTGAAGTGAGGACACTGGCTTGTACAATGAACTGAAATTTTTAAAACAACGATGACTTGATAGAGATTTGTTATGAGATGCCTAATAATAATATGAACCATGCACATACAACATAGCAATAATAATGATAGAAGGTAACAAAAGGTGGTTTAAAGTTAGTCGCAGTACTATCTTAAGGATCTCACTTTCTTCTTGTATACGAATAGAGGCCGAACCCTCCTCCTTCTTCACGTAAACCTTGCCGTGGGCCGTCCACGTAGCTGCGAGTTTTTTGGTTTTAACATATCCCCGTGTCATGTAGTACCAAAGACATTCAAAAATGTATCTATTTTAAATCTTTTTGTGGTAGTACAAACGTTGAGCTTTAGTGGTAAGGCACTCGGAGGTGAAAATAGGTTTGGCCGGTCCAAGCAGTTTCACAAGGGCTGAGTTTAGTTGAGGCAAATTTGACGAAACTTTGCCAGGAATTAGTTGTAATTTGTTACTATACACACCTCTTTTCCTAAAGTTGCAAAAAAAACTAAGACGCTATGACCGAAAATAGTTAGCCGCTAGAACCGCCACTCGCCATAGTAATCGCCAGTATAATAACACACAAACTAAATAAAGCAGAAAAGCGAATCCCACTAAAAACATTCTGTAAAAAACTGTCCAAGTCTCGATGGAGTTGCTTGTTTATCTCTAAAAAGTAATGAAATCTAGACAAAGTCATGCCAAGTCTAAGGTTCCTTACTGCGATTTCTTTATTATTATAATTAATGTTGTGTGACTTGGCCGTTGATCATTCTTTATACGTTAGTGGGTACAAGTCAATTTTGTTTACACGTAATGTTATATCTGTTGTAACTACCTATGTTTGTTAAGCGAGATAATAACCCATACTGGTATTGGTAATTGGACGCTAGTGTCTCAATGATTAGAAGTTCGTCTGAACTGGAAATATTTTTTTATTCTGTTTGTTACAGGCTCGCCTACACATAAGTATTATTAAAATACGCAGCTTTATCAAGCCTACAATTGACTGGTTATTGAATCAACGTTTTCCAAGTGGCAATTTTCCATCGTCAATGGGTAGCGGTTCTGGCGATAGATTGGTGCAATGGTGTCATGGAGCACCTGGTTTCGTACCCTTGTGTACCCTTCAACGGCCAAGTCACACAACATTAACTATAATAATAAAGAAATTGCAATAAGGAACCTTAGACTTGGCACAACTTTGTCTAGATTTCATTAATTTTTAGAGATAAACAAGCAGCTCCATCGAGACTTGGCTAGTTTTTTACAGAATGTTTATAGTGGGATTTCACTTCTTTTTGTAGAAACGTGGGCATATTGATTTATTTTATTAGATTTTCTTATTTGACTCATTTTTTTTTGATTTTAGGAGTAGTTTTTTATTACAAATCTTTCTTATCTATTTTACCGGGTCTGATTCTTGTACAGTAGCAAGTTTTTCGTATTGCCCATTCGCGTTCATTATATTTTATTCTTTTAGACGGTTTGTCCGTACTTACTTATAAACACGAACGCGATTCAAAGTATACTGTCTAACTGTAAATTAAACCTAGAAAACTAATAACTAACAATTAAATAAAGTAAGACAAGCTGAGGGTTCTTCATCAAATACTTCAGACCTTCGGTTTTTGACATCAAATGAAGAGGCAAACAAAGTTGAATATTTTTTGTAAAGGCGGTATGTCGATCTTTAAGAGTTTGGTTGGGCTCTTGTGTTTTCAAATAATGGGTCACCAGGTACTCCAGATCTTCGATTATCCTAGTTTTTATAGTTTTCCCTTTAAGTGGCCATTAAACCCTAACTCTGTACCAAATTTCAGCTCTCTGAGTTTATGGGAAGTACTAGTTTCATTCTGATGATCATGAGTGAGTGAGTGAGTGAGTGTCATAAATGCGAAACTTTGCTTTCGCTTAACTTCGGAACTAAATGACCTAAAGACTTGATTTCTTTTATTTTAAGTGTGATTTTATAGCTTACTGGATGACGAAAATTTCTGCGTTCTGGTCTTATCCAGAGGTTCTCAAATAGAGGCCTGAAAATGCGGCGAAATGGTTCCAGTAAAGGATGGTACGGCATTGTTTGCTTCGCGCTCGACTTGGCGGGGGCACTGCCGTGCCCCCCGATGATGCATCAAAAGAAAGGTCTTTATTTGTTGTATTTGTTACAAAAACAAAAAACTTCAAAAAGTAAATAAACAAATAGTTAAGTGTGCTATATTATTTAGTTTCCAGGTTATGGGTATAGGTAGGTATCTTACCTTAAATATCAAATAAATAGAGGCTGACGTGTATGGACAATTAGTTGCTAATTTTGTTGCAGCGGATAAACCAGAAAAATATTAGAGAATAGCTTCAATAATTTGTTGAGAGTCGATTTTAGTTGGCCGCGCGGACTACAATACCTAAAATACAATGGCGTTTTTTTCGTTACCTACCTATTAAAAGTAGGTTCAAGCTTAGTTAAAGTACGGATCGACATCAGGTAACAAAACCTAGTTTGAATAAATGTTGCGAAAATAACTGCATTATTCTTATTTTAGAAGATACTAGCGGACGTCACGCGGTTTCACCCGCGTAGTTCCCGTTCCCGTGGGAATACAGGGATAAAAAGTAGCCTATGTCACCCGGGGATAGTGTAGCTTCCCAACGGTGAAATAATTTTTGAAATCGGTTCAGTAGATCCCGAGATTTCCCCTTACAATTTAACAAATATACAAACACACAAACTTTACTTCTTTATAATATTAGTATAGAAGTATAGATTTACACAAATTTAGTACTAAGAAACTGTTTAGAGTAGGGTGACCATGAATTTTCACAATGAAGTGAGACTGAATCGTGATTTTTTTACCTTTTTTTTATTTGACGCAAAGGTCTCGAATCAAATCCAGGTTAAACTTTCCGTTATAGGCCATCGATTGATGAGGTCGGGAGGGACCGGGGGGTGAGGGGAGCTACCCACCTGTACCAACCTCATCCCTCGGAACCTCATGGTTATGGAGATATCAATGGTTAAAGTTTTTAGGTTAGGTTAGGTAGGCACTATTAGAATGAAACGGGTAAAAATTTAGTATCGTTTGGCAGGAGAAGGGGGAGGCTGACTTCTGTGCCCTGGCACCACTCCCATGTGAAGGCGACGCACCGTTTTTGCTCAAAATATGGCGCAATCGAAGGAGGCCCGGACGACATAGCCCCGCTTCGCAATATTGTGTTTTATATTAAATTTTAAAGCTATTAGTGTTATAGAGAGGACCTCGTGCTTAAGTAATAACTGCTACTCGGGTCAATATTTAGGTTAAGCCGCGCTTGGTTAGGTTGGTCTGTGGATAGCCACCCATTAGATACCGAGTTTTCTCCGTACCTCGCAAAGCACGTTAGGCTGTTCTTCCCGGCTGCCATATGTAAATTTATGGCAGTCGTTACAGGTAGTCACTTAGCCAGTGACCTGAAAGTCTTTGTGTGTGTTTGTCGCTCCATGTAAAATATTGGTATTCAGCTGCATCCGGTTAGACTGGAAGCCGACCCTAACATATTTTAGTGTTAGTGCTAGGGGAGTAGTGAACATTAAATAATTAAACTGAGTATTCTTCATTGATTTTTCTGCACACCGTAAGCTTTGGTAACGAAGTTCGCGAGTTTGAACTGAACAAAATGGCGTCTTGACAGCGCTATTCTTAGTTGGCTCGCGTAGTACCAACATTTTAGCTTTCTTTTGTTTTATTAGAATGTATTTTTCTTTTGAGATTATATAAGTAAGAGTCAGGTATTATATGTGTAGGTATGGTAAGTTGTCCCACATTGAACCAGGTAAATTTCGGAAGCTCGTAACATCACTGTTTACGCTTTCAAGATTTTGTGTGTAGCTAGGGAATTCATTTACCTAAAAATGTGCAATTATGAATTTTCTTGTTTCGTGTTACTTTCAGAATAATAAAAGTTTTTGTGAATAATGAGATTTGGTTAAATGTGTACTCTAAGACGTGCACAATGAACCAGGGTATTTTTCACATTGAACCACCTTGTTTCACATTTAACCACCTTATTTAGTATAGGTATATTAATGATCAACTTTTTAGCAAACGACATATTAAAATAATAAAATATCATTTTCATAATCACTTAAGTGTTTATTGTGAGCTTAATCATCTTTATCACAATTATCAATCTTAAAGTCTTAAAAATCACAAGAAATGTACTATCATAATATGTTCTACTATATGAATTATTAAAATTTAACAATTTACTATTACTCAAAGAAAATAATCAAAAAATTATTTTTTAACAATTAAAGTAACTGAATAAAATTTTAAAGCTTCTTTTTTTTATTGGAAGATAAATGTCCGCCTCTTTTCCTCTCTAAATCTTTTTTCCGTGCCATTCTGAAACAAAACCCAACAGTTATTAAAAGTATGTTCCCCGTAGAGTCTAAACTCGATGAGTAAGTGATTGAAGGATAGGTACCTGCCTACATAAGGCCATAGAATTTTCAAGCAGTGAACTGAAAACGTGTTACGTATTTTAGCATTAATTAATATGTACATTTATTTCATGCTTTAAAAGCCTAAACGGGTTTATTTGCTCTACCTAGAGAAATTACCTATTGAGAAAGTACTCAGGCGTGATTATATCAATAAGGTAAGTATAACTTTGTTTTCATTCAAAAAAGCACTAAGCAGTGCCACAAAAAACGGTGGACACATTGAACCATGGTTAATAGTGTACCCCTTTTTTTATGTTGGGTGGAAAATCATCAAATGACCCCTCCCGCTCTTGGGCAGAGCGAAAGGGAGTGTCAGACTTCTACTGACTAAAAACCACCCATGTTCCTTCTTAGCCCTTCATGTCGAGGCCGCGGTATCTCTTGCGAACACCCGCAGCCCCGACGGGCAATAGTGTACCGCTTTTTTTTTTTTTTTGGGGGGTGGGAAATCATCAAATAACCCCTCCCGCTCTTGGGCAGAGCGAAAGGGAGTGTCAGACTTCTACTGACTAAAAACCACCCATGTTCCTTCTTAGCCCTTCATGTCGAGGCCGCGGTATCCCTTGCGAACAACCCGCAGCCTAATAGTGTACCCCTCAAAAGTGGTTCAATCTGAGACACACCACGTTTTCATAACAAACCTCATAATGACAAAAAGCATGACGAAGCGAATCGTGGTGCATTAGAAAGCTAAATTATCCTAGTATTCAATGTAATTATGAAGAGGTCAATATTTAACACAGGAAAAACTTTAAAAATAAAAGAAAACTTACTTTCGTGTACACTTTTCACAAAAATGCTCCGCACTTGACCACCTTCCACGAGATCACAGCGCAAACTAGTGAGCAAACAGGACACCTATATACATCTCTTTTCACCGCCTGGAGCGTCTTCCGCGGCGGCTGAAACAAGAGGTTCTCTCCCTCTCACGTTCCACCACCATCACTGCTTCACAGAAGGAGGCGACGGTGTCCCATTCCCTCTCGCCCCGGACCATGGCTTGCACCAGGGCCGGACGCTAGAAGTCGCCGCCGCCGATCGCCGCTACGAGAACACGGCGGGGCTCCGCCCAAGCGGGACACACCTCCACGGTGTACTCCACCGTGTCCTCCGGTCGATCCTCTCAATGGTGGCATCCGGGCGTTTCTTCCCGCCTGATTCGGTGCAAGTACCTCCCGAAACAACCGTGTCCGGTGAGTACCTGCGTCAGACGGAAGGTGAGGGCGCCGTGGCGCCTCTCCAGCCACTCCTTTTTTTTTTTTGGTGGGGGGGGGAAATCATCAAATAACCCCTCCCGCTCTTGAGCAGAGCGAAAGGGAGTGTCAGACTTCTACTGACTAAAAACCACCCATGTTCCTTCTTCGCCCTTCATGTCGACGCCGCGGTATCTGCGAACAACCCGCAGCCCCGACGGGCGTCGACCCTTGCGGGGCCCCTTCCATGTTGCTGACATCTCTTTGAGGCGCGCGTGGAACACGAACGCGCCGTCGACACGGCCTGTCGTCGTCATAAGACGGACGGACGGCGAGCTAGCCCATCACTCACCGTCCACAGGCCCGCGTCTACGGTGGCTGGAAGCCATCACGTGGCCCCCGACGCCCGGAGCGCCTCCCGCGGCGGCTGGGACGAGAGGTTCTCTCCCTCTCACGTTCCGCCACCTCCTTCGCTAGCATAACTGCTTCGCAGAAGGAGGCGACGGCGTCCCATTCTTCCTCGCCCCGGACCATGGCTTGCACCAACACGGCGGGGCTCCGCCCAAGCGGGACACACCTCCACAGTGTGCTCCACCGTGTCCTCCGGCCGATCCTCACATTGGTGGCATCCGGGCGTTTCCTCCCGCCTGATTCGGTGCAGGTACCTCCCGAAACAACCGTGTCCGGTGAGTACCTGCGTCAGACGGAAATTAAGGGCGCCGTGGCGCCTTTCCAGCCACTCCTCAAAGAGGGGACTTACCGCCGCTATCGTGGCGTGCCTGAAATATTAGGTCCTTACATATAAAATTAGCGTTTTGTCGTACTGACCACTTTGATCTGAAATAATCTCTGATCTCTTTGGTTAAGAATTCCAAATTCAAATTTATAAATTCATTTGGCTGGTACATTTGAGTTTTGAAAACAGTCATTCATTTGTTTTTCCTAATATTTTTTTCTTTGGCGTCGCTTATTACCGCACAATGGAAAACATGAAACATCGGTATATTTACGAGTACGAGTTCTACCGTGGCACCAGTGCTGTAGAAACAGCTCAAAGGATTAATTATGTGTACGGCGCTGGTGTCGCAAAAGAAACCACGGTACGTTTTTGGTTTCACCGTTTTCGTTCTGAATATTTCGACCTTCAGAACCAACCCCGTGGACGGCCGGAGACCAAAGTGGAAAATGAAGAATTAAAGGTTATGGTGGAAGCGGATTCATCTCAAAGCACTTCAGAGATAGCTGCAGGCTTCGGGGTAAATGATAAAACTGTATTAAGCCACTTAAGGCAAATCGGGAAAGTAACAAACTTGAACGATGGGTACCTCATGAATTGAGTGAATCGAACTTGCGAACACGCGTCGACTGCTGTGTTACTTTGCTCAATTGACACAATAATGAAGGGATTTTAAATCGGATCATTACTTGTTATGAAAAGTGGATACTGTACAATAATCGCAAGCACTCGTCGCAATGGCTGAACCCTGGAGACTCAGCCAAATCCTGCCCTAAACGAAAATTTACTCAGAAAAAGTTACTTGTGAGTGTTTGATGGACTAGTGCCGGTGTCGTTCACTACAGCTTTCTAAAATCTGGCCAAACGATTACGGCAGATATCTAATGTCAGCAACTGCAAACCATGAAGGAAGAACTAAACAACTGCTAAACAACCGAGATTGGTCAATCGCTCTAGGCCACTGCTGCTTCACGACAATGCAAGATCACACACTGCACAACAAACAACCACTAAGTTAAATGAGCCACAATTGGAATGTCTGCGACATCCACCGTACTCCCCGGACCTCGCTCCAACAGATTACCTATTTTTCCGGAATTTGGACAACTTCTTACAAGGAAAAAAATTTAACTCCGATGCGGCAGTCCAAACCACCTTCAAAGAGTTTATTGATTCTCGCCCCCATGGTTTTTTTAGTTAACAATGAACTTCCTATGAGATGGCAAAAGTGCATAGATAACAACGTTGCTTACTTTGATTAATTAAATATATTTTACAAAAAAAAATTGACTTTATATTCCTCCCGTACCAAACGCCAATTTCATATGTAACCTAATATACAAACACTATGAAAAACAAACTTATCACAAAATAAGTATTTCTGTTGCCGCTTTAACAACAAATAATACAAATGAAAGGGGAAGCCCCCTTTCATTCCCCTACTACGATAGTACGGAGACCTTCATGTGCTAGTCTGACTCATACTTGGCCAATATTTTTATCTAATTCATTTTTTTTCCAATTATCCACACGGTAACTGTGTCAGTAAGTTGGGGAAAAAGTTATTCAGCGATAAAGAAATGTACCTACCTACTTTCTTATTATTTTTTTTAGTAGCGCCGGCTTGACACGGTTGCAGTATGCTACATATAAACCTTCCTCTTGAATCACTCTGTCTATTGCTGGAAACTGCATTACAATCCGTTGCGTAGTTTACAAGATCTAAGCGTAGAAACGCGTTCCGTATGGTGTAGGACCGTGTCGGACGTTACGAATAGCACCATTCCATATCTACCCGTGGGTGTCGCAAGAGGTGACTCTTAAGGGACCTACCAGAGAATGGGCAGTAGCATTCTCTGTGCTTTGTTATGCCCGTATTGCGATCACCAACCCGTCTGCCAAGTGTGGCGATTATGGAAAACCCTCCCAAATTAAAATGAACGCACAAAAATTACCCAAAAACTATATCTCAAAAACTGCTAACTATATCTTGTTCAAACTAATTTTGGTTGAAAGTTATCATTGCGATCTACAGCTTATATTTGTTTTTGATTTTGCACTCTCTTATTTGAAAAGTTAGAGGGCTTTTTGGCACTTTGGAATTGTCTATCTTTCAAACGATTGACTTTGAGAAAAAAATATTTTAGAAACCTCGGTGTCATTTTAAAAGACCTATCAATAGACACCCCACTCAAGTAGGTTCAATGAAAAATATATAGGTATATGTTTGTACCCTTATCGGTTAATTACTTTTTTTCCCATTATTCACACATTTACTGCCATACAATAAAATTATATATTTTTTCGCTTTTCCATTGGATATATAGGAGAAAGTGTTACAAGGGTGGGGATGGGGTCCATACTTTGCCCATTGTTCTTTAAATGTTAATATTTTAGTATCAAGTTATTTGTACCAATGCAAATATTCGTATGCCGCATATAGCGGCGGATAATTATGTCATGAACCATGCCATTTTATGGAACAACTTTGTGCCTACCGTATCCTACAAATAAATGTCGTTAATGTGTTTGTTAATGTGTTGTTATCATAAACCTATCCCATTGCAGTTTTTTATTAATTTGTTATCAATGCAAAGCGAGGAGCTGGGTGATAGAAAGTTATAACATAATAATAACAGTCCCAATTGTAAGTACAAAAATATTGGACACCCTATTAGAAAGAGATGACATCCACATTCGAGGTAATCTCGTTCGAAACGCTTTTGAGTTGCACGTGCACATTCCTTAAGTTCCTTGTCACTCAGTCATTATATTATTTTATACTCTGTGATAGGGCTATTTTCCATAGAGCTCAAACTCAATGTAGAACAAAGTGGACCATAGTTTTTTTGATGTGCCAATCTGCGTTGCACTGCTTCAGTCAGCAGCCATATTGAATTTTGTTGTGCTTCGAAAACATTGTGAGCACGTGGATTGTTGGATAAAATTTAGTGAAATTTGGTAGTAATATCGGTTAACTTATCTTTTTGAGTTGTTATCAATTGATAATACAAAAAGTGGGTTTGTTCTTCCTTGGAATTTTAAGTAAGTATCTTTTAGTTATTGTAGCCGGCGGCATGATTCCACATTTGGATCACGGAGACTATCTACCCAACTTCCTATGTTGAGGATTTTTACACAAATTCATAACTGGTCGTTGTTGTAAATGAAACGCACAAATATCAATTAGCGTCTCATTATTTTTAAGGTGTTGACACGATTATAAATTGCGTAACCTTTCATTTATGGTTCCACATTTGCTTACGTGTTGCTTGTGAAGGTTTCTACACATTGCTCGTGACCCTCACCGGACAACATTTTTAATCTTGTGTTCCGAAAAAGATCAGTTGCGCGTGGTTTTGTAGGTATTATTAGCATTGCCCTGAAAGTTGTTTGCATCACAGTAACAGTAATTTATAACGAAATTATCGTGAGCGGATGAAAATAAAATGCCCATGCTTTGCTCTAATTTCACTATCTCCGAACCCGGTCTTTCATAGACTTTCATAGTTATTTACATAATCGTGAATGTTAAAACCTTTCTATTTTCGCAAATAAAATTAGAGTGAGGGTAAATACTATTTATAGTTAAGGAATCCACTTCAGAAAATAAATAAACACGCGGGCAATAACCTATTTATTCACATACAAAAAAGTTTTGTCTCTTTTACAAGCATCAGCAGATAGGTACAAGTAATGATGATAAAACTAATAAAATAATTATTTCACTATACCTATGTGTAAAAATAGAAAAGTATATACATCAAGTAAGTCTTTCACACAAAATCACATGTCTTCTTGTTTTTTAGTCGTATGTAAACATGTGTTCACGCCTCTAAGCTCTAGGTCATACATAACTGTTGCGAAATAATTTTAAACGAAATAAATTATAGTTCTAATTATAATTTTATAGGTTTAAACACAGATAATAATGGCTAACAAAGTAAACAAAAAGTATGTCAGCTGTGATTAAAATATTTCCTAGTGATAATGTGCTTGGTATACATTTTTAATTCCAATATCACTGCCTAAATAATAATCTTTACTCCTGGTAACATACTTCCATTATTATTATTATGTATATTTTGACATAATCAAGGTCATTGACCTACTTTAACTACTGTTTTAAATATCAATTTATTCGCTAAAAGTATCCAATGTAATTCTATTAATAAAATTAAATGTTTCTACCAATTTTTTAATTCAACCTTAGCTGCATGAAACAAATTATTGTACACACATGTATAGAAAGATTTTACCATTTTATCAGTGACAACTCTCTTTGTTTTAGATTGTTTATAAAAGTGGCTTATTACAATGGCCCCTTGTCGTCAATTACTTATGTGGTCAGTCCCATCTATTGCAGTTTTGTTGGGAATTTTTTGGTTCCGAAAAAAAAGGGAATATGCAAAATCTGACCCTGGTGGAAGAGAAAGGATTAAAAGCTTGAAAGAGGAACTTGCAGAGGTTTTGAATGCTCAGGCTGAAGCTCAACGAACATCTCCCATGGGCAAAGCAGAGCGTTCTGTTATTAAATCAGCTCCCATTGACATCAAACCAAATGGAAGCAATTCGCAAAGGTCTTCCCCATTAGAACTGACTGATGAAGAAGTTGATATAGAAATAGAAAAAATTATTAGGAAAAAATCAATTGAAAAGGAAAAACAAATGTCAGCTGGTTTTGACAAGTTTAACTCTATGAGCCTATGCTCTAAAGAACCATCATTTAAAAAACAGAAGTCATCAAACATGTGCTCTACACTCCCAACTATAGTCAATTGTCAAAAAAATATTGCTGACCATTCCCCAATTATAATTAGGGCAGGTCATACAAATGTAGTACATTCACAGGAAATGCCTGGAAAATCAGGAGAGAATTTTGTACTGCAAGACCATACAAAATTGGAAGCAATTGAATCTGAGGTTAATACAACTGAAGATAGCACTGTGGGTGACACTGAAAATGCAAATGTTAATAATGTTAATGTAGTTGATGAATCTACTGACAGTAATGGAACAGATAACAGATTTTCTACAGCACAAAATAGACACATCTCAGAAAGAGATTCCGCTAATCATAGTCCAATGGACCCTTTGCTAGCTAGTCCATCAATGTGCCACTTCTCTGATAACCACAGTGAGGTAAGATCTAACTGTTTCAAGACCTATTCATGTTGACTGGGGAAAGTTAACTCATTTAATTTGGCTTCAATTTAGAAAAAGGCAAAATACTAATGGTTCTGTATTTTAATAAGTGTAAAGAACTAAACATAATATTATCTACAGTTAAGTTTTGGAAATAAGGCATAAAAAAAAAATAACCAAGCAGTTTGTATTCCAGGGTTCAAGTGACAGTGGTAAAGGATGCTCTGAAGCTGCCAGTCCTCCCCCAGCCAATTTAAACAATGACATGGTTCCGACAGAAACTGCACTAAGAATACATCAATTTGTTATACCACAGAGCCTTGTTGGGCTCCTTATAGGAAAACATGGGAATTTTGTTACCCATATAAAAGCTAAAACTGGTGCAAGTGTGTATGTTAGAAGACATCCTGATTCTGTTAAGCAAAAAATTTGTGCAGTTGAAGGTAATAAATCACTAATCAAATATGCATTTAGTCCTGGTTTTGAACTTATTAACACTCAAGTCTCATTTTAGGTACTCAGACTGAAATAGAAGCAGCTTTAGAATTGATTAAGGAAAAGTTTCCAGAAAAAAAATTCCCTAACTTTTCCTTACAAGAAATTAGTGCAGAACTATATCAAAGACTGGTGCCACTAGTACCGGAGTTTCTACAAGTAAGTTTTACTAGAAAAAATGTGTTGTTTTTTTAATTGTAAATAATATCATTAAATTTTTCAATCAGATAAAGCATAGACATTACTTATGCCTTATCTGCCATAATACTCAAAAAAAGTAACAGATAAATGAAGTCAACAATATCTTTGTTGCTAAGATAATAAATCCAAAGACACATTTACATTTTAAGTATTTTATTTATAACTTAAATTACAGCTTAAGTGAGGTACACAGTTAAAGAAATACCTACTACATCTGATGATTCACTTTCAGCTTGTGGAATCTGTGAACAATGACACAATAATGACGTGCCTGGTGAGTGCAGGCCACTTCTTTCTACAACAACCACTTCACCCGACTTTCCCGTCTCTGCACGCACTGCACCGTCTCATGGCAGCAACATATCAGAACCCAGACGTTCCATCACTGCCACGTCCTGTCAAAGGTAAGATAATAATTATTTTACAGAAATCTAAAACTAGTTGTAAGTTCAATACTTTCATATTTGCTTGGCCTTCCTTAACCTTTAAATATTCACTACTTTTCCACATGTATTTCATCTCTCCTCATAATATGTCCATATCAATCTTTAAAAAAAAAGCTGATTTACTAATTATACATTTTAGAGGGTTCAATCTGCGCTGCACCAACTGAAAACAACTGGTATCGCGCACAAGTAATATCAACATCAGAGGAGAACGACACATCTGTTGTTAAACTGGTTGACTTCGGCGGTTATCTGACGGTGGACAATGATCAACTAAAACAAATCCGCTCAGACTTTATGACACTACCTTTCCAGGCAACGGAAGCCATTCTTGCCTTTGTAAAACCAGCAAATAATGGTGAGTTTTCTTGTGTTGAATCTAATATTTTGTCCCAATAGAAGGTTTGGGCATTGCTGTCATAATTTTGGTTTAAATAAGTAAGGCTGCCCAGTGTCCATCTATACATGCAGGAGGCATTGTTTTGTCTAAGTCTTTGTTGTGTATTACTAGATCCCAACACTATCACTACATAATAAAAAGAAAGTCCTCCGCTGTCTCTCTGTTCGCGATAAACTCAAAAACTGCACCGATTTTTATGCCGTTTTCACCAATGTATAGAGTGGTTCTCGAGGAAGCTTTTAGTATACAATTTGACCGACCATGGGCATCAGCTAGTATAAAATAAAATATACATTTATTTGCCTTACAACCTGCACACTGTTGTAAACACCCTATAACCAAAACTGAACCACACAACACCAAAAGTTGTCTCTTTTAGAGACTTGGCAATACACAGTTACTGTTAAAAAATAAAGAGAATTAGCTAAACAAAACTTTACAGAACCTAAATATATTGGTTGATTTTTTCTACTTAGAAAGTTATAATATGTTGTGTCATGTAAACTAAATGAGAGCCCCTAGTGCTTAGCAAAAATATAAAAAAAATCATATACTGCATAATGGAAAATGATTTTAAATGTACCCGTAATAAAGTTTGTTTTATAATGTTACTAGAAACAGAGTGGAGTGGCGAAGCTCTCCGTATTATGGCCGGACTGACGGCGGGACAGCTGTTACACGCACAAGTAGCCGGCTACGATGAGGCTGGCCTCCCACTCGTACATCTCTACCTCACACTACACCCACAGGTGAGCTATGTGTTCAAAATGTATTCTCCTGCGAAAAAAATTAAGTGTTGATGACATAATATTTCGTTAAATTCTTCCATTTGCAAAAAAAGTTGGCTTTGGTTCAATAGTTTTATTTTATGTTTCAGCAAGTAATATTCCTGAATAGAGAGTTGGTGGACCGCGGCCTGGCGGAATGGGATATTCCACCTGATTCGTGAGCGCGGCACCCAAGGGCCGGCAGTGCACGCCGCGCCAGCCGGCTTCACTACTTACGTGTTAAATACTGTAATGACGCTGATTAGTTTTATGGTATTGCATTTTGTTTGACACAATGTACATAATTTTTACATTTGAGACTCGGTTATTTGCTGGCTACTGAAGAGAAAGAAGCTAGGTCTCTTATTGTGAGTTTTTATTTTTAGTCTCACATTTTATTTATATGACTTGTGACACGTAGCTTATAAATTAATAAATGTTTCCTTTTTACTTCTTATTTCAGTTTTTAGTTATGTATATGTTTTTTAATAATAGATACGATATTGACACATTCAATGTTCATATTGTAACACCATCCAGCCTAAGTGTAGAATGATTCATTTAATATCCAATCTCTAATCAACACACAACAGACAAATATAAAATAAAGCTTATAGAAGAACTATATAAATCGTAGAGTATATACTACAACTGTTATGTAGATAATTTTAGGAAAATTCTTATTGGATTATAAAGTACCTTTTAAAGGGTAAATGATCCTGTTTTAAAATATAAAAATAGTGAGGTTGTTTGTCGATAAAAGTTCAGGATGCTCATTATAAATAAGACCATTTACTTTGCCTTGTGCAGTAATAAATAACAGCATTCATATCAAAGGTATATGCTTGGTGTAAACTATTTCAATAATAATTTGGTTGGATGCCAAATAAAAAGTGCCTTTAAATTTCTGCAGCTATATTAATTGAACTTGCAATGAATGTACTTACATGAAATATTATTTGTCACAAGTATATTGCTTTATTGTTTTAGTTTTTTGATTTAAATACAAAATTGGTTGTGACAAAATAGTGTTTTATGAATATTTCATAAAATGGTGAATCCAACTCCAATTGTTTACTATTTGCGGAAGACTGAAAATGTATAGTTATGTACAGTTAATGCTATGTGTAAAATATATGTAAAAAAGTACAATATTGAGTGCGACTACTGGTATGATAGATTTGAGTTTACATGTTTTACGTTCGGTTCTTTAACAAGATGACTAGAATTATGCAGTGGACTTATTAAAGGCCAAATCTTTGCCATGACTAAACTGATTGATAACTTTCAGTTGATAAAAAAATCACTATTACACTGCATTTTTAAACAACTTGTTAAAAATAAAATACGTTTTTTGCAGTCAGTACTTGTATTCCTTTACTTTCAGATGGCACTAAAGATTCGGCATTAGCATTCATGTTAAACCGAGGACTAGCTAATGAAGCTTTGTGGTAACACTTCAAAATCGTTGACTTATAATGAGCACGTTGATCATCCTGTCGTATAATAAATAGTTTTATCAGTGTACATAATAGATTTAGTGTGATACAAGCAATTTGATATTTCATTGTTGTAGTGAATCCAGTATTTTAATACATATGTTGAGAAATAGTGTTGGTTTTTAGTGATATGTTTTGTATGAGTATGCATATTATGTAGTAAATTTTGATGTATAGAGCTCGACTGAAAGTATGTTAAATTTCAATTAAACAATTTCTACATTAGCAATAAAACTTACCTGGTCATCTTTATGAAATCAAGTTGTGTAAAATCTAAATTATCTAACATTAAAATAATTTTAGGAACAGAAACTTCATGGCCTTTCGTCTAGCTCTATTTTTTAAGCTTTTCTGGGAAGTTTAGTATGTTAATTTTGTCTACAATTTACAGCTGCGAGTCTGCTGATTTATATATTATGGGATATCAAGCCAATTGCGGTGTCGTGATAAACCCTCTTCCATCTACTACTACCCTAGTTATGATGAACGATGATAGTAATCAGTCTGTGTACTTACTGATTATACAAATGGATGGTTTGCATTTTGTTAACGTCATTGTGTATATAGCTAATATAAAGCGGTTAATTTAATACATTGTTTTAAAAATTTAAAAAGCATTTCATTTTTCACACCCTCTTTGAGTCTAGAGCGCTGAGAATTTACGGCACACGTTTGTCCGGAAGACGTGCTCGCTGGATGCATTCAACATAATTGGGATGTTTACTGACTAAAAAATATAAGATTCTAATTAGTCCGTCTGTTACATATTATCGAAAAATATTGGATACGTATTTTTTGTTTTATCTATACTAATATTATAAAGCTGAAGAGTTTGTTTGTTTGAACGCGGTAAACTCTGGGACTACTGGTTGGAATAGAAAAATTCTTTTTGTGTTGGATAGTCCATTTATCGAGGAAGGCTTTAGGCTATATAACATCACGCTACGACCAATAGGAGCGGAGCATAAATGAAAAATGTTGCAAAAACGGGAAAAGATATTCCTTTTTGAGAGCTTCCGTTGCGTGCGCTGCGAAAATGCTTTAATGCACCTCTGACAGTAGGATACCTATGTGGAAGAGAGAGCATTGCCTTAAGGACAGCTCTCTGGGCTCTCTCAAGGCGGATAAATACATTTTGGGTGGCACCACCCCCAGACAGGTAAGCAGTACGTTAGGACAGACGGCATAGGTCAAAATACTAATTTTAGCGTATCATTATATCAGCAGAGTTTCGTAACTTCTTGAAAACATATATGAGCTTACGTATGCGGGACGTGACTTTATGGGAGTGCCAGTTGATATGCTGATCGATGAGTACCTGAGTGACCCCCCCCCCCTCGCCCTCAATCCTTGTCTGGGCAAGCCCTTTCGCCACAAGATGTCTCGGTAGGTGCCATGCCATGCTGTGGCAAAATCCCCTGCCCTGCCGTGCCTTGCGCTGGCTTTTAGCTATCGCTCAAAAAGAAACTGTTATGTTATGCCCGTCGTGTCGTGTCGTCGTGTTGCCGTCCAACGCACACGTAATTGGGGGTAAAAAATAACAATTATAAAACTGCATTTATTACAAGATGTAATATAAAAATATTTATTTTCTTATATCTAATTGCCCATTCCACAATATATAAAAACTTCAACAATAATATTCATACATCTAAAAATTACACAACAGCAGATAAAATAATAATATATACTTATTTTAACATCCATATTTCGGAATTCTTAACCGTAACAACACTACTAAGGCGTCCTAGTCTAAGTGGATCCATATACATATAATTAAAACGAATTACGGATCAAAAGTCGAATTTTCCAACCCTCATTCCAGGTTGTAGTTCTTGCTTATCTGTTTTTTTTCGTGATCCTGATGTATCTCATTCACGAACAATCTTCTTATTTTTTCACCCTTACTGCAGCACTCAGAGACGTTTACTGCTTACTTAAGCCGTCACTTAGTAAAGGTTTTGTATGTCAAATCTTAACTATGCGACGGCTTAATTAATCGAAGGAGGAAATTAAAGGATGAAGAGGACATTTACGTCAGAGAAATCTGTTTTTTATGCTAACATAATGTGCGTTGTATTAAATCTAACAGAATATTCTGTGTAGCTTTCGCATAGATTTCTACCAATTAAAATAATAATATGTTTGAACGCCCAAGCCACAATTACTCAATTCATGTCTAACTGTGTTATGTTACAACCTTTTATATTGTCTCTGTGTGTTTTGCAATACGTACAATGGTATGCGTGGACAGTTAAAATCATGAAATACTAATCAATAAGCTTTTGTAGCTGTAATAAACGGAATTCCCGATAACAATCTTTTCAATACACTTCCTCGAAAACTAGCTTTTTTTGCACTACGATTAGGTTCGACATGCAACATATTTCGCACGCGTGCGGTAATCTTATTTTTCCGCAACCAAGGGCGGGAAAGAAAATTACCACAGATAACTATACCTTATATTATTAAGTCCAAATCGATTAAAACGTAGGAAATTTAAAAAAAAATCAACACCGACTAGAGTCGGCGGTGTTTTTTTTTTTAAATTCGTCATTTTGATTTGCGTCTTTACTATTTTTTGATTATTAAATTGTGTTCGTAAAAATAATACTATAAATAAACATGATTATTTTAAACAATTATTTACTTTTATGAAAAGGAAACATTTATATGTGTTCTTAATTAAAAAATATTTGAATTTTATATTTTTTCTATGAGGCTGTTTAGCGGCTTCGTACCTTTGCTTCTCCTTCAATCTGGCGAAATCAAACCGCGGAAAAAAATCAAATGAAATCATAGTCTCCTAAAAATTGATGACAAAAATACTTAAAAAGTGTCGTTATTATTTAATTTCTTCGAAAGTGTATTGAACACCCTCGCCATACGGCTCAGGTGTTCAATCGACCTCGAATGCAATAACAAACTTTCCGCACTTGTATCAAAATGTACTATTTCTCACTTTACAAACTGACCCTGATAATAATTTACATATTATTGTTTAAATTTACAAATTGGACATTTAAGAAAGAGTTGTTCTTTATTTACAAGTTATGTCATTTTTTCAGTCAATATTGTATTTGTCTCTAGAGAAGTTATAATTATTGGGATGCGAATGTCCTGTTCAAACTCACCACGAACATTTGTACTAAGTACCTATTTGTTGTATTCTTAAATTGTTGCTAACTTTTCTGTCATCAGTATATTATTACTTATAAAAGATAAGTTTGTTGATTTGGCAGGACTGTTTAGAAAAACTGTCAAACTATATTCTCCAATTGGAAAATCAACTCTTTGTTAATTATGTACCTAGGTTAGGTATATAAAAGTACAACAAATACATTTTTTTGATGTTGCAATGTTTTTCTCCCACATTTTGTCTAGTCGTGTTAATTAGAATATCTTATAATAGTTTTTTTTTTGTGGAAATCGTATATAAATATTAAATCTACAACTTCCAGGAAGGGTTCCCTAAGCTACTTGACTAAAAAAATATGCATGTCCTTAAATATTACCTATAGGTTGCACAGACCGTCTCAAGACCTGGCAGCTGTCTAATAAATGTTATTTTTCTCTAGCTGTACAATTAATTAATAATAAGAGCATGGCAAACAGCAATTAACTTAACCATTTGTGCCTATCAGAGAACATTAAAATTTACAAAATAATAACATAAAATAATCACCATTACTCAAAACTGAAAAATTATCTACAGTTCCACAAATTCGCCTATTCATAAACATATGATTGCTTTAACTCCATACATCTGCGGAATATTTCTTCATAGACTCGAGCTTCTTGATAAATTGCACAGCTTCAGATTCGGTGCGCCCGCCCTTTTCTTGGATGGCTTTTAAAACAAGATTCCTTACGTCAACCGCCATATTCTTTGCATCACTGAAATAGGCAAAAATAAAACCTTGTAAAATAATGCACCACAGAGAAGAGTAACTATTGACAGTACATTATCTAACAATTTTGACATCGAGACAGATTGTTGAAATAAAAGGGTCATGCATAGTGAAGGAATTCGTAGTTTATTGAATTAATCGGTCTCAAAAATTGATAGCCTTCTTTCTATTATCTTCAATAGTACGCGAGCTAAAAGTCGCACGGGGCGGGTCGGCCAAGCCGCCAATTTAGGATATTTTGACAACGGGCACCCCCGTTGTCAAAATATCCTTACGAAACCAAACACACTCACTCGCGCCTCTTATTATTTTTGACACGCGAGAGGGCATTCCGCGTGTTTGAGCCGACGCCCTTCTCCCGTTTAAGGTTGATGCGACAAGGTAGCCCGCGAAATTCGAATTTTCTTACGCTTTTTGCAATTTATTTGCCGTCAGTGTCAGGTTGTATGTTAAATTAAATAGGATTCGCGACCGTAACAAATGTGACTTTACTGAGTAAAAGTCACATTTGTTACGGTCGCGAATCCTATTTAATTTAACATATATAATGAATAAAATCACCAATACAACCCTCTCCGTTCATAAAGGTTCCTTGAGTGACTATTTCATAAAAATTGAATTGACCGGCAAATTGCAAAAAACGAAAGAATTCGAATTTCGCGGGCTAATGGTTGTGTGGGATCCAGGCCGAGTCTCACATTTTCCACACAAAGACTGTCCTTTTGATAACACGAATTATATGTTTAATAATATATCGACTTCTACAAGATAGTAATGCTTGAAATAATTACCCGCAAATGTAGAAATGTCCATTACGGTTACCGATGATGTCCCATAGGAGGTCCATATCCTTTTCTATCAAATGGGTTACGTATACTTTTTCTTTTTGGTCGCGGGAAAACGCAAGGTTCAATTTAACGTCACCATCTTGCTGATATTTTTCGAGTTCCTGAAATAATTAAACGAAAATAGTTTGTTAAAATCTTTGAAGATACACAAAGCCCAATTCACTTCGAGATTTCAGCGCAAATTAAGAATGCGTAATGAGTAAATGCATGATGCTTGTAAGCATTATACACACCTCCTGGTAAATGAAGTCCTGATCACGATGTCTGCATCCAAAGTACAGAATACTGTCTCCAACTTCCTTGCCATTAGCACGCGCATAGGCACGCTCTTGTAAGAAACCGCGGAAAGGAGCCAAACCCGTACCTGGGCCGACCATTATTATCGGTGTTTGGGTCTGCAGAGGTAATCTAAAAAGTATAACATCAAAATTGTATTAAATCAAATTTTAAATGATATCTACAGTCTACACATGATTGATTAACCAGCAGTTATTTACCTAAATTGAGACTTCCTAATATACACGGGTACACGAGGAAGAGGCTTGCCAGGCTCAGGTTTGTTATCTGCTAGCCATGTGGTAGTTACGCCTTTATTAACGCGACCAGTAGGAGTTTTATATTGAACAACTACTGCAGTGATATGAACTGTCTCAGGATACATCTAAAATAAAAAAAGGTATTTTAAGTAATCATGACACATCTAAAAAGAAAAGTATGGCGAATTCACAGTGGATAGTTTAATTACCTTAGGACTGGACGAAATTGAATAGTATCTTGGTTGCAGCCGTGGTAACAGTTCACACAAGTGATCCAGTGGAGGTTTACAAGATGGTATATCTTCTAAAATGTGAACAATGTTTCTACAAGCCTCTACAATAAACGACTGATACAAAGTCTTGCCCTCTTGGGAATTAGTTGCCATAAGCATTAATTTATTTTTATCCTGAAATGATACATTAAATTATTAGTATTTATTATATTTGTAAGTTAAAATACCATACAATTTTTTTTGGCTAATGTGCTTACTTCTTCGTCTGTACAATATTCAACAAGCTCTCGTAATATGTGAGTACGAGGTAATGCTGTGATCTCCACATAATGGGACAGAGCAGTGCGATAGGATGTTGGGCAAGGGAATGGATGTTTCTTGCTGCTTTCTTGATCAGTATTGATCAGTGAGAATATTTCATCAAGATCTGCTCCGGTTAACTGACCCAGACGAGTCACAAGATTGGAATCATTTATTGGGTATACTGCTACATGGTCACCTGTGAATATTAAATATTATTGGTAAAGTGAAATTATTAACAACTGGTATTTATAGACGTTTTGTGTATTTAGTTTGTCTATGTATATCCTCTGCCCATTATACAATACTTTAAAGTAAATAGTACTATTTTAGCACAGAACTTGAGTGAACAACAACCTTGAGGGTGTTGTTCTGCATCGCTTCCTTACCAAATGGTACTACAAACCAGTTGACGATATGGACTCACCTGCTTCATATCTCATTTTAGAGTCAGAAATATCCAGTTCCACATGAATACAGGACCTATCTCCTCCTTTGTGCAATTCTCTATTAACTGTAATTTGAGCTAAGAATGGATTCTTAGCATCATAAGGCCTGCAAAAAAGTATTTTAAATGTATATACTGCTCAAGAAGGTAATAGAACAATGCTGTTATCAAGACTTCTGTACTAATACTTACGGTCTTTGAACTTGCAAAGAATGCAGTCTTGCAATTTCACCAGTAAACACATTATTTGGCTGTATGTCTTCAGGACCGTGTGTCACAAGCCGGAATTGACGTATCAATTCTTCCTCTCCAGTGCTTTCAATATTGAACTTCTCACAAACTGATGGCCAAAATTTATCTTTCCATGTAATGAAGTCATCTTCAATGCTGGAATGAATTGTAATTATCTTTACAAATACTTTACTTTTTACAACAATTAAATGAGACTGGTAAAACTTGAATGCTCAAGTTTAAATAAATAATGCATTATAAAACACAAGAGATAAAAAAGGTACAAATATCCACCAGAAACGACACTATATTACTAAAAAGGCTTTAAAGTAAATTAAAATTTATTTGCATAGGTTGCAGGTACATAAAATTAGATGTAACAGTAAAAAATTAAATAATGGTTTCGAGTAATAAAAACAATAGGGACTCATAATATAAAAAAAAAAACAAATCTACTTAATACAATTGGAATAAAAAATGGGATAAATTGAAACAATGAGATCATTAATAATAATAGTGATAATTGAGATTCAGAAACTTTAGCAGACATGAAGGAAAATTCCAATATATTTGAATTCTCGCAATGGAGGCTAAAATTCATTAAGCTGGTCCTTTTCGATGTCTTACGGTAGAGTCAAAGAAATACATGGAAGAATTTCATGAACTGAAGGATGGTAGGCATTCTGAGAAAGAACCTCTAGTGATTTTACACAGGAATTGGTTCTATCTTTATTTCATACTAGCACTTCGCCCACAACTTCGTCTACAAAAAATGTGATAGCTTGGCTAATATGCATGATATAAATATAATTGATAGCCTATACTAACCACGAATAATGTATCTTTCCATCAGTCATCAGATCATTAACTCTGGAGATTAACCCTTACATACAAACTTAGAAACAAATGTTACCTCTTTATAATATTAGTATAGAAAAATATTCAGTGACATGTTCGATTAGTGATGGACATTTGGCCCTTTGAACATTGTTGAGCACAAAACATGTTTAACTTAATAACTATTCTAAATAATTATTTTCTGCAAAGATAAAAATTAAGTAAATAATTCTGTACTTTTTGCAAAACTCAGAATTATTTAAAAATAAGCATAACATTCCTATTATTGTAAGTCTTAATTTAAATGTTTCTATGTATAAAGCTGACTTTAATTACAAGCAAACACTCTCAAATCTTAATACATACTTTGCATCATCATCCCCAAGACCAAGTTCATACACACGAGAAGCACCAAGTTCTTCAAGACGCTTGTCTAGATAAATAGCAACTGCATTGTAGTGTTCATATGTTTTGTTGCCAAGCCCAAACACCTGAAAGTTTATTAATACACTAAAATGATGACATAATAGATTATGTAAAGTATACAATCCATCAAGTATCTCAATATCATACCACACAACGCAATTTCCGCATTGTTGAACCAATCAGCCTTCTATATCCGAAAAGGCGAGGTATATTTACTAAAGCATTCATAATTTTTATGATATTTTAATTTTGTAGCTTCTATCAAGAATCAAAGGACTCCATGAAAATACTTCCTGTATCTCACAACACTTGTAAATGGCAGTAGTGTGATATATTTTTTTGTTTTTAATCACATCACATACTCTTTTGCGATTTCTTGTCTCAATTCATCACATGAGTATGCCACGGCCCACCTTATATTAAATTAAAAATATCTAAATTATTTTATACTACTAAACATGAAAATAGTTGTACCCCGAGATAGCTGCCTAATCCCATTTTGTACAAAATAACCGCAACAACAACCACCAGACGGAAACATAAAAAATTAGGTTATAGTGGAAAATCTTAATTTACGCAAAGATGCAAATCACAAATCACATGGTTGTTAAAACACTAAGCGTTATTTTCTTCTATTTCTAAGATATTCATTCAAAACCCCAAAATATTTTTAAATTGCAAACATGAACAAAACAGCCGTACTTTGACTTTGACATTTTTTATCAAGATGACAGTATTGACAGTTCGGAGTTTCGGATTATGCGATTGCAGAACATAGAATAGTTTACAGCTCGGACACAAGTCTTTTAGCTCGCGCAAATAATATAATGGTCCCCGTCTGTGGTAACACTTTGACCTTGTGCTGATCTAGCCTAATACGACTTGTAGGCAGTCTCAATTACTAAGAAGCCAGCAGCATAAACTAGTTTTGTTACCAGTAGAGTGTCGTGAATCGTGAAACTACGAGCGTAATGATTCTGTTAGCTAGCACTAGAGATCTTACCGGTTTCTCACACAGTTTCTCAATTACTGATACATACATAGATGATTTTGCAAATAGGTTTTTACAACCACTTTTCATGTCATTCCTGTAGTTTAGAACTTGTTAAATCGTACCAAAGTTTAATAAATTTCGACTGCTAATATAATTATTGCCGAAAAATAATATGTACGACGTAGGTACGGACTTGGGTACCTACGTCGTACATATTATTATTATTTTTATTATATCTAGCCCATACTGTCCCACTGCAGGGCCAAGTCCTCCCTCCATTCCTACCAACGATTACGATTCCGTCGTAATAGTTCTTATTTAAATAATTATTCATAATTCAAACAAAATACTACTTACAGCATAGTTCAATCCAGTTAAATCGGGATCACCATTCTTTATCCATTCATAAAACTCCATAGAATTATCTGTGGGATCTCCTTCACCATATGTTGCCATACAGAACACAGCTAAAGAATTCGGTATCTCTTGGAGTTTTACGAGTTCTTCCTAAAAATCAGATTAAAGATTTATTTGTAGTTTCTGGCGTTTCCGCAAACATTATTACAGCAATACCCACTAACCAACCAGCTTATGAAGAATAGCAGGTTTAAAAAATGTGTTTTACCATATCGCATTCTTCGGGATCAGCGACCATGCCCTTCATTTTGTATCGAATGCCTTCTTTGGCAAGACGACCAGCGAACTCCTCGCCAGTACCCGTTTGGGATCCATAGAATACAACCAAACTTCTTCCAGATGACTTTAATTTGTTAATAAAAGAATTTTCTGTAACTTGGATGGATCCAGCAGCCCTACGGAAAAAAAAGAATAATTAATATAAATGTATGTTGAAATGGGGGGTTCCCTGTTCACTTCAAGAACCAAGCATTAGGAGGATTTTTTTTCTTTTATACAAAGTTTGGTATCCTAGATCGTAGTCGTACTCAGTGTACCCTATTGATATTGTATGCAGTTTTTTTTACTAGGACAAGGTAAATCAGCACGTAGACTACTCGTGCTAGAGTAGCTACTCTAGCTATTCAGTCGTCTGTGACGTAAGTTCACGCGTATCATTAAATTCTTAATGATACGGATATATACTTATGTAAGTAGCCTGACTAATATTTATTATTCGGTAATTATTTAGGTCTACTCTTAAAGATAATATTGGTCAACGTGATTAAGGGACTTATTATCAGTAATTAATTTAAACTTTTAGATTGGAAATAACGCACGTTACATACCTACCTGCCTCGAAATATATGAAGAAAGTCTTTATTACGGGCACCTCGAACAGTGGTGGGATTGGTTAGGTTAGGATAGGACAAAAAATGTACGTGGGCAAGATACCACGGGCTTTTTCTGTAGCCTTAGCTCTACCTGTGTTTTTTATTAAATAACCCGTGTTTTGTTCAGAGATTCTTTAAACTTCTGCAGAAAGTTTAAGAACGACATAATTAAATGATGAAGATGTTTCCTCACTAAAAAAAATATGATTCTAATTACTCAGTCTCTTAGATTATCGAAAAATATTCGATACCTACGTATTTTTTGTTTTATCAAATCAATAAAAATTGACGAAGTTAAAACGCATCAAAGATTTGAGTGGGGGTTTGTGACGTCACTCACCGGTAAAAAATGCCATGTCTTAGAATATGACGTCACACGAGTTTTCAAAGGACTGTATCGTCTTCATTGTTTGTTTACGTGAAAAAGAAAAAATATGTGTCCAATATTTTTTGAAAATGCATCTGACGGACTTTAGATTTTTTTTTTAACTACCCTATTACCCAGGTAAGGTATAAAACTCTTTCTAAGCGTGAAACTGAAAGCTAATACTATTAACATACCTACAGTTAAAGGATCACGTTTTCAGGGTCATGCACTGATAAACTAAGATAACCAGAATCATGCGAATTGTGTAGATAAAAAATACAATAAATAGTTAATCGCCTCAAAACTGTTTTAATGCATAATTAACTAATTTTATCAAATCTAAATTGAGCTACGTCATTCATCAGGAAATTACTGCCATTGGTTGAAGTAATACGGAAGCAAATAATACCTAAATTAAAAAAAAATAACATTTGATGTTACGCTAACGTTGGTTCTCTACGCGTTGTACACACACACGAATGATAAGGATAACGAGCAGATAAGAACCTAAATAGCGGAATATGTACATGAAATAGCAGCTCCATCCATACCTATATCTTGAAACATTGGTTACATAGATAATTCGAGCATCATAGAACGAGGCCATTTTCATGCAAATTTTATACATTTAACATAAATAATTATTTGAAATTAAATATTCATTTAAAATATAATCTACAAAAACTATTTACATATATAAAAAATAGTACCTAACCGGTATCGAGAACAGGGTCCATGCTACCGGGCGCGGCGGCGCGGGCAGTCAGGGCTCTAGAGTGAGGTTGACCCTAGCAATACGAATAAGAGCCTTGTCCAGAGGAGTACCGCTTTCTCAATCAAGACCTTGATCCAGCTGCCTAACTAGAGCCTCCTCAGTTGTTGTTCGAGGCTCCTGGCAGTTAAGCCATTAGTTGAAACGACTATCCGCAAATTGATCGCTTTGTTCACATCTCACATGGCGTCAACCTTTTTTTGAATTTCGTATTACTAGTAAAACAGCACCAATACTGACGCAAGGCGGCACTGGCATCAATTAAGCATTTACCTATGTGAGCATGAGCACTAGTTGCGTAGGTACTCGACCTTACACCAGAGAGCTTTACATGTTTATTCAATGTGTACCTACCTACCTATACTTTATTTACCACGTCGCGCGTTATTGCTGCCTTGTGTACGTCTGTTTAGTAGTGGATACTTCGGAACTAACTCAATATTACCTATAAAAACACGAGTGTCTAAACCCGTAGGCATAGACACATCACCAGCGGCCACCTGCCACTCCACTTAAAATTCTATTCAAACCTTTTTTTTCATTCTATAATAAACCATCCTCCAATGGCATGTGACGTACTTATTTTAAATCACGGATAGCTAGTGCTTACAACAGACTGTAAGTAGATATTGCAGAATCAGGTCGCACAATCGACTTCCTTGTACTTATTGTACAGAATTATATTCTATCGCAGTCATAGAGACAATTATTGTAAGTATCCAGGTATAGGTAAGTACATACTTATACTTACATCATAGCTGAGTATTTTTCAAAAAATTTGTACATTTCAGAATAAAAATGATGTCGTTAATTTGGAAACTAAAAAAGTCAAATAAATACATCTTGTAATTTTTAATCTCCGCGTTGTATTTGACAGATATATATTCAGTTCATTCGTAAATAGTCTCATGACTTATTATTCTATATATTTTTTACAAAAACATTTAATATAATACCACTCAAAATTTTGTTTCATACAAAAAGCGTAGTGTCACTATCAGCTTTCAAATATTTGGATTCGTTAAAATGGCTTTAAAATTCGATTTATTACGCGTGAATTGTATTTAATGTGTTATACGTATCCCCTAGTATTTAAATCTCTGTTTATTTGGGGTTTTCATGATATATAATTAATTATAAATAGTTTTATTTCCTTGTCGCAATATTTTACAAGTTCGTAACAATCAGTTTCGTTAGCAATTTTTACACTGGTTTCTTGGCATTTCTGAACGCAATCGTAAATTTTATTATTGGCAAAACTAACCTGAACCTGATTGGCTATTACGAAACTGTCAAACGCATCGATCAACCATTTTATTGTGAAAGTCGTAAGCGGAGCTCCGAAGAAACATTTTCGTTATTATTCATTTACAACACGATATTTCGGTAAGTAATTTAGATACATGACGGTGAATTTGATATGTTAATTAGTAGAATATTATCTTTTTACTTAGTTCTTCTTCTGAACGTTTAACATTGTGTTTTGCAGTCAATTTACTTTTGAAGTTATTTTGGGCTTACATTTTAGTAACATTTCGTAACGTTACGAAAAGGTTTTCTTACATTTTAGTAGCATTTTGTTACTAAAATGTTACGTGTTACGAAAGTGATGAATATAAAGCTGTATGTACCATGAATATTTTAACCGACTTTGTCTCAAAAAGAGGTGAATCGTGATCTGATCAATAAATAAATATAAAATACGTTTGTTATTGATCGTAAATAGAGATTAGTAAATAATCAAATATTTTGCTTTAAAGTTTCTGAATTGCTTCAAATTCGTGACAAACCCGTGATATTTTGTTTTGTTATGTTACCTACCTAATTATAATAAAAAAAAATCGCTTTCTTTTTATTATTAATACTTTATTTAAATTGATTAAGTAGGTAATCCACTACTGCACACATCACGTCCTGTGTAATGAAAATATAATACATAAATAATTAAGAAGAAACAAAAATATTGAACACCGTGGATAAAGCTTAATAATTACTTTTTCGTAACAAGGTTACAATCTCGATACAACAACTTAGTTATAACATTTTCGTTACGGACAAAAAAAATGAAAAGTACTCAGCTACCGAGAAATGTAAGATATTTAGGGGTTAATAAAAATCTTAGCCAAGCATAAAAAAAACCTTTCTTAGTGAATAAATGGTATCACCGTATCAAAGAATAAAATAGGAAGCTGGTCTATAGTTCTATATCCAGCTATCTAAGTCTAGCCAAGATAGCAAAGTCAAAGAAGCGACAGTTTTTAAATACATCATAAGTGCTGATTGACGAAGTCGTCTGTAGGTACAGACGCTACCTAATTTACGAAATACATAATCAATATTGAACCAATTTATTAGCACTTGCTGATGTACCTCTACCTAGTTTCCTACCAACATGTATCTAGTCAATGATAATTATGTAGGCACACCAATCTCATTGTACATACTCGTAAGTACCTATGTTTAATGTGAAATTATGCAAGCAATCTATTCTAAAATCATAATATTATATTTAGGCGACAGAATAATTATGCGTTATTTTTCTATCTGTCTGTGTTTTGACATTGGTCTTATTTCCGGATATCGATTAGATTTCATGAGTCTAAAATTCTAAATCCTATGTTTTTATCTTAGTTGGCATTGTCATTTTAGTTCACCAATGTATTGTGTTTGTATTTTTTATATTTAATCATCCAATTTCTGCAATATTTAAAAAAAAAAACTAATAGCGCGTTATATTAAAACTGGTTATGGTTATACGCAGTTACGCACACACGTGTCATGTTCTGTAGAGCACCTACCACCTAAACGGTTTATTACATTATTTTAATTTGTTGTTATACGAGTAGTGCCTAGGTATGATTTGCGATTACATGTAAAACGTTTCCTAAGCATTAAAATAAACTATAATAGCTATTAAGGTGTGCTATCATATCAGTGATATGATAGCTATCACAATATTACCACTTTTTAAAGTCTTTTTTATTAAATTTTATGTTGTGTGTTATAGCGAGTTTAGTATACTACTTAGCGTCCGAGGTTAGTATACTACTATTATACCCGCGGCCGCGCGAGAGGCCCTAGGACATTCCACGAAAATGTGTTGCAAAATCAATTGTACATTCTGCGAATGTGACTTGGTTTTGCAATTAGTACAATTAATGAAATATCGATAATCCATTACAGTGGGTCAATTCATCATCACCATAATTTCAGCCAAAAGACGTCCACTGCTGGACATAGGCCACATTGATCGGTCCCGTACGTCTCGCATTCAGCGGATCCCCGCAACCTTCACCAGGTCATCGGTCCACCTAGTGGGAGGCCTGCCAACGCAACGTATTCCGGTTCGCGGTCGCACTCCAGAACCTTCCGGCCCCATCGGCCATCCGTGCTGCGAGCAATGTGCCCTGGCCACTTAAGTTTGGCAATTCTTGGGGCTATGTCGGTAACCTTAGTTCTCTTGCGGATGTCTTGATTTCTGATGCGATCCCGCAAGGAGACTCCGAACACCCTCTCCATTGTCCTTTGGGTGACTTTGAGCTTTCTGATGAGGCCCATTGTGAGCGACCACGTTTCGGTCCCGTATGTAATCACTGGCAAAGTGGCAACACATATTGGTCATAGACTTTCGTCTTGAGACACTGTGTAAGTTGGACGAGAAGATACTGCGAATGCTGCCCAGCCGAGTCGGATTCGACGATTCACCTCTTTCTCGAAGTTAGACCTACCCAACTGGACCGTTTGTCCCAGGTAGACATAATCGTCTACAACTTCGAGTGTAGAGTCTCCGATCTTGATAGGAGTGGGTGTTACATGGAGATTCATCATAACCTTGGTTTTGTCCATGTTCATTTTAAGACCAACTCTTTTGGAAGCTCCACCGAGGTCATCGAGCATTGTACTGAGGTCCTCCATGGTCTCAGCCATGACCACTATATCGTCGGCAAACCGAAGGTGAGTGACGTACTCGCCATTGACGTTGATGCCAAGTCCTCGCCAATCCAGAACCTTGAAGACATCCTCCAGTGCAGCGGTGAACAGTTTCGGAGATATGACGTCTCCCTGTCTCACACCGCTGCAGTGGGCATCATTACATATTATAGACTTTTTAACCTATTAATGCCTTTTCGCGACCTGACATTTTGCGAATCGGACACTCGGCACCACGGGTAGGACTAGAGAACATACTATATTTCTTAAGCAAAACTTGTTTCTTCTAACTGATGAAATTAGCTACAAAAGTTGTGTAGAATATCAAAGTTAAAATATTGAGTTAAGTCGAATTTTTAACGTTTTTGCATTGTCATGCTTTGCTACGTGACTAGGTTTGTGAGATTAGCGAATATCATTATAAGTATTATGTGGTCCCGATTGCTTATTATCGCAGATTCTATTGTATGCAAACCAATTTAAAAAAAAGTAATTCATTCAACCTTTACGTAGACACGGTAAATCGGTAATCCGTAAATGCTTCAGTACGTATTTAAGTATCATTTACATTATCATAATGTGTGTGCCTACGTGCCAAGCATTTTTATCTGGCGTCACATTGTAAATAATGTGTGATTTCATATATTTGATAATTTCATATCTTATAATATAACTATATTGAGTAGGTAGGTATAGATGGTAGATATGCGAACGGTTGCGTGGCCTCAAAAGCTGTCAAGATCAGCTTGTTTTTTGTTGAGTATTATAAAACATTTGTTCTACAAAAAACTACGAGGAGTATTTTAACCGCCAAACTGACGATAATAATTCTCAAAACAGTTTATTTTTGTCCGTAATTTTTATTTAGTGTAACTACCTACTAATCATTATAACTACCTACTTCATAGTTTCATACGTGCAGGTAGCACGAAGCATTCATTTAGTCATTAGTTTGAAGTTTTGTTATTCAGTTAGCTGGTAATAAATAACGTTTGAGATCGATCTCAAAATTACTAACTTCATTTAAAAAGGTTAAGATATATTTTGATTTCCGAATAGTTTAGGTATTCCTTTGTTTCCTAGAGCAGAGCAGCAACTGTGCGTTGAAGTTAAACCTTTGCCATAGGTGACATATCGCTGAGCTCAAGAGAAACCCCTACATCAATCGAACCACTACAAGGTGGAAAAATTTATTCTACGTTCATCAAACAAACCGGTAGTCTTTAACAATCCTACATAATATGTACTTGTACATATACGTAGGTACCTATAATACGCAAGGTGCCTGCTGCAGGCAGCACTAGTCATACGATGTTTATGTAGATTTACAAAGCCAACTATCATTAAAATTACTACATTACTATCATTTGGTGCTAAACCTATATGCTTAGGAACGTGAACCAACAATAAATTATAAATACTCAGATGACTCGGACTCGGTGCTCATGCTGTGTGCGACTGATTTGAAGATTACTTGAGTGCCTCGTCCATCATATACTATCATCAAATTAAACTGACTATTTTAAAAGCAATTTAAAACAATTACTTAAACCTAAGCCACTAGTTTATGTAAAAAATATTCATTCGAAGAAAAATAATACTTCTATAACAGAGGTTATAGAAGTTTTATATTATATTTTATTTTAGTTAAGTTGTTTTAGTTTAGTCAGATAAATAAATTACTTAATTAAACAGTATAAAACCAAGTTCGCCAAGGCCAGCCAGACATATTATATTAATATTGTTACGTCGGCTGTTTTACGAGACCACTCTAGATTACGTTCGAGCCTAGATCATGTTCTGGAAGTTGAAAAGCTGGTTAGAATAGCATACCAGTCTGCCCATGCACTCATCAATGGAAATTTGATACAGGGGTTCCGCAACAGAATACACAACTCGGAAGTGAGAACCGCTGTGAGATTTGGGCATTATGACATACTGAATTACACCTTGATCCATGTCTTGGAAGTATGTTGGAAGTAGAGGCAGTAAGACAAGATCATCAAATATATGTGGTATATTTGTTGCTCTTGTTGCACTCATCACATTCACGCGAGCGTGCGCCAGGCCTAGCTGCTACACTGGTAGAGAAAAGGATCTTCTTCGGTCAAACTGTAAAAAGCGAAGCATATCGAGAGAACATCAATCCTAGCAGGGAAAGGCTGCTGATATGACTGCCCAGCAACAGTAGAGAACTCACGGTAACAAAGACGCACTGTCAAGAGGGCATGGCATGAAAACGGTGCGCACATTTCCCAGCAAGAGACTAAGAATTAAGAAAGTAGTGTCCGTGCGGATGGTAAGAACAGATCTCAGCGATGAATGAAAGGAAATATAGACATCAAACCGTTCATCAAGTGAATAAAAGCTGGCACTTCTAAACCTAAGTGGAGTGAGGCGATGAGTTCCATCACAAAACAATAGCTTAGTTACCTAGGATTGCGTGTTGTGCCGTAAATGGGAAAATGCTCGAAAAGACAGCTGCCTTTATCTACAAATGGTTGTCCCCAAAGTCAAGGTACCGGATTTTCTACGGCTCTACCATGATGGATGTCCAGGAGGACATATGGGGGGAAATATCGATCAAAGGAGGAAATTGGAATCGCAAGTAGGTATTTAAGGAAGTCTCTTGTGTGCAACCAGACCCATCTTTTATGACCCATTATCTGATGGGATGGTGAGACGATCCAACCAAACGTTGGAGAGGTATCTGGAAAAGTTGTAGAAAGTAAGCAAAGGGATTGGGACAAGCACATGCAGTCGTTTCTTCTCTCCTACAGTAGTGTAGTCCACGAACGTACGACTGCGACGCCAGCCTTCGAGAATTTCGGAAGGGAATTACGGTTGTCAGCAGTTTATTTCACTGGAACTCCCCCTGACATCCCCCTGATACTCCGCGCAGTATAACAGATTATGCGAATGACTTGCGTAACAAGGTGAATGATGTATATGAGAATATCAAACAATTCGGCCAATAAATGTCCGAGAAGATAAAGACCCGTTACGACCGGAAGGCAAACAGAGAGGCTTCGATGAGAGTTCAATGATGTGGTTGCATAACCCAGTGCGGAGCAAGGGGAAGTGTCCGAACTTGCTAGAAAAATGGCGTGGATGATACCGAGCCGTGACTAGAATCAACGATAGCATCATAGCACCTATCGAATACCGAAGGGTCCGCCTAAGATTATTCACGGAGGCCGATTCGCTACTACGGGACAAATTATGCTCGGGTCGAGCATGTCTAACTAAAATAAGAATTAGAAGTGCGATATCTAAGTGAATAGTGGTCCAGTACTGAATTTGTGGATCATTCCCACTAGTTCTACTGCACAGTCCTACGATAGAACTAGTGGGAATTTTTTTTCCCACTAGTTCTACGATTCAAGGTGGTACGAAATCGTAGAACTAGTGGGAACCAAAATTCCCACTAGTTCTACGATATAATTTAAGGGTGTTACAAAATCGTAAAACCTGCGGGACTCAAGTTTCTTATTCGTTCCATCACACAGTTTAGGGTGCCGTAGTTGCAACTACGGCACAAACTACCAGGGGAATAGAAGTAGGCATTGAAAACATTATTTTTTGGTGAAGATAAAAATGGATAGGTACTAAAGTCCCATAAACTACTAGGAGAACAGAAGTAGGAAGGATGGAGGTATTGGAATCTTTAAATCAAATCTAAATTATTCCTTTTATATAGAAACTAGCTGACCCACGCAATTTCGTCCGCGTCACATAATTTAGCTTATAACCTTTCTCGATAAATCGACTATCCAACATATTAAATTGAGTTAAATCGTACTCGTAACAAACAAAAAATCTTACCTTTCCTCTTTATAATACCTATTAGTTTAGATTGGCTTCGATTATATTATTAAAGTAACAATTACTATAGGTATCTCTTACGGTTTAATATACAGTAACACCTTGTACTTGTAAACATTATGGTGCAGTAAATATTTTGAATTTGAATTTCTCCGGAGCCCCCAGAGGCCAGAATCCCCACGTACCTACCGCACCGGACCGAATGACTGCCACGCGCTTAATTATTTTGTCGCCCGTATATTTTTACATTGCGATATATTCTAAAACATTTGTTTAAACTGAATAGAGTAAAAGGCACAAATATTCTACATAAATGTGTTTTTTAGCACGGAAATTTAATATAGAATATCTGTGCCTTAGAATATTTGTGAATATAGATTAATACCATATGGGTTAAATAAGCTTCGCAAAATATAATTATTTTTAACCTAACATTTAATAATTAAAAAATGGTTACAGCGGACTTTTTTTTAGAACTATTAAAGGGGAACAATTTCTTCATACATAGTATTTACGTAACTTAAACCGTTTTCGCAGCGCACGCAACGGAAGCTCTCAAAAAGGAATATCTTTTCCCGTTTTTGCAACATTTTTCATTTATGCTCCGCTCCTATTGATTGTAGCGTGATGTTATATGGCCTAAAGCCTTCCTCGATAAATGGACTATCCAATACTAAAATAATTTTTCAATTCCAACCAGTAGTTCTAGAGTTTACACCGTTCAAACAAACAAACAAACTCTTCAGCTTTATAATATTAGTATAGATGTATATAGATTTGATTATTAAATGAGATTTCTAATAACACACAGTATGCAATGATGACACTAATAATTCACCATTCTGGCCTCCAGGGGCCGTATTTTTGAATCAATAGAATTCCAAATCGTGTACGAAATCGCAGAATTCGTATGAGAATCCCTAAAATCGCTATTTTTGAATATTCATACCCGTGAATTTTGCAACGAGTGGTCCGACCCACTCGTTTCCGATATTCTACCAGTAGAAATGAGAATGACACTGACAAGTGAAGATTTGTTGACAGATACGTTACGTTGACTTTATCTAACCTATAAATCAGTGTTTTCTTTCGCCTTTCGCGATGGTTAGCCTCGAGGAGTATATCCTGATGAATTACATCAGCGACAGAAAAAAATATGTAAACACTAGAGAAAAAAATATCTAAATCCCAATGACAGACAATGACATTATAACTTTTTAATTTACGTTCCGTTCCACCGTAACTCATTAGTCATTACCGGTTTTTAAAATCAACGAGTTATGGCTTTCCGGTTTTTATTTTTCTGCGTGAAATGAAAAATGTTATAAGATTCGAGTTTTAGGGCAACACTAATTTCTATTACTTCAAAAATACGTAAAATTTGGAGCAATCGAAATTCATTTCGTATACGTTTTGCTTTCGTGCATGAATTTAAGATTCACTTCGAGTGATTCAAAAATACGGCCCCAGGGTAGTTTGTGGGACTCTACTGTCCTGGTTTCATATCTCCAACAAAAAAAGCGCATGGTATTAGAAAGGAATAATTTAGATTTGATCTTTAAAAAGATCGCAATATCTCCTTCCTACTACTGTTCTCCTGGTAGTTTGTGGGACTTTACTACCTATTCTTTATTTTTCATCTCCAAAAAAATGTTTAATACCTCCTGGCTACTTCTATTCTCCTGGTAGTTTGTGCCGTAGTTGTTCCCTAAACTGTGTGATAGAACGAATGAAAAACTTGAGTCCCGCTGGTTTTACGATTTTGTAACACCCCTAAATGATATCGTAGAACTAGTGGGAATGATCCGAATTTGTGACTTAGAAATGTTTTGTTATGAATAAAGTTATTTGGTGTTTATTCGGTAGCGTTTTAATTTATCCCATTCTTTGTCATAACGACCCAGCCCGTAACGACGATACCAAGACGATATCAAGATTATAAGTAGTGAAGTTATGAAGTTATGTTACAATCTAACTTACATATTTCCGGTTTCTTAGGTTCTTAACTCTTAAGATAGGAAGCAATAACCTTCCGTAAACGTCATACGACTTGAGTTTCAAATTACTATTCGTGTGTTTTGCATTCAATGGCAAAGAATATCCAAGTTATAACAATCATAATTATGCAGGTTTATGATTGTTGAACTCATTTAATCTTGGGTGACTGAATTTTACATAAGAAAAATTGAAGTAGGTACTTGTTTTGACATTGGTGGGGATTCTCAATAACCGGCTCTAAGTAAATTTATGCGCTTCTGAAAAATAGATTGCGAAAGCCGTAGCGTTTTTGTATGGTCGTAACTCGTACTTAAATAAGTACCTATTGATAAAACCCAATTACAGGTTTTGCGGTCAATGTCCACCTACTTTGATAGACATTTTTAACCCCTTCCAGTCGTAGAAATTCAATTGAATGACCACTTAATGGATAAAGCCCCTATCGTCTCAAGTTTCCCAAAAGTAATAAATAAATAAATAAATAAACATAGCTAAATCAAGAAAGCGAAGAACGAAGGTCTTCTAACTCACGTTGGAAATACATACTTGAAATTTGTCTATACACGCGATTTAAAGCGTACTTCTACCTGCCTACAATGGCTACAATCAATAATGATATCCAATAAGATTGTTTAATCGCATGATATCTATTTTAAATTAGGATTGGTTTACCCTTCAACTTTGATTAAAATTAGTTCCACCTTATTTAATTTTAATATTACAAGTAATTACTTAATAATTAACAAATTAAAGGTAGATATTTAGATTACCATAGATCTAGAATATTATAGATAGGTACATGGTGCATTTTTCAAGTGGGTGTGGAGGTGTGGACGGCCAAACCGCCAAATCCGAATTCCAAAATCCTCAAAGGAGTCTTGGGCTATTTTTGTAGAAATAAAATTCTATATTATTACACCATTCAAAAGCGTCGCTATTAAGGATTACATTCTGAGAAGATTCATAATAAAGAAATCACAGGCTAACACACACACACACACACACACACACACACACACACTATGAGAATAATTTGTACCTACCATTTTTTTAATATCAGAAGGAATATATCTAGACGTATGTATTTTGGTCCTTCGAGCCGGATCAGATTCAGTTCAAGTTACATTAGAAGTAAAGTTTTAACAGAGTAAAGTTTTCTTTGTCATTGAGAGGATTCTCGAATCAAAAGCTCTTTGCCAAGATTAAATAAAAACACCTCAAATCTTTGACCATTTTTTTAAGAAAAGTATGTTAAAAGTGAATTTTATTTAAAAGGCAGTCGTAAACCTAATAATTATGTATATTTGTTAAGTTTATTCAATACAAAACCGTTTGACGAATGAGGTACTTAAAAGTCAGTCACCGTCGTGGTCGTATTGTTCGAACATTATCCACTGATTTAATTGGTGTTGACCCTGACCGCTAGATCGCCAAATAGACTTGGAATTTTAATTATCTAATAGTGGTGGTACTGTCAACAGGACAGACCTTACACTGTCCTACAATAAATGATTATAGCTGTGTTCATAACTGTTAAGTTACCTAAGTAATGTCGAAACCGTCTAAGGCCAATGACTACTGTTGCCATGAGTTTTATTCGGCGATCGTGCTCGGAAGCCTGATCCGAATGATGCAATTGATACCTAGGTACCAAAATATATTTACTCAATGCATTTTTCTTTTGACATTCACGGGTAGGTAGAATCTGGTAGCATAATTATTATGTGGTAATGATTCGAATCTTTTTTGTGGGACCAAAAATGTATCATGTTTTATTTTTAACGCGAACTAAACGTTAAAGGGTAATACCTCAATATTGAATAAATTAATCTTAATTTAACTTCAATCAAGAATATTGAATGAATTTAAATTAAGATTAATTTACAGTGTCATCTTGTTTTTACCTATGTATAAGTATTTTGCTAGCTGTTGCCCGCGATCTTCGTCCGCTTGCAATATAAAAAAAATATTACTTCTTTAGTTGAATCGGAATTTGTTTTAGGTACAGAACTATAATTCCGTTGCTAAAATGAAGGTAGCATAAGTTCCTCCTTCTAACATCAGCTGTCGCTAGCAATGTTGCCCCGTCAGTCTAGCCGTTTCGGAGATTAGCCGAAATAAACAAACATTTTTTTTTGTATTTAGTAACATAAACGACAGCCCAAAGAAAAAGTGTTATTTTTAAATTACAAAATGATACTTCAATTTTATTTATTTGTATCTATACACGACTTTCCTAGATCGTCATTCCCCTTGCTAAGACCCATTATCCTGTAGGAAAAAAAACAACTGAGTCGTGTCTTTTCCATTGACGTCAGTAAACCTGTGGCCGCCGCCGCCGCTGTGGCTACTATTTAATTCAAAATACATCCACAACCACACAAAATTAAATATTCTCAACGCACGGACGCACGCAGTGGTTTTGTTTCTCTCTCTCTACTAGCTAGTAATATTTGAATGTCTTTGCTCTCTACAAAATGTTTTAGGTTACCTATTGCAGGATTTGCAGATCTATCAAAAATCTTTAAACAGAATCTTAAATAATTTTTTAAGGGTTTTATCCGTACAATTGAATATTTTATTATATTCTGGTAGGAATTCACATAAGTTTAAAATTTAATGACAGCTCTGCAAAACATGTAAAGTCACGCTTCAATCAAACGTAAGCTAAAATTACTTACACATGCATAAAGAAGACAATGATAATGGAAGTAACAAGCAAAGGTAAAAGCGTAATCGCCAGTAACAATTTAATGGGTACTGTTGTTGTGAACTCGTACTATTGTTACTAAGGTACGGTAACTTTGCACGATGTATCCTATTATGTTATAATTTAATTTTAACAGGTTGTGTTAGATAAGTATCTAACTAGACTGGTAGTTTAGATCTGCTATACCTAGTTACTAACAGAATAATTTAAAGTAGTAAGTACAACAGAGTCTCTACTAAACACAAACAAACAATAAAATTGTACAAAATATAGGTACTTACTGGATTGAATATTTACTGAGCAGTATTTCATCTTTCTTGTTCTCCTTTTTTGAGTTATAGAGCCACCAAATGGTGCCTCCCAGTAAGACAACGAGAACAATAATATCAAACGTGCTGAACAGTGATCCCCCAGCGGCTGCAGCAGCAGCAGCGCCGGCCGCAGCATCCATCAAAACGTCCTGTGCGCTGTCTGACATTTTGTAGGTTATGTTTCTTTAGCGCAATATATTACGTAGTAATAATCACTTTCTTCAATAAGGTACAAGGTCACCTGTCAGACTTTATTTTTCGACAGGACTATAAAATCGGCACATCCGGCGACAGCACGCCCCACGACACTATGTACACTGCACTGACACTGACTGAAGTGACGTGATGTGATGGTTCGTTTCTAGTTGGTAATGTGATAAAACTTTACGAAGGAACGAGAACGATAGTCGAGTCGACACGGTCTGTCGACACGACAGCTATAACGAGTATTGCCGAATAAAGCCGAAGGGGTGTCGCACGTGAGCACAGGCGCTAGTTACAAGCGAAACTTATAGCTGCTTGTATATTATAAGCCTGCCTGTACCGTGTACAATACGTATGCTTCGCTCTACGTGCTTCTTACGTATTCCGCTCTACCACCGGTACAAGTAATAGGTACTCAACGAACGAAAGGATAAACCGCCACCATTGCACCAGTGTGAACTGTGAAAATTAATTCGGCGCGGCCCGCCGCCGTACCCACAGAGTACATTAGACTATATTGAAATAGAGACCAATCTTGTGCTGTGAAACAGGGTCACTTGCGTTCGTGAAGAAACTAGCGCCATCTGATATTTCTATTTAGAACTACACCCTTTAAATATATCTACATATAGCTATGCAGATATATTTATTTTTATTATTACTTTATAGTGTTGATTTCAAGGATTGATAAATGAAATACAATTTAGGAAATCATGTTTTTATTATCAAATTAAAGTTTTAACATTGTATGATATTTTTTGTATGGCTGGAGGAGTGGATACATATTTCGAAAATTACAATTTTGTTGCAGTTATCACAACACTGGAGTCCTATCTCAGTTGTGACGGTTGTGACACAATCACTCACAAATCCTTTCTGGTCACAGGTAGGGATTTGCCGGAGGAGTTTTCACTCAACAACAACAAATACACAAAATAACACAGAAAGAATAAAAAAGTAAACAAAACCGGCGCACGCGTCAGATTTTTGCAGACATTTGTATTAGGGTTACCAGTTTATTAGTAATTAAAACCATCAAGAATACTCTACCAACACCCCAATGTACGTTAGTGCAAATAATTCTGTGAGTTTAATGCAATTCAAATTTATGATAATGATGCTATTCTTTGGTTAAAATAAACAATAAGTCAGTTTAAAAATATTTGTAATGAGCTACCGGAGCTATAGAGCTGCCATCTCTTATTTGTATTTGGTATAAATTGAGTGATTATAATCCGACAAAATTAAAAAACACACTTAAACTCATTCAGTACAGGGACTACACATACTTCGTGATTTTGTATCATTGTACCCCATTCTGTCCCCAGTTTTTTGTACTAAGATTGAGCACCCTGGCCGTACCCACCGCGTCGCGGTAGTGAATTGTGGTGACGTGGAGACGGGGACGGGGACGCTAGTGTGCGGGGCGACACGAGTAGCAGACAACCGACCGACTTTGCCTCGGCTGCGTTTGCTCGCAGGCGTACGGCTTGTGTTGCGCCATTTACTTAGCAATTCAAAATATTGCGTGCAGTCTTATCTCAAAGTGCATTCCTACAACATTCAGCCTAATATTATGTACAGATCTAATTTATTAGACTATGTGCGTGGTTCCGTTTTGTTAGATTAGGTACCTACTGTTAATTATAATATTATGTCTCTACACATCTCGGGACACTAATGGGGCCTCGGGGTTTCGGAAGGCGTACTAGGGATAGGACTGCCATAGGCCCATTTGAAGAAAGAAAGCATCAACCGGCGAGTATCCCTGTATGCACTATGCATTTGTGTACCCGATGTTTCTGTGCCCTAAGTCCTGGTTAGAGCAGGCAGGACTATTGCAGAACATGGAAACAAAAGACATTGAATTATGAGTTTTAGCCTAAAACCACTAAAACTCATAATTCAATAAATTGGCTGATGGAACGACTATAGCCTAGCCACCAATATTTATAAAAACATAAGTGAAATGTCAGGGGATGACTTTTTTTGTACACCTGATAAATGGGTCCCCGAAAAACTATCGCTAGCACTAGGTGATGTAGCAACAAAGGGAGTAACATATCAAGACGTGCTTAAGGAGTACATAAGTATTTCACGGCTATCAGAACCGATCTGGAACCCGGAAATACGGTCAAAGAGTTAAAATCCCTATCAACACTCACTGGTATACCTACATACTGGTATGTACTTCCTTCCTCCAAGAAAGTTTGCTCTTGCGAATTTCTACTCAAGCCAGCACAAATAAGCAATAAAGAGGTGGGAGCTCTGATTTTGGTCAGTGTTCACTCCGACAGCTTAAGGCAAGCCAGAGATGACGAACTAGATCAGAAATCAGGTCCGTGGGGTCGTTACTACCCAACAGCTCGCCAGGAGCTGCCCTGCGAGATTGTATCTTTCTTGGTCTAGCTCCTCGCCCCAGATGGATTTGGCAAGATCGGGGGGCACTATAGTGCCCCCGCCAAGTCGAGCGCGAAGCAAACACTGCCGTACCATCCTTTACTGGAACCATTTCGCCGCATTTTCAGGCCCCTATTTGAGTACCTCTGGATAAGCCCAGAACTCAGAAATTTTCGTCATCCAGTAAGCTATAAAATCACACTTAAAATAAAAAATTTCAAGTCTGTAGGTCATTTAGCTCCGAAGTTAAGCGAAAGCAAAGTTTCGCATTTATGACACTCACTCACTCATGATCATCAGAATAGAACTAGTACTTCCCATAAACTCAGAGAGCTGAAATTTGGTACAGAGTTAGGGTTTAATGGCCACATAAAGGGAAAACTATAAAACTAGGATAATCGAAGATCTGGAGTACCTGGTGACCCTTATTTGAAAACACAAGAGCCCAACCAAACTCTTAAAGATCGACATACCGCCTTTAACATAGGGGCCTGAAAATGCGGCGAAATGGTTCCAGTAAAGGATAGTACGGCAGTGTTTGCTTCGCGCTCGACTTGGCGGGGCCACTGCCGTGCTCCCGATTGACTTGTACCCACTAACCTTTAAAGAATGTTCAACGGCCACTTACTTTTTAGAGATAAACAAGCAGCTCCATCGAGACGACTTGGCTAGTTTTTTACAGAATGTTTTTGGTGGGATAATTATTACTATTTAAGTTTGTCTATCCTCCATTTCAATCAATTTCTTGTAATCGTTTTTGTTTATAAACTATCTATGATATCAGGGTTTTCGCCACAGAACAGATAAAAGAGGTTAGAAGGGCCTTGTGGGCGGGGCAGGCGCGCCGCTCATATGTCGCAAACGCTCTAATGTCGACAAAATTTGATTTACCGGCGCAATCGCGCTCATATTGTGACAGCGTACGAAGCTCCGCGAAAAAAAAGAATTATGCCATCTTGCGCTATTATAATGTGTCGGAAAAGAAGCCAGGGTGTGTAGTGTGCCTCGAGAAGGGATTTCTTATCACCGGTAAGTCCAAATACCTTAGAATACAAGTAATATTTGTAATTATTACAATAGTATTATGTAGATGGTAGAAAAAATGATACTGTCGCAAGCAGTTAAAAAATTACGTACATTGCTTGCAATACGTGGGTACCATCTTGTACTGCGTGGGCGATTGCGCGATGTATTTCGTTCACTGCGAACGTCGCGTACGACGAGCCAAAGCTTGAGTTCTGCAAAATCTATGCATTTCGATTGTGTTGTACCAAGTTGTTAACAATGTCGATATTTCGTATGTGTGAATGTATTCAAATGATATTATTATGAATATGATTAAATAACTTCGTTTATTACTGTCAATTATTGTTTATTGTGGGTTATTAATTTTGGTTTTCGTCTAAAATTTGTTTTGAGGTTAGTCATTTATAATGGAAACATAACACAACAAAGTTTTGTTTTTAGGTTTCCAACAGTTCCAGATACAAGAACACTATGGCTAGAGGCAACCGGTAGAATTGAATAGATACCTACTAACTAAATGTAGTAATTAATTGAATGTATGTCTTATTTTTAAGTGTTTCTCGTATGTTTACTTTTGATTTTACTTTTTTAATCTTTAATTTTGTATCTGTGTGAGACAAATAAATACCTTTTCATTCTTTCTATCCCGTTCCGAAATTAAAGCAAAATATTGCAAAACTTAAAGTTACAAAACTAAAGTAATTTTATCGACATAAATTATCGACCTTTTGGTCGCCGTAACATGTATGAGAAATTAAAGCGTGTGTGAGTGTACGTCATACGCAGTGTTTGCGCTAGTGTGACAACCAGTAGCAAGCTCGCGATCTAAGTGAGTGCGGTTTATTTGTGTGCGTTATGCGCGTACGTATTAGCCTCTTGCTTGTAGTGGATATAGAGAGTGGGAGACAAGCGGCGACAGGCGTTCTAATACAAATCAGGAACTATTTCCTTTCTAATCTCTTTTATCTGTTCTGTGGTTTTCGCTGAACGGGTCCCCTTCCCCTAGCATAATTCCCGACTAATACTGCCTTCCATTTTTTTTAAACTTCATAATTAGAGGATTTTTTTTTTCAAAGATGATAATTTAGCTTTGGACACCTTTCTTCGTCCACATTTCGTGGTTGTAACACTCAAGTTTGCTGCTTTAATTTATCAGTATTTATCACCAACGCAAGAAGATTCGACAGTATCTACTCTTCTACTAACGCTTGTACTATTCCATTTGGGAGTGCCTAATGTCCTCCTGATTGCGGCGGACAGAGGTCACTATTAGTCGTTATCTATTGACACAAAGTAGCAGGCCAGTGATTCAGTTTCTATCTGGAAAAGACGTTAGAATGCTGTTATAAACTGACATGACACTGCGAAAAATGTTAACTTATGCGCAATTATTATTTTATTTGTCCTTCCATAAAACTGTTCAATAATAAATAACATAGGTAGGTACTCGTGTGACCGTTTAGACTTTTAGATGCAAGCATCTTACAGGAAGTATTTAAAAATTCATGAAGTTTCCTTCATCTTAATGTCTGAAAACTTCCGTAAAATTAGTTGCTTGACCTTCAGTAAAAAAATGGTAAGTAGGTAATTTGTATTATTAGATTTTATTTTATCAATAACCTCAAGCGGCGCAAATACAACAACTTAATTGGCAGTTATATGTTTGAGCCATTTGGGGTTGAAACACTAGGGCCTTGGGGTCCGAGTGCTCACCTAATATTTAAGGAAATTGCCAAGCGGTTGGTCGACTCTTCACGTGACCAGAGAGCTGGCCTGTTCTTTGGCCAAAGAATCAGCATTGCCATCCAACGTGGGAATGCTGCCAGGCTTCTGGGCACTTTTCCTGTTGACAGCGTTGTGGACGAGTTTTTTGACGACCTGTAATTCTTCTCTTTTTGATACCTACTTGTATATATTTTATTATAATTTTAGTTCTGTAAATTGTAATGTAAATATTGCAAATAAAAGAAATATCTTCATAGACAGTGAAAATATAAGAATTTAACATTGATAGAAAAATTAACAATAACGACTCACTCGAATAATCATTACATAACTTGACTTTATGTTTATTTTGGCCGATTGTTAACTAAAGTATTTTACGATGTAGCATGCATTCGTTGTTCAGTTTTTCGTGGTGGCGTGTATTCGTTGTTCAGTTTTTCGTGGTGGCGTGTATTCGTTGTTCAGTTTTTCGTGGTGGCGTGTATTCGTTGTTCAGTTTTTCGTGGTGGCGTGTATTCGTTGTTCAGTTTTTCGAGGTGGCGTGTATTCGTTGTTCAGTTTTTCGTGGTGGCGTGTATTCGTTGTTCAGTTTTTCGTGGTGGCGTGTATTCGTTGTTCAGTTTTTCGAGGTGGCGTGTATTCGTTGTTCAGTTTTTGGTGGTGGCGTATATTCGTTGTTCAGTTTTTCGTGGTGGCGTGTATTTGTTGTTCAGTTTTTGGCGGTAACGTGCATTCGTTGTTAAGTGTTTCGTATTCATAAACTTACAGGGACGTGATATTAGGTGTTACACTTTTCTAAGTCACGTAACACACTCGTTTTAATAAAAAAATCAAATAATTTCTTTGCATAGAATGTAGCTACAATACAAAAATGTACAACCCGGAAGTACTCGGAGAGCAACAGAGCAACAGTGGCCCAGTGGTGTGGTGGCGCCCCGAATAACGAGCGCGGAGCGCGTTCGAAGTCGTGGGTTCGAATCCAGTGCAGGCTCATTACTTTGTGTAATTTATTTCATCATCGTAGGAGGTTATCTTGCAAATAGTGGCAACGCAAGGTCAAGCTAATACCTGTTATGGCTATGTAAAATTGTAGTGACTCATGACTGTGTGTAGTTTTATTTATTTGTGCAACAGCCATGATGAAATATATGTACTGGAGAACCTATCGAACAAGTGCATAAGTATGTACTTGTTTGAAGTGAGAGTTCTTTGTTGTAGGGTAGCAGCTATAGCAATGCAATGCCAAAAGTTGGCAGTAGGAACATTTGATTTCTTCTGTCATTACATATGCGTTTGAGCTTATTTATCGTCATCTTAATAATTCATACAATCATAATGACAAATTGTTTTATGTCGTTAAATAGAATGCTTATCTAATTAATACTCTAATGATTTGTAAAGTCACTATTACTGACACTTGTTAAACGTGATTAATTAGTGATTTTTTTTTCAAACAATAGTCTAAAATCATAATACCTACTACTCTACACCTGTGTGCAAGGTTACGATAAAAATGCTTATGCAGATAGTTATCTACCTAATAGTAGTAAAACCACCGTCGCCGTCGGTAAATCCTAGGTCAATGTACAAAGTCCGACGACTGAGGAATGAATTGAACCAAAGTTGAACAAAATGACGCCAGTGATAGGTAGCCACTGTTTAGCCAGTACGTACGTTTTCTTACAAACATCAGATTGGTTTCTATTGTTTTATTTTAGGACACGACGGACGAAGAGATAAAGTTAACAGAGTAGGTACACCTCGGCAGCATACCCTTTTTTTTTTTTTGGCGGGTGGAAAATCATTAAATAACCCCTCCTACTCTTGGGCAGAGCGAAATGGAGTGTCATACTTCTACTGACTAAAACCACCCATGTTCCTTCTTAGCCCGTGCGCCGAGGCCGCCGTATCTCTTTCGAACAACCCGACGGGGGGGAGGAGTATACCCTTAGAAATACAAAAATAATTTTGAAAATCAGGCTACAATTCACGGAGATATCGGTGGACAAATACGGTAATTTATCATCACAATGGAAACATTCGGATATATTCTCGGGAATGTTCTTGCTCAGGAGAATTGATTGAGAATTTAAGTTGTGAAATATATTATTTTAACGTAGACCGATACAATTTTTAAATTCTCGTAAATTCCCTTCCAAAAGAATATTCTCGAGAACTTAACAGCAAAGTTCTCGCAAGGTGAATGTTCTCGGGAATTTACCATCACTACGACCTAATCACCTAATGTTATCGGGTCGGGAAATATTCAGGAAAGGATAACAATATTTATTTTAGAGAACTCGTAAATAATCAACATGTGGAAAGCCTATCCGTAAAATCACACTTTGACTGTGCATTTCAGACATTTTGTGCTAGAGAACTAGAGACACACATCAAATACACGGACAAATGTAAACCTAGCTACGAGGACACGGTGACGCAATCCTCAGAAAACACAATTTTGTCGGCATAATTTAATTTATATTTTCCTGTGAGGATTCTCATTAGGTCTACCTACGTGTTACCTTTCTACACTAGCCACAAGACAAAATGATTGTCATTGAATATAAAGAATATTCTAATGGTCGTTACACGTTTGCTTAACTTTAACTTAAACACTCGTACGTAGGTAGATCTAGAACTAGATACACACATCAACACCGTCTAGGGATATTTTGTATAAAGTTCTTAAACTCAAAAAATACTGGCCACTTTTAAATTTTTTTGTAGAAAGTTTATTTTGTAAGCCTTTTTGAACGATTCTAAATTTGAATTTGAAAAAATACATTAAAAACAAAAGATTTACGCGGCGTAATGGTAGCGAAGTCCGAAGGTTTCATTTACCTACAGTAGTTTGTGGCTATTTTTTGTGTCCAATTTAAGTTTTATAACATGTTATCGGTTAATTCCGAATTAATGTTATTGTGTGCATCATGCAGCGGCGCCATTTAACTAGAGAAGAAATGTTAAGGGCAGTAGGCATGCTCCAAGCTGGGGGCTACTCAACGGAGTATTGCTGAGGAGTTTGGAACAAGACAAAACGTGATATCAAGGTTATGGTCACGTTATCGTGCTACTGGTGAAGTGGCTGAAAGACACCCAGGCGGGAAGCGCATAACCACTCAACGACAAGACCGATTTTTGCAAGTTGCCGCGAGAAGACAACCAAATGTTACGGCCATGCAGTTGGTTCAGAGGCTCCAGTCAGAGCACCAGTGGCTTGTGAGTGACCAAACTGTGAGGAGAAGGCTGCATGAAGCTAACCTTCATGCTCGCAGACCCCTTCGTACTCCAGCACTACGCCGAGGAAATCGTGGACGACGACTAGAGTGGGCTCGTGAACATTTGCTCTGGGAAGAAAACCAGTGGTCTGTAGTGCTGTTTACCGATGAGTCCCGGTTCGGTTTCCATCCCGATACACGTAGAGTGCGTGTTTGGCGAGTTCCTGGTCGTGAGAGCCGTCTGCAACATCCTCAGGAAGTCCATTCATACCACGGCGGGACAATATTCTGGTTTGGGCGGGAATTCGTGTTGGTGGAAGAACAGACCTCGTTTGGATCAGAAACACCATGACGGCTAAAAAATACCGTAACGAGGTGCTAGTACCAATAATCTACCCCCATCGACTACAAACGGCCCAAGAATTCACGCTCATGCACGATAACGCCCGTCCGCACACAGCGAGAGTGGTGACGAGCTGGTTGCAGGAGCACGACGTATCGGTCTTAGGCTGGCCCGCTCAATCGCCTGACCTAAACCCCATAGAACACGCGTGGGACATGCTCCAAAGAAGGGCTTTGAGGAATTTCCCTGCAAACGTTGCGACGGAAGAGCAACTTTTTTTGCATCTTAGCCGGACCTGGGACAATATACCGCAGCAAGACTTGGATAACTTAATCCATAGCATGAAAAACCGTTGCAGGACCGTTATTAACGTCATGGGTGGTTTTACCGACTACTGATTTTTCACAGAACTGTTAAAAACGAATAATTTTTTCCTTATTTGTAAATTTTTCCTGAGAAACACATTCGTTGTTAGTTTTACCATTATTTCATGTTTTTTCTTTATTTGAATAAAAATTTGTTTACGCAAAAAAACATTGTTTTCTTTTATTCTGGAGTGTAGTCTGATAAATGGGCTTTATAAAAATATATATACATGTTGTATGCTATTTTTAATACATTTTGAGTAAATTGAGTAAATCCAAAATATCCCTAGACAGTGTTGATGTGTGTACATAAAGGTACTATACTATACTCATAAAAAGGTTATCTAAAGATGACATTACACTTCCATGATTCAAATACCTACGTAACAAATAAATTAAATTTATTTACGGCGTATTAAAGACGCAATTGAACGGATTAAAGGCTCCAAGGTATTTGCAAGAGACCTGGCTATTGCGCAGAGCCGTAAATTACACGAAACTGAATACCGACGATAGCAGGATCGTTTCCGCCAAACCGGAGCTTCTGAGCATCTTCTGAGAGAGTTTTATGGGCAACTATACACGTCAACCAGTCAACCCGTTGAAAATTAGCGAAATACCCCAGAGCTAGATTGACCCGACACTATACCGAAGACATCCCGGATGTCAGCCTGTACGAGATTAGGATGGCTCTGTAACAGCTAAAAACAACAAGGCACAAACAGGGTGATGACGGAATTACGGCTGAACTTCTGAAGGCGGGTGGCAAATCGGTCCTTAAGGCCCTTCAGAAGCTGTTTGATTCCGTCATACACGTGGTGGTGCTCTTCTTCAAAAAGGGTGACAATGCCCGACTGAAGAACTATAGGCCCATCTCACTTCTAAGCCAACATCTACAAGTTGTTTTCAATAGTCATCACGAATCGTCTCGCACGCAGGTTTGACGATTTCCAGCCTCCCAAACAAGCCGGATTCCGAAAAGGCTTTAATACCGTAGACCATATACATACGCTGCGGCAGGTGATACAGAAGACCGAAGAGTATAACCTGCTTCTCTGTTTAGCGTTTGTGGACTACGAGAAAGCCTTCGATTCGATCGAGACTTGGGCTGTACCGCAGTCTTTCCAACGGTGCCAAATCGACTACCGGTACATCGAGGTGTTGAAGTGTTTGTACAAAACGCCACCATGTCAGTCCGACTTCAGGACCAGACCTCGAAATCTATCCTTCTGCAGCGCGGCGTGAGACAGGGAGACGTCATATCTCCGAATCTGTTCACCGCTGCACTGGAGGATGTCTTCAAGGTTCTGGATTGGAGAGGACTTGGCATCAACGTCAATGGCGAGCACATCACTCACCTTCGGTTTGCCGACGATATAGTGGTCATGCATGGCTGAGACCATGGAGGACCTCAGTACAATGCTTCATAACCTCAGTGGAGCTTCCGAAAGAGTGGGTCTTAAAATGAACATGGACAAAACCAATGCTATGTTGAATGTTCATGTAACACCCACTCCTATCAAGATCGGAGACTCCTCTACACTCGAAGTTGTGGACGATTAGGTCTACCTGGGAAAAACGGTCCAGTTAGGTAGGTCTAACTTCGAGAAAGAGGTCAATCGTCGAATCCGACTCGGCTGGGCAGCGTCCGGGAAGTTGCGCGGTATCTTCTCCTCCAACTTACCACAGTGTCTCAAGACGAAAGTCTATGACCAATGTGTGTTGCCAGTGATTACATACGGGACCAAAACGTGGTCGTTCACAATGGCCCTCATCAGAAAGTTCAAAGTCACCCAAAGGGCAATGGAGAGGGCTATGCTCGGAGTTTCCTTGCGTGATCGAATCAGAAATGAGGACATCCGCATGAGAGAGAAGAGAACCAAGGTTACCGACATAGCCCGAAGAATTGCCAAACTTAATTGGCAGTGGGCAGGGCACATTGCTCGCAGAACGCATGGCCGATGGGGCCGGAAAGTTCTGGAGTGGCGACCGCGAACCGGAAGACGATGCGTTGGCAGGCCTCTCACTAGGAGGACCGATGACCTGGTGAAGGTTGCGGGGACCCGCTGGCTGCGGGACACACGGGACCGGTCAATGTGGCGACACCTGGTCCCCCAGATTCGTTCCTCAACTACTCTCCGTATATATAACTTTTTATTTTTCATTTACATTTATAAAATAACATATTATTTATAATCTGTCTATTGTAAAGAGCCTAAAAAGACAGGTACTCAAAGCCGAACGATAAAGTAGATAATGTCATCAAATTAAAGAGTTTAACTGAGACGTAGCGCGACAACTGAAATGATATGTATTACGTTTAGTCGGTTAATCAGACGTCATTGACTGCTGAAATAATAGATGACACAACCGAATGCTTCATTATTCATGTGACAGATAGTTCTAATTAATATTCGAATGTGATGATTAAATAGAACTATTTTCACAACAGTGTTCTAGAATTTGCCTTTTAAAACATAGCTGTTAAAATAATATTATGTGAAACTTTAACGTTTACATGTTTAAATAATGACGTATGAATAGGCTCTGGTAAGATTAAGGCATTTGTGCTTGTAACAAATAAATAATTTTAAAATAAATTTGTTTAATTAGAACACAAGAAATACTTATTGTAATAAAAGGTTTAGCACCCCTGAGTCACGTGGTTTTTTTTGTTTACCTTTAGTTATCTACCTAAACAGATGTGGTATAATAAAAAAAATGCAATCAGTGCTGTTATCGTGCTCACGGATAAATGGTACTTCCTACTATCCTAAATCACATTATTATTATCCTACTAATATTATAAATGTGAAAGTTTGTGAGAATGGATGTGTGGATGTTTGTTACTCTTTCACGCAAAAACTACTGAACGGATGTGGATGAAATCTAGAACACAGATAGTTTATAAGCTGGATTAGCACATAGGATACTTTTTATCTCGGTAGTATGATCCCGTGGGACAATTATCGAACTCCACGCGGGCGAAGCCGCTGGCACAAGCTCATGACTAATATTACTTATTTATTTATTTAGGATCTCCAACAAAGGATATACACAGACCATGTTAAATACATAAGGGATGGCAAAAGTATCAAGTAAGTGTACTCCTTCACTTACAGGAGACCACAGCATGCACAATGAAATATAAATCTGAGTTAACAGGGCTATTCCGTACCAATTAAGAATTATAATAAAATTCGAATATTAATTTAAAAGAAACAACAAAAATTTAAATCAAAACTCAAAGTAACAATTAAATGATGCTAGCGAAGGAGGTGGCGTGAGAGGGAGAGAACCTCTCGTCCCAGCCGCCGCGGGAAGCGCTCCGGGCGTCGGGGGCCACGTGATGGCTTCCGGCCACCGTAGACGCGGGCCTGTGGACGGTGAGTGATGGGTAAGCTCGCCGTCCGTCCGTCTTATGACGACGACAGGCCGTGTCGACGGCGCGTTCGTGTTCCACGCGCGCCTCAAAGAGATGTCAGCAACATGGAAGGGGCCCGCAAGGGCCGACGCCTGTCGAGGCTGCGGGTTGTCCGCAAGGGATACCGAGGCCTCGACATGAAGGGCGAAGAAGGAACATGGTGGTTTTTAGTCAGTAGAAGTCTGACACTCCCTTTCGCTCTGCCCAAGAGCGGGAGGGGTTATTTGATGATTTCCAACCCCCCAAAAAAAAAAAAAAAAAAAGTAACAATTAAAGTCAGAAACGGTCAATAATAAAAATAAGTAGGTAATAAATAATAATAATGTCAAAAATAATAAAATTAAAAACTATAAATTTGGTAATGTCATAAATTGCAATTAAAATTACATCACATTTTTTAATATTATTTAGAATCAGAAAATTAGACGATGAAGACAGTAGGTACCCACTAATTTTCAATCCACAAGTTCTTTTCCTGGATGGAGTAGGTACCTACTACCTACCTACGGAGTGACGACGAGGGCACAGTCACGGAACTCACTGATACCGACCGAATAGGTTTAATTCCATATACTTAATTATTATTGTAAATTTTATCCCTAGTCCATTTTAGTCCATTTTGTCGGTCAAAATTCCAACTTTGTGCGATAACTTGTTTTCCAAAACGAACTGCAGAACACAACCTTTTTTCGGAAATATGTGATCATAACAAATCACGTTTTCTTCACGTAATAATGACTTAACAAAAATTTATAAGTAGGTATCTTTTTGCTGCAAGAATAATCGTCATGATGCTAAAGCATTTTTGATGTTTATATCACACAACATAGATAGTGAAGTACCTATCTACGCACATACCTAAACATAGCATTACAATCACGTAGCTACCGGTGACGACTCGTAAGAAAACTGAAAAAATCATACCTACCTTCCCCTGCAAAACCCTTCGGGGGTTAGAGGCGTGATGTTATGTAACAGAAACAATAAACATAACACTCTTTTTTTGGGGCAGTCGTGTAAAAAGATTGTGTTTCATTTGAGCCACAAAACGTATTATTTCTCAGTGCGAGTGACCTCGGGAAGTCATCTCGCAGATAAAGCGAAACCCAGAATAGTTTTTTTCCAGTTGAATTTATTTATTGTCAGTGGAAACGTAATCTAATAATAAATCAACAAACTGCAGGTATTTTTAGGGATCCGTAACCGGGTGACAAAAACCGCAAAAACGGAACCCCTATAGATTCATCATGTCTGTCTGTCTGGCCGTGAGTCCGTATGTCATAGCCAATTTATTCCGGAACTATTAGGACTACACAGTTGAAACTTGGTAGGTAGGTAGATGTACCTATTCTCATATTCTGTGAACCGCTGTACGATTCTAAAAAAAAAAATATTAAGGGTTTGCTCCCAGGGTGGGTGCGTGTTTTTAAAAATGACATTGAGGTTCTTAGCTATTTTTTTCTCAAAGTCAATCGTAGACACTTCCAAAGTGACTTTGACACTGAGGAACATAAAGTTGCTGTTTGATTGCTCAGTTTGATTGTTTGATAAATATGTTTAGTAGGTATTTAAAGTCACGGACCAGAAAACCCTATGTTCCGTGGTACCTATACTTAAGTCGTATTCAACGGTTAAACTACTTTATTTTATACTGACTCCCGTAGTTTCAATACTTTAAATCAAACAGGTCCAATATAGTCTGCCCGAAGGTAGTTAATCTTATTTTCTAACTAAATCAAGATTTTGGCGAAGCAAAACTTGAAATTTTTGACTTGCGATTTAAACTGTTCAATATGATTAGACATAAAATACATGATGTTGCGGAAAAAACACGTCGCCTTCCATTTTAATATGTATGATTATGTGACGCAATAACAGGTCAGAACTTCAAGGTGACGGCCAGTCAGGCTGCCGCGGCGTGCTATGTCCGCAACGACACGCAACGGACGCGCGGACGCCTGCAATAAATATAAATAGCATTAGCTACCTACTCTTAAAAAAAAACCGACTTCAAAAACACAAAAAGTGAAAAAACTAAAACACAAAAAAGTGAAAAAACAACTTCACAAGAAAAAGCAGCTTTTGAAGTCGATGACATTTTGTGTTTGATTTAGTTTTTTTTGCTTGTGAAGTTTATTTTTCACTTTTTTGTGTTTTTGAAGTCGGTTTTTTTTTGCAAAAAAGTTTTTTTATTTTACAATTTTTAGTTGTAATATCCTATACTTACAAATATTTACTATACATTCAACATTCAACCAAGAACACTAACCTTTTTTTTTTTTTTGGGGTGTGGGAAATCATCAAATAAAGGGGTTATTTGATGATTTCTCACACCCCACCCCGCTCTTGGGTAGAGCGAAAGGGAGTGTCAGACTTCTACTGACTAAAAACCACCCATGTTCCTTCTTAGCCCTTCATGTCGAGGCCGCGGTATCTCTTGCGAACAACCTGCAGCCCCGACGGGCGTCGCTCGGCCCTTGCGGGCGCCTTCCATGTTGCTGACAACTCTTTGAGGCGCGCGTGGAACATGAACGCGCCGTCGACACGGCCTGTCGTCGTCATAAGACGGACGGAGAGAGCGGCGAGCTTACCCATCACTCACCGTCCACAGGCCCGCGTCTACGGTGGCCGGAAGCCATCACGTGGCCCCCGACGCCCGGAGCGCCTCCCGCGGCGGCTGGGACGAGAGGTTCTCTCCCTCTCACGTTCCGCCACCTCCTTCGCTAGCATCACTGCTTCGCAGAAGGAGGGGACGGCGTCCCATTCCTCCTCAGAGCCCTAACCCTAAACCTTAAAAATTCCCTTATTATTACTTTCAACTCCTAACCGTTTAGGAGTAGTACCTATCATCAGCGCAACCTAATACCCCGAAAGAATACAACTATCACTTCATAAGGATGTATATTTTTAAAAGAATTTTCTATCAACTCCTAGCCGTTGAGGAGTTGTACCTTAATCCATCATCATCAGCGAATTCACATGATATTATGATGGTCAGACGCAAATACTTAAACAGCTTTAGAAAAATATGAAAAACATCATAAATGTGCTTATAAAAATTGAGGGTCGCCCTCGATTTCCCTGGGATCCCATCATCAGATCCTGATTTGGTGCAATGGGACCACCTCGGGAGTATACCTATTCGAACACAAAAAGAATTTTGAAAATCGGTTCTATAATGACGTAGATATGCGATAAAAAACATATAAAAAAAAAACAGACGAATTGAGAACCTCCTTCTTTTTGGAAGTCGGTTGAAAACGGAGCCAATAGCTGATTTAATTCTATGACTTTTACTTATTATGATACTAGCTGTACCCGCATGCGTTGCTATGCCCTTTTTCCTACATAATACCTGCCTACCTACCTGCTACATACCTACTACTTACCTACCTACTACCTCCTATCCTACCTACCTACTACCCTACTCACCTACTACCCTACCTACCTACCTACCTACGTACCTACTACCCTTCCTACCTACCTACTACCCTACCTATGTACTTACTACCCTACCTACCTACCTACTACCCTACCTACCTACCACCCTACCTACCTACCACCCTACCTACCTACCACCCTACCTACTACTCTACCTAGTCTACTATCCTACGTACTGAGTTGTGTTTTGCTATTCTGTCAGTTGCGTTTTGTTAATATAATAAAACAGTGCCTGAACTTTCGAGACATAGACAATAGCTCAAAGAGTATATAACCACTACGTATGAATAGCTTATCAAGAAAATCATAGACAACCTATAAAAAGACATTTACACTTTTGTTAACCTGTAGAATAAATCTTAGGTATTATTTTCGGAAATTAAAAATTAAATAATTAATAAATAATTAATGTCTAAAACAAACAAATATAACAGTACCTAACTTTCGAGACATTTTACAAAACATACATTTCTGAACGCACACATGAATAGTTGTTACAGTATTTGACAGGATTGGACAACAAATGTTTGACATGTAATAAACAAATCAGCATTTATTGAAATGATTAAGTATTCATTACACATATCTAGTTTTCATTGTTTTTAAGATGTATTATGCTATTCGGGGCGGAGACAAATCCAACGAATCAATAACCATGAAAATTGGTTCAGCAGATCTCTAGTTATAAGTGTTGTAACAAACCCGTCTTTGTTTTATATATACACACATCAACACTGTCTAGGGATATTTTGGATTTACTCAATTTACTCAAAATGTATTAAAAATAGCATACAACATGATATTTTTATAAAACCCATTTATCAGACTACACTCCGGAATAAAAGAAAACAATGTTTTTTTGCGTTAAAATTTTTTTATTCAAATAAAGAAGAAACATGAAATAATGGTAAAACTAACAACGAATGTGTTTCTCAAGAAAAAATTACAAATAAGGAAAAAATAATTTGTTTTTAACAGTTCTGTGAAAAATCAGTAGTCAGTAAAACCACCCATGACGTTAATAACGGTCCTGCAACGGTTTTTCATGCTTTGGATTAAGTTACTAAAGTCTTGCTGTGGTATATTGTCCCAGGTCCGGCTAAGATGCAAAAAAAGTTGCTCTTCCGTCGCAACGTTTGCAGGGAAATTCCTCAAAGCCCTTCTTTGGAGCATGTCCCACGCGTGTTCTATGGGGTTTAGGTCAGGCGATTGAGCGGGCCAGTCTAAGACCGATACGTCGTGCTCCTGCAACCAGCTCGTCACCACTCTCGCTGTGTGCGGACGGGCGTTATCGTGCATGAGCGTAAATTCTTGGCCCATTTGTAGTCGATGGGGGTAGATTATTGGTACTAGCACCTCGTTACGGTATTTTTCAGCCGTCATGGTGTTTCTGATCCAAACGAGGTCTGTTCTTCCACCAACACGAATTCCCGCCCAAACCATAATTGTCCCGCCGTGGTATGAATGGACTTCCTGAGGATGTTGCAGACGGCTCTCACGACCAGGAACTCGCCAAACACGCACTCTACGTGTATCGGGATGGAAACCGAACCGGGACTCATCGGTAAACAGCACTACAGACCACTGGTTTTCTTCCCAGAGCAAATGTTCACGAGCCCACTTTAGTCGTCGTCCACGATTTCCTCGGCGTAGTGCTGGAGTACGAAGGGGTCTGCGAGCATGAAGGTTAGCTTCATGCAGCCTTCTCCTCACAGTTTGGTCACTCACAAGCCACTGGTGCTCTGACTGGAGCCTCTGAACCAACTGCATGGCGGTAACATTTGGTTGTCTTCTCGCGGCACCTTGCAAAAATCGGTCTTGTCGTTGAGTGGTTATGCGCTTCCCGCCTGGGTGTCTTTCAGCCACTTCACCAGTAGCACGATAACGTGACCATAACCTTGATATCACGTTTTGTCTTGTTCCAAACTCCTCAGCAATACTCCGTTGAGTAGCCCCAGCTTGGTGCATGCCCACTGCCCTTAACATTTCTTCTCTAGTTAAATGGCGCCGCTGCATGATGCACACAATAACATTAATTCGGAATTAACCGATAACTTGTTATAAAACTTAAATTGGACACAAAAAAATAGCCACAAACTACTGTAGGTAAATGAAACCTTCGGACTTCGCTACCATTATGCCGCGTAAATCTTTTGTTTTTAATGTATTTTTTCAAATTCAAATTTAGAATCGTTCAAAAAGGCTTACAAAATAAACTTTCTTCAAAAGAATTTAAAAGTGGCCAGTATTTTTTGAGTTTAAGAACTTTATACAAAATATCCCTAGACGGTGTTGATGTGTGTAGATTCCTTATTAGCTGCCATCCCATTATAAAAATGGTACCCAGACTAATATATTGTATTAAAACCCATTTTCGTTGTACACACATCAACACCGTCTAGGGATATTTTGTATAAAGTTCTTAAACTCAAAAAATACTGGTCACTTTTAAATTCTTTTGAAGAAAGTTTATTTTGTAAGCCTTTTTGAACGATTCTAAATTTGAATTTGAAAAAATACATTAAAAAACAAAAGATTTACGCGGCATAATGGTAGCGAAGTCCGAAGGTTTCATTTACCTACAGTAGTTTGTGGCTATTTTTTTGTGTCCAATTTAAGTTTTATAACAAGTTATCGGTTAATTCCGAATTAATGTTATTGTGTGCATCATGCAGCGGCGCCATTTAACTAGAGAAGAAATGTTAAGGGCAGTAGGCATGCTCCAAGCTGGGGCTACTCAACGGAGTATTGCTGAGGAGTTTGGAACAAGACAAAACGTGATATCAAGGTTATGGTCACGTTATCGTGCTACTGGTGAAGTGGCTGAAAGACACCCAGGCGGGAAGCGCATAACCACTCAACGACAAGACCGATTTTTGCAAGTTGCCGCGAGAAGACAACCAAATGTTACGGCCATGCAGTTGGTTCAGAGGCTCCAGTCAGAGCACCAGTTGCTTGTGAGTGACCAAACTGTGAGGAGAAGGCTGCATGAAGCTAACCTTCATGCTCGCAGACCGCTTCGTACTCCAGCACTACGCCGAGGAAATCGTGGACGACGACTAGAGTGGGCTCGTGAACATTTGCTCTGGGAAGAAAACCAGTGGTCTGTACTGCTGTTTACCGATGAGTCCTGGTTCGGTTTCCATCCCGATACACGTAGAGTGCGTGTTTGGCGAGTTCCTGGTCGTGAGAGCCGTCTGCAACATCCTCAGGAAGTCCATTCATACCACGGCGGGACAATTATGGTTTGGGCGGGAATTCTTGTTGGTGGAAGAACAGACCTCGTTTGGATCAGAAACACCATGACGGCTAAAAAATACCGTAACGAGGTGCTAGTACCAATAATCTACCCCCATCGACTACAAACGGCCCAAGAATTCACGCTCATGCACGATAACGCCCGTCCGCACACAGCGAGAGTGGTGACGAGCTGGTTGCAGGAGCACGACGTATCGGTTTTAGGCTGGCCCGCTCAATCGCCTGACCTAAACCCCATAGAACACGCGTGGGACATGGTCCAAAGAAGGGCTTTGAGGAATTTCCCTGCAAACGTTGCGACGGAAGAGCAACTTTTTTTTCATCTTAGCCGGACCTGGGACAATATACCGCAGCAAGACTTGGATAACTTAATCCAAAGCATGAAAAACCGTTGCAGGACCGTTATTAACGTCATGGGTGGTTTTACTGACTACTGATTTTTCACAGAACTGTTAAAAACAAATTATTTTTTCCATATTTGTGAATTTTTCTTGAGAAACACATTCGTTGTTAGTTTTACCATTATTTCATGTTTTTTCTTTATTTGAATAAAAATTTGTTTACGCAAAAAAACATTGTTTTCTTTTATTCTGGAGTGTAGTCTGATAAATGGGCTTTATAAAAATACTAGCTGACCCATGCAACTTCGTCTGCGTCACATAATATAGCTTATAACAAATAATGTCAACATAAATTGAGTTAAATCGTAACAAACAAAAAAACTAATCTTTCCCCTTTATAATATTAGTTTAGATTATATTAAAGTATGAATTACTATAGGTATCTCTTACTATTAAATATACAGTAACACCTTGTACCTTGTAATCAGTAAATATTTTGAATTTGCATTTCTCCGGAGTCCCCGGAGGCCAGAATCTCCCACCAACCTACCGCACCGGACCGAATGACTGCCGCACGCGTAATTATTTTGTCGCGCGGATATTTTTACATTGCGATATATTCTAAGATATTTGTTTAAACTGTATAGAGTTAAGGGCACAAATATTCTATATTAAATTTCTGTGCTAATAAACACATCTATTTAGATATAGATTAATACCATATGGGTTAAATAAGCTTCGCAAAATATCATTCTTTTTAACCGAACATTTTAATAGTAAAAAATGGTTACAGTGAGTCAATCTTAAAAGATAGACATATGCTGTCGCGGACTTTTTTTTAGAACTTTTAAAGAGGAACAATTCCTTGATACATGATATTTGCGTAACTTAAATCGTTTTCGCAGCGCACGCAACGGAAGCTCTCAAAAACGAAATATTTTTCCCGTTTTTGCAACATTTTTCATTTATGCTCAGCTCCTTTCCGTTGTAGCGTGATGTTATATGCCCTAAAGCCTCCCTCGATAAATGGACTATCCAACACAAAAAGACTTTTTCTATTCCAACCAGTAGTCCCTGAGTTTACCGCGTTCAAACAAACAAACAAACAAACAAACAAACAAACTCTTCAGCTTTATAATATTAGTATAGATAGATATACATGTTGTATGCTATTTTTAATACATTTTGAGTAAATTGAGTAAATCTAAAATATCCCTAGACAGTGTTGATGTGTGTACTTAGTCACATGCCTTATTAAATTTGATAACGACACTACTAAGGTAAGTCGGAATGAGGTACCTACCTATCTTTTCTAAATATAGGTAACAAGTAATTTAATTTTAATCTGTGACAATCACAAAGGCGATAGAGCGAAAAGCGTAATTTAGGGGACAGATAATGAATGCTTACGATTTTTTAAGACTCATGATGATAGATTAAAAAAAAAAAAACCACGAGTAAGCACGAACTTCTTAGTCTAGCTAGAGGTTCCAGATCACAATGCAGCATGTTAGTATTTTTTTTTTACAAGTATTAAAAACAGCATAGTTTCATAGGTTTATATTAATTATTACAAAAAAGGTCATCATCATCTTCCTGTCCTTATCCCATGTTATTTTGGGTCGACACAACGCCTTTTTTTCTTCCATTCGCATTATCCCCTTGTAAAAAGACAAAGACAACAATTTATCACGACATCGTCATTTCAACTATCGCGTGCTAATCATTACAGAGATGGGTCAATTTATATCCTTTCCACTCGAAGGCTATTCGAAAACAATAACAATAAATTAAACACTCCATCTTGAGTTGCGCAAGTGCAATTTAAGAGGTACCTAGTAGAATTGTTTCCTTCAAGCCGAAGTCTACCGAGATAAGGTAAAAGTCCGTGGAAGAAGTGATGCCCAGTGACGGCAAATAACGGAACCCTTCTATATTCATCATGTTCATGTCTGTCTGTCCGTCCGTCCGTCCGTATATCACAGACACTTTATTCGAAAACTATTGAGACTAGACCAGTTGCACCTTGGTAGGTTATTCTGTGAACCGCTTTATGATTTTTATATAAAAATGAAAAAGTAAAAGATTACATACATGGAACTGAAACCATTTTTTTACCAAATATATTCATGTCATTGACTCTGGCAGGGCCACCATCGGGGATTTTAATTTTGATAACACAATAATTTTGTTGCCTTTGTCACCAAATATCAGAATTTGTCGGTCACTGGTTTAAAAGATCTAAAGGTTTTAAAGGCGGTCGATCTGGTGAGAGTCTCCCCAGCAGGGACAAATTTATATCTCAAAAACTAGGGCACCTAGCGAAGATCTGTTTTCTCCTATATTTTGTCGCCAATTTGTCCAAATTTATCACCCAATATCAGAATTTGACGGTCACTGGTTCAAAAGATATAAGGATTTATAGGTGGCCCTGCTGGAGAGTCTCCCCAGCAGGGCCACATTTGTATCTCGAAAACTAGGGCACCTAGCAAGATGTGTTTTCTCCCATATTTAGTCGCCAATAGGACGCAATTTGTTGCCAAGTTACAGATTCAGTCAGTGTGTAATTAAAAAGATATTAAAGAATTAAGTTTCAAGGTACAAGCAAATACAAAATACTTAATGTAGTTTCTAGACAGTATCTATGACGTCTTATGGAGGAATGTTTGTTTCGAAATCAATAAATACAAACTTATTCTATAACTTCAACCCACCACAGCAGAGCTGCTACCTACTACCTATTCATTGGCTATAAACAAATCTACAACATATATATGTAATTATTTATCTAACACAATGTTTACTTACCACTTAGTCGCTGGCAGATAGATCACTGCGCTCTGTTTCATTTACTTTAACTAAGAAAGAGATAGATGCGCCTTTCGTATAGACGAGCTACTAAGAACGAGTTGCCGGTCACGTCAGTTAAAGTCAGCCAGTTTAATTAAAGTGGAACTTATTATTAATAGTTACGAACTCGAGTGTTGTTATCTCTAGGTATTCTGCAAATACAAAAAAAAACGGGGAAAAGGGCGAGATAGAACGAGGGTGTCACCTGCTGCAACTCACCGGCGCGGCGCGTCGGCTTTCGCACCGCTCAAGTACTTTAAAAAATACTTTACAAAAAATAAAACCGACTTCAACAAAAAATTAAACACAAAAAAATTAAAAATAAACTCTGAGAGTTAATTTCTCATTTTTTTGTGTTTCATTTTAATAATAAGTTCCACTTTAATTAAACTGGCTGACATTAACTTACGTGACGGGCAACTCGTTCTAAGTAGCTCGTCTATAGGAAAGGTGCATCTACCTCTTTCTTAGTTACCGTAAATGAAACGGAGCGCAGCGATCTATCTGCCAGCGACTAAGTGGTAAGTAAATATTGTGTTAGATAAATAATTACATATATTTGTTGTAGATTTGTTTATTTACAGGCAATGAATAGGTAGTAGGTACAGCTTTCCTGTGGTGGGTTGAAATTATAGAATACTAGCTGTTGCCAGCGGCTTCGCCCGCTACAACTCGAAAATTATCCCACGGGAAGATAAAATCGGGATAAAAACTATCCTATGTGTTAATCCAGGGTATAACCTATCTACATACCAAATTTCAACCAAATCGGTCCAGCCGTTTATGCGTGAAAGAGTAACAAACATCCACACATCCATTCTCACAAACTTTCACATTTATAATATTAGTAGGAAGTTATATTTATTGATTTCGAAACAAACATTCCTCCATAAGACGTCATAGATACTGTCTAGAAACTACATAAAGTATTTTGTATTTGCTTGTACCTTGAAATTTAATTCTATAATATCTTTTTAATTACACACTAAACTGAATCTGTAACTTGGCAACAAATTGCGTCTTATTGGCGACTAAATATGGGAGAAAACACATCTTGCGAGGTGCCCTAGTTTCCGAGATATAAATGTGGCCTTGCTGGGGAGACTCTCCAGCAGGGTAAAAAATAAAACCGACTTCAACAAAAAATTAAACACAATAAAATGAAAAATAAACTCTGAAAAACTTTTCGTTTTTGAAAGAGTGCTTTCTCGGAGTGGTCCCATATCAATATGGTGAAGATCTGATGAAAAACTTCGGAGATAGGCAACGGAACTCCTCAATAAATGATAACAAATGGACTGGGATTGCTGAAATCTCATGTTTGTATATTGTTTGTACACCAGTGAAGTGAAACACAAACACATGTGAAAATAAAAACTTTTTTTACAAAAAATAAAATCGACTTCAACAAAAAAATAAACACAAAAAAAAACTCTCTTCAACAAAAAATTAAACACAACTCTAAGAGTTTATTTTTCATTTTTTTGTGTTTAATTTTTTGTTGAAGTCGGTTTTATTTTTTGTACAGTATTTTTTAAAGTACTTGAGCGGCGCGAAAGCCGACGCGCCGCGCCGGTGAGTTACAGCAGGTGACACCCTCGTTCTATCTCGCCCTTTTCCCCGTTTGTTTTATATTTGCAGAATTTTTCATTTTTTTGTGTTTAATCTCCTAAACTAAGCCCCGATTAAATCAGTGACTTGGCGACTCATTGCGTCTTATTAGCGACTAAATATGAGAGAAAAGGCATCTTCGCTAGGTGAACTAGTTTTTGAGATATAAATGTGGCCTTGCTGGGGAGACTCTCTCCAGCAGGGCCACCTATAAACCCTTGTATCTTTTGAACCAGTGACCGTCAAATTCTGATATTTGGTGAGAAATTTGGACAAATTGACTACAAAATATAGGAGAAAACAGATCTTCGCTAGGTGCTCTAGTTTCTGAGATATAAATTTGGCCCTGCAGGGGAGACTCTCTCCCGATCGGCCACCTTTAAACCCTTTCTTTTATATTATTTCTTTAGTATCGGCTTTAAGTCTGTGGCGCCACACATAAGTTTAAAGAAAAAAGTTTATCTGTGAATGCACCCTATCGCATAGTTTCCTGTCATCTGCTTCTGAAACTATCTTCATTAAGTTCATAGCAATTTATTGGTTTTACAACATAGGGTCTGAGGGAGAGGTAGGGTAGGTAGATTCTGGGTCGGGTGGGACTAATCATCTTCGGACAATGCAACAACAAGCATAATTACCGTCGAACTTCACTTACAGGTAAGTTCGTTTGACTATTAAATTATACTTGTTGTTGCATTGTCCTCAATGATTAGGATTACAAGTGTAGATGTTTAAAGACTAGTTGTAAAATCAATAAACAATAATATTAATCTTTTGAACCACTGACTGACAAATTTTAATATTTGGTGACAAATGTGGACAAATTAGCGACAACATTTTTGTGTTTTCAAAATTAAAATCCCTGATGGTGGCCCTGCCAGAGTCAGTGACACATCGAGCTTAACATTATAAACTGGTAAAGCAGTTGCACGCGACTGTACATATTGACACAAAAGAGACCAAGAGCAAGGTTTAATGTTTTCACAGAAGTTTAAGCCACTCTAACCTTCTAATTTAAAACATAAAAACATGTATTTAATTGAGAATTTATCTCTCTCGGACATTTCTAAGGACTTTAGACCGATAAAACTTGAAGAATGTGTTAATTGATGGAGAATGTTGCACTACGTCGATAGATGAGCTCGCCATATTATTATCATTACCAAAAAAGTTTGAACCGCTTGCTTCAGAAATGACAATGCAATCTTCTGATTTTTTGTATTTTCTTCGTGTTCTTCAATTTCCAAGACGACTGCTGGAGGGGCTCCAGTAAAATTTTCGCGTTGATTATGTCTTTTACAGTAGGAAAATCTGTTTCTGCAAAAACATAAATAATAATCATTATAAGCAGGTATTATGAATATAGGTTAATATACTAATCAGACAGACTGACGGACAGGTGAGTGATCCCATAAGGGTTCCATTTTTCCTCTTGTACGGGGAAATCACACTCCGCAGCGCAGAGTTCACAGTTTTGATCATGGTCCTATTGTGATATTATTTATTGAGTGTTGTGTACCAATTCAGACCAGAATAAACATGAAGGACACAAAGGAAAGGACAATGTCTGGTAGCAGTACAATGCTTAGTAATGAATATACGGTCGCTTTTAGTTCTATAAATGAGAGACCGGTGGACGACATTTCATTAGAATTTTTCTATAAACCTCATACTATAACGCTGCTGGCGGTATCTATCGCATCAGTCATCTACTCAGCATTTGTAAGAGATGAAACCAGTATTCAAGATAATATATGGTCAGGAATTTGCTGTGTAGTATTTTTTTTTCTTATAATATCAGTACTTACATTCCCCAATGGACCATTTACACGACCACACCCCGCTGTTTGGAGGATTGTATTTGGCACATCAGTACTGTACTTACTGGCTCTTTTGTTTCTTCTATTCCAAAGTTATTCTACTGTTTATGAAGTAATGTATTGGATAGACCCAAACCTTCGCAACTTCCATATTGATATGGATAAGGAGTATGCGGTTAATTGCTCGGATATAAGCTTGGCAAAATTCTGGTCTCATGTGGACGTATTTGCTTGGGGACACTTTTTAGGATGGATGTTTAAAGCCATATTATTCAGGCATGCAGGATTGTTATGGGCTATCTCTATAATGTGGGAAATAACCGAAATAGCATTCGCACATTTGCTTCCTAACTTCTTAGAATGTTGGTGGGACTCGGTTATATTGGATGTTTTAATTTGCAATGGTCTAGGAATATGGTGTGGGCTTAAGCTATGCAAAGTCTTAGAAATGCGAGAATACAAATGGGTTAGCATAAGGGACATAACATCTACTACTGGAAAAATCAAGCGAGCTATATTACAATTCACTCCTGTGCAGTGGACACCGGTCCGATGGTTGGATCCTACAAGCACATATATGCGATACTGCGCATTGAGCCAATTGGTAGTGTTTTGGCAAATATCTGAATTGAATACATTTTTCTTAAAACATATATTTGAAATGCCACCGTCACATCCTTTGGTCATCGCACGACTTTGTCTAATAGGAGTTATTGTAGCTCCCTCTGTAAGACAATATTATACTTACGTTACCGATCCAAATTGTAAGAGAGTGGGTACCCAGTGCTGGGTATATGGAGCTATTATGGTTACTGAATCGATGTTGTGCATCAAGAATGGCAAAGAACTATTTGGTCAAGCTCAAGTATGCAATGTAATTGTGTGGCTAGTCATTCAAATTTTAGTCTCAATTGGGTGTGTGTACGGTGTAGTTTTATACCACAGATATTTTGAGCCAAATACTGAGTCCAATGCAGAAAGTCCAAAGAAAGTCGATTAAAAGTCGAACTGATGTGTTGGATGTAAATAAGAAGATTTTCATTAGTTTATTCCGTGATTTGTGTGACCATTTCATAAATCAGCAAGATGTAGTGGTCTTAGTGAATTATGTGTGCGAGTGTGACTATAAATGTAATAGGTTTACTCTTCTGAAATGACTCGAAAGTATAAAGACTATATCATTAGTACAAAGGTTTAATAGAGTACGCTAAGTGCAGAAGCGTAATCAGAGATGCTAGCGTTTGCTGGCCACTGCCATTTGCTGCTCGGAATCTGATCAGCTGCCGCTCGCGCTCCTGTCAAGATCAAAGAAGTAAGGTGCATAGGGTTTGTGCAATGCACCGTTTTCCGCACCCACAACAACATCAACATTTTACAATATTACTTTCTGGAATATGCGTACAATGTAATAAATGATTCATATGAAACTGTGTATATCTGCAGTGCATGCAATACTGCAAACGATATTAACTCTAAAAACATGTAGGTACAGTACAGTATGATGTAATATATACAAGAACATATTAATATTTACAGGTAACCAGTAACCAGTAGTATCCTAAATTCCTAATATTTTTCAACTCTTTACTTTCATATTTAATCAGTTTAAATAGTATTCATTAATGAAAGGTCGGGAGTGAGCGCAACTTACTTTAGCCAGAGTCTCCGCTTCTAGTCGTACCAAAAAAATAACCAAAAAGCACTCGTTGACTAGACTAAATGTGGCCCGCCCCCCAGAAAAAAAAACCAATAAACCTAACTTCTATTATATTGGGATTACCTTGTGAATTGTTTAAAATGCTACGTATAATAGTAACGAACGGCACTGCGCAGAGCGCCGTTCAGTTAAAAATAGGCCACCCCAACACGGGAAGAGATTTGATCTTTAGATCATCTTCACAAATAACAAGGACAAAGTAATTCTCCAGCGTAGCGCGATCGATTTAATTTAATCACATGTCACATGTTATATAGCGCGTACAGTGCAAGTAAGATGGCAGACCGACAATGTTATGATATAATACCGATATAAACGCACGCGACGTAATATTATTGTACTGACGGGATGGTGTGCGTTACCCTAGCAAAATGTTGTGCTCTAGAGAGTTGAGACTATAAAAAATAATTAGTGTGTCATGAGGCGCAATTTGTTTACTAATAGCAAAATTTGTGTGTTTTAAAGTTATTTGAGAAAACAACATTTTGCTGGGGTAATGTTTTAAACGATACCGCAGCAAAATCTTTTTTCAAAAATGGTTTCAGCCCGAAACCAAATATATGAATAGATAGCTCTTGTCGCGTAGTAAATGTGTGTAAATAGCAAAAATTGTGTGTGCTATGGTTCTGAAGTTATTCAAGATTTTGCTGCGGTAACGTTTCGGGATATCCCAGATCTCGAAAACGGCTCAACGCAGAAGTATGAAAAAAATACCAATAAGAGCCCTGAATTTGTTTAATCATTAGTTTTTGATTTAGTTGACGTAATCCCATGTAATTAAATGGTTTGAAAAATCTGAAAAAATCGGATTTGCAAGCAAACCATTACATTTATTGCCAAACAAACAGCTGTAAAATATACCCGTGGTAGACGCTTATAACGTCAGGAATTTTGGATATTCTAAATTAACATGTCAGGAAGATAAAAACAAAATTGTTCAGTTCTTGGTTGGTCGTACTTTAGCGATCGAATACGCAGTTCCCATGACAGTAGGAAACATGAAATACTTAAAACGATTCATGAACTTTCATTCCTGTAAATTTCAGCGTTCAATTATGGCTATAACGAAAGTTATAACAAAAACCAGAATGTGTTAGCAATTCTCTAATAAGCCGACCAAATGAAAAGGTTACGTTAAAGCGGCCGCACCATACATAAGTGCAACTTCTCAAATTTGCAGCTTAGTATCCGATGTTTTGTACAATTAAGTAGAAAAACGTTATTTGTTAAGCCAATTTTTAATATGTTTAATTACAGAAGGTACCACATTACACAATTTCTACCAGTTTTCTGTTTAATAAATAAAAAACATGTTAATTTATAGTAGTTTTCAAAACTATGATAGATCATTATTATAGTCACAGTAACTTTAAAAAGGTAAGCAATAATCTCAGTAAATAATAAAATAGTTTAATTCAAAATAAAATCAAAATAGTGTGATTTAATATCAATAAAAATATACAGTAGGTATGTAATATGTATGTACGTATTAGTAGGTACCTATCTACCTCTTATGAAAAATTTGTATAAACTATGAAACAATATTATATTTTAAGTTTTAAGCGTGCTAGGTACTAGTGGTGGTATAACGAATAACACCAGAACATAACACCGACTTTTTGTTATACCGACGCTGCCTACGTGTTATAATTATAATGTCTAACTCAACAAAATCAAAAGTCATTTATTCAAACTAGGCTGATAATCAGCACTTTACTTTACTTTACTCATTTACAAGTGACAGTCCCCCAAAACGCCAACTCTTCGACACTTCCTAGTGTTTTTTGCTGGAAAGAAGAAGTGGCGGAACAAACTCCCCAGCAACACATCTGTCTGTTTGGTTAGAAGAACCAGAATCGATACAATAGAAAGGGGTAACTTAATATTACGATTGACTACAGACACAAATCAATAATAAAAATGTATATAATATTAAAAACATAAAAAAGACATAACATGTCAGTAAACTAATTTTGGAGAAAGAACATAAATAACAAACATTGTCTTGTGTTCAACTCAGCGACCAACTTTTCTTATCATTTAAGTAGTCGTTAATGGAACAGTAAGCTTTTAAACAAAGATTCGATTTTACTTTGGCTTTAAATGCATTAAATGGCAAGTCTAGAAAAGAAGATGGCAGTTTGTTATAAAATGTTATACCGAGCCCTACGAATGAATTATGAATTTTGTGAAGCCGGTGAAAAGGAGCGCGTAGTTTATGCTTATTTCTAGTGTTAAAGTTGTGAATATCACTTTTTTTAGTGTACAGGTGAATATTTTGTCTAATATATAAAATGTTGGCAAAGATGAACTGAAAAGCAACCGTGAGAATACCAATTTCCTTAAAAATATCTTTAAGAGATACTCGGGCACCAGCTGATAAATTGCGCGAACCGCTCGCTTCTGCAGAACAAATATATTTTGATTATCAGCTTTGCCCCACAGCAGAATACCGTAGGACATAACGCTGTGAAAATAACTAAAGTAGACTAACCGTGCTGTATCAACGTCAGTGTATTGTCTTACTTTTCTGACGGCGTATGCGGCCGAACTTAGCCTTCCCGCTAGGCTTTATATGTGTAAGCCCCATTGTAATTTTGAATCTACTGTTATGCCCAGAAATACAGCAGAGTCGACAGTTTCCAGCTCTTAATTGGCGAGGACAATATTGGGACCTAGATTTCTAACATTGAGTAAAGCGAACTTAATTATTTTAGTTTTCTTAGCATTAAGAACAAGGTTGTTTGTTGTGAACCAATCCGTGACCATTGATAGCGTCCTGTTTACGTCGTCAAACAACACGCTCAACGGCTAACAGTGGGGCCAGAACAGGGTAGTAAGTATAACAAAATAACAACGTTGCGAGCTGCGTTGTGGACTTGCGGATCGCCATCGGGTCGGACGCGTTCGTAGTGCGTCGTATGAACTCGGACGGAATCAGCAATTTGGCACCTCGGCTGTCGGCCGGGGTCAGTCCGCATCGTGAATAATCTTGATTTCTGTTTTTTTTTTTTAATTTGGGACAAGCCCGCCACACTGTTCCCAAACCACTGTAACTCCTGTAAGCCAGAATCAACAGTGGCGACCACAAGAAATGATTTCTGTTATGATAACATGCGCAATACGAGTCTTGTTAATTCGTTCGGGTAATCGGTTTGAACCTAAACTCACGCATTGTTTTTTTGTAAACAGTAACCCGGACGGCATCGGCAATTCGGCCTGATGCGTCGTGATTTCTGTTATTAAAATCCGTGTGAGTTGAATAGGGACTTAGCGCCGCCATTTCGGTTCTGAGAACTTGAAAAGCATGGTCCTACGATACACCGTTTCCGAGTTACGGGCGTTAAAATTGTTACTTAAAAAAAAAATTGAAATAATGGAGCGACCTAGTCAAAAAATGACCAAAATTTAACCTCCCCTGTAGAATCCCCGTGATATTTACATAACACCATAAAAAAAATAAAAATGACCCTACGTTACTAATAACATTTAATAAATTTTATTGTAATATAAAAGAAAGTTCATTAATCATTTAAAACTATTAATATATTCGTACTTAAAGTGAATGCGACAAGGTAGCCCGGTAAAGTCTCTTGAGCGACTATTTGATGAAAAAGGCATCACAATACACAAATAACAACAAAGAGTGTTACTTTTGTTATTTTTATTAATCTGACCAGCATCAGCAGGGCTTTTGCGTATCTTTTTAAATGTCAGTGGCTATCATAGTGTCCATCGATTAATTGTCAAATGGTTTGGTTTGGTATACTAAACTAACCATCTGACAGTTAATTGATGGACACTATGATAGCCGAGATTTAAAAAGATACGCAATAGCCCTGCAGAAAACTTTTGTACGCAACTGTACTAACAAAATATCCATATTATCCCATTCATTTACGAAGTTGCACTTATGTATGGTGCGGCCGCTTTTACGTGACCTTTTCATTTTGTCAGCTTATTAGAGAATTGCTAACATATTCTGGTTTTTGTTATAACTTTCGTTATAGCCACAATTGAACGCTGAAATCTACAGGAACGAAAGTTCATGAATCGTTTAAAGTATTTCATGTTTCCTACTGTCATGAGACCTGCGTATTCGATCGCTAAAGTACGACCAACCAAAAACTGAACAATTTTATTTTTATCTTCCTAACGTGTAAATAGACCAGGGTCGATAATTTTTAAAACCAAAAAAAATAATAGTAGGATGAAACCCATTAGAAAAGGAGGGGAATATTATAAAAATAAAAGGAAAAATAATTTACGGGCGATCTGAGGTCGGGAAGGGGATGGGGGTGAGTTTTTAAGGGTAAAAAACGGTTTTTCTCGATTTCCGGCAAAACTAAAAGTCCTATCGAAAAAAGTCAAATGGCAAAGTTGTAGGTAATAAAAAGATCTAAAACTTTTGTATTTACTTTTTTTTCACATAACCTCAAAATTTATGTGAAAAATTCAAAAAACCAAGTTTTTGGTTTTTTATTTTTATCTTTTACAATTTTTGTTTTTTTTTAACGAAATTTGGTGAAAACTTACCTTTTTATGTCCCAAATATGCTGTAATTTATTTGGTTTAAAATATTTATTTTTTCACCTTATTTTAAATGAATATCGAAAAAACACCCTAATTTTCAATCGAAAATTCACCCGTCAAAATATCAGCTTTTTTCTAAAAGTTGGTATGGTTTCTGTTCGTTGAAATCTCTACTTTCCGATGGTGAAAAAAAAAATATGTTACTACAGTAAATCTTCTCAGAAAATGCAAAAAATCATACTTCATACATCGTTAAGCATACTATTTTTTAAAGAAAATATTACGATTTTTATGTTTGAGTTGATTGATACAGATAAAAATAGAGATAGTATTTACCTTCCTATGCAGATTCGAAAAGTTTTTTTTTTTTTTAAGTAAACTTGTCACAATTATCTTTAAGAAACTCAGCGTGCACGTGTATTTTTATAAACGATGTTGTATACTGTACTGTATTTCGAATACTGGTTAGGCTAACGGTTGTAACAGCAGAAAAAAACTTGAATTCGAATTTTTTTTTTTAATTATTATGAATAATTTTGAGCTATTTATTAAAATTTACACTTTAATTACTCGAAAAACGTTAGATTACATGTGACATTGATAACAAAAAAAAACACGTTTATAAAAATACACGTGCACGCTGAGTTTCTTGAAGATAATTGTGACAAGTTTACTTAAAAAAAAAAAACTTTTCGAATCTGCATAGGAAGGTAAATACTATCTCTATTTTTATCTGTATCAATCAACTCAAACATAAAAATCGTAATATTTTCTTAAAAAAATAGTATGCTTAACGATGTATGAAGTATGATTTTTTGCATTTTCTGAGAAGATTTACTGTAGTAACATATATTTTTTTTTCACCATCGGAAAGTAGAGATTTCCACGAACAGAAACCATACCAACTTTTAGAAAAAAGCTGATATTTTGACGGGTGAATTTTCGATTGAAAATTAGGGTGTTTTTTCGATATTAATTCAAATTAAGGTGAAAAAATAAATATTTTTAATCAAATAAATTACAGCGTATTTGGGACATAAAAAGGTAAGTTTTCACCAAATTTCGTTAAAAAAAAACAAAAATTGTAAAAGATAAAAATAAATTTTGAGGTTATGTGAAAAAAGTGTAAATACAAAAGTTTTAGATCTTTTTATTACCTACAACTTTGCTATTTGACTTTTTTCGATAGGACTTTTAGTTTTGCCACAAATCGAGAAAAACCGTTTTTTGCCCTTAATAACTCACCCCCATCCCCTTCCCGACCTCAGATCGCCCGTAAATTATTTTTCCTTTCATTTTTATAATATTTCCCTCCTTTTCTAATGGGTTTCGTTCTACTATTATTTTTTTTCACTTTTTATTATTTTTAAAGGCTTCTACCCTGGTCTAAAAGTTAGAATACCCAAAACTCCTGACGTTATAAGCGTCTACCACGGGTATATTTTACAGCTGTTTGTTTGGCAATAAATGTAATGGTTTGCTTGCAAATCCGATTTTTTCAGATTTTTGAAACCATTTAATTACATGGGATTACGTCAACTAAATCAAAAACTAATGATTAAACAAATTTAAACAAATTCAGGGCTCTTATTGGTATTTTTTTCATACTTCTGCGTTGAGCCGTTTTCGAGATCTGGGATATCCCGAAACGTTACCCCAGCAAAATCTTGAATAACTTCAGAACCATAGCACACACAAATTTTGCTATTTACACACATTTACTACGCGACAAGAGCTATGTATTCATATATTTGGTTCCGGGCTGAAACGATTTTTGAAAAAAGATTTTGCTGCGGTATCGTTTAAAACATTACCCCAGCAAAATGTTGTTTTCTCATATAACTTTAAAACACACAAATTTTGCTATTAGTAAACAAATTGCGTCTCATGACACACTAATTATTTTTTAAAGTCTCAACTCTCTAGAGCACAACATTTTGCTAGGGTAACGCACACGACAGGATGTTGGTCAGAAGGCCTGCCTACTGAAGTTTTTGAGCAATTGGGGGTGTCATTAGCTAGCAGTTTTTAGGGTTCCGTAGTCAATTTGGTAGGCACCCTTATAGTTTCGCCATGTCCGTCTATCTGTCTGTCCGTCCGTCTGCACTATATCTCAAAGACTCTTAGTACTAGAAAGCTGTAACTTGGCATGAATATACAAGTTAGTTACGCAAAGAGTTAGAGTAAAATATTGATTTATTTTTAGGGTAGGTATCTTCAGTACACATTAAAGTAGGGATATTTTATTTTCTCGCGAAGTCCATTGTGTGGGATGTCGTTGGATAGGTCTTGAAAAAAATATTGTGAGATTGCTCAAACAGTTTTTTACCTAAGGGATTCGTTTGTGAAATATTAAGCTTTAAAGTGCAAATTTTTGATGGAGAGAGCGACTGTCGCAACCCCGTGCAGGGCACGCCACGACAGTGGCGGTAAGTCTCCTCTTTGAGGAGTGGCTGGAGAGGCGCCACGGCGCCCTCACCTTCCGTCTGACGCAGGTCCTCAACGGACACGGTTGTTTCGGGAGGTACCTGCACCGAATCAGGCGGGAGGAAACGCCCGGATGCCACCATTGTGAGGATCGGCCGGAGGACACGGTGGAGTACACCGTGGAGGTGTGTCCCGCTTGGGCGGAGCCCCGCCGTGTTCTCGTAGCGGCGATCGGCGGCGGCGACCTCTCGCGTCCGGCCCTGGTGCAAGCCATGGTCCGGGGCGAGGAGGAATGGGACGCCGTCGCCTTCTTCTGCGAAGCAGTGATGCTAGCAAAGGAGGTGGCGGAACGTGAGAGGGAGAGATGAATTTCTCGTCCCAGTCGCCGCGGGAGGCGCTCCTGGCGTCGGGGGCCACGTGATGGCTTCCGGCCACCGTAGACGCTGGCCTGTGGACGGTGAGTGATGGGCTAGCTCGCCGTCCGTCCGTCTTATGACGATGACACGCCGTGTCGACGGCGCGTTCGTGTTCCACGCGCGCCTCAAAGAGATGTCAGCAACACGAAGGGGCCCGCAAGGGCCGACGCCCCACGGGGCTGCGTTGTTCGCAAGAGATACCGCGGCCTCGACATGAAGGGCTAAGTCAGTAGAAGTCTGACACTCCCTTTCGCTCTGCCCAAGAGCGGAAGGGGTTATTTGATGATTTTCCACCCGCCCAAATAAAAAAAAGGGTGGCAACCTAAACCGGGTACCTATACGGGTTGTTTGTGAAAAAATTCATGGTAGTAGCATTTATAACGAAAATAAAAGGAAAACTATCAGAGCTGAGTGGGCTTTACAAGTTTACGAGTACCTAGTAATAGTCGACCAACTTATAAAATGTACTTGTATGAAATATTTTCCTTTAAGGTAGACCGGGGACAATTAAAACAGGTCATGATTGTAACAGCTTCAATTTCTCGGAAACCATGATACTTTGGCTTGTGACGCGTCGTTCGTTGCATCGTAGGTCATGTTCGGTTTTGTGTTTAGAACCGATTAATTAGAACGGCTCCAGCGAGCGATCGACGCAGTCGTGCTTAGGGCACCTCGACGAATTTCGCGCCAAAAATGAAGTATTCATGTTTTTTATTTTTTGTCATTTACCTATTTAAATTTTGTTGTTTGTCAGTTTTTTTTTTTGAGTATTGTTTATCTATTTAATTTAAGTTTGTTTTTATTACTGTTTATTTTTATTTAAGTCAATATATAACAAAATATTGAGTGCTGAAGTTGAAGATGTGACATGGGTACGTTTGAAACGACGTGGCTGTGGACGTTTAAAACATCCCCACATATTCCGTATTTTTACCCGACTGCACAGAAGAAGGTTGTGTTTTTTAAATGAGTCTGCCACAGGATTTGAATCCGCTCTCCCATGTTCTCCTAAACGCTTAGTGACTCCCACAGCCAAGTTCCACTGTCATATTTGTGTCGGAAGTTCAGCATGACCTTACCAGGCCGATCACACTACAACACCCTTGGGCAAGGGCGGATCCAGGGGGGGAGCACGGGGGGACGTGCCCCCCCCCAAGACGGCTATGGAGTTTCCAGCACAGTACATTCTTACAGGCAAAAAAATAACTGAAAGAACATAAGTGAAACTCTTGCGCGTTTCTGGCCAGAATAAGATTTTTTCTGGGGCCCCGGGGCACAATTGTAATCTAGTCAACAAGTTGTTTTTGGTTCATTTTTTTACTAGGTACGTGTTTTTTGAAGAAAACATTTTTTTTTCTAAAAATACATACCTACACACTTATTTTTTGGTTCATAAATATTTTTCGGCGGCGGAGGAAAAAAATGAACCAAAAAGCACTTGTTGACTAGACTACGTGTGCCCCCCCAGAAAAAGATCCTGGATCCGCCCCTGCCCTTGGGTGTTGTAGTCTACCGCAGGACTTGAAGCCGCCCGTCAATAAACGATTGTTATGATTGAAACATTTTTATGATTGAAACATTGTCATGATTGAAACATCGTTATGATTGAAACAAGCTGTTTTGTATGGGACTGGATTACCTTTTTTTCTCCCACATGAAAGTGCAATTACAGCAAAATAGAGTAATAAGTCTTTCAATCATGTGAAATAGTATTCAATAACACAAATTGAAGCACGAAAATTATTAAAATAAGAGATATTTTGCGTTGTTTATATTGAAGATGTGTTTGCATTTATCATTTTCACAATATTAATGTTACGGTGACGCTCTTGTCACGATCTGTGACGCTTAAATGTATTGTGACGATTGTGACGATTGTGACGCTTAATGTATTGTAATGTTTTTAGTAGAATTAAATATATTGTAATGTAAACAAGCGAGACGCCTCACTCGCACATAATCTTTCAGAATTAAGATTAAGCGATGTGTGATCAAACCAAATTAATGAATGTTTTTTGAAATAAAAAGTTTTAAATTTAATTAAATTTAAATTTATCTCAATAAATCATTTAGAAGTAAGTTAAATTGTTAAGATTGATTGAAAAGCTTCAATAGTTCCTGAAATATTTCAGTGTTTCAATTATCCCTACTTACCGTTTCAACCGTCCTTGGGGTGGGGTCAATAGAACCACTGTGCCAAGTAGGTTAATCGAAATAGAGATATAGATTATGCTTAATTTAGGAACTAGATAACGACCCTTTCAACGATATAAATACGAGGGATGTATGTATTATAGATACCCCACTGCACACGGTTTAAGTAAAATTGTTTCAATTGTCCCCGGTCTACCCTACATAATGTATGGGAGCGCAGGTCTCAAAACTGCAAATGTAAGTTTGTTTTATTTTTACAATAAAAATCATCGTTCGGAGGCAGGTAGGCGGGGTGGTTAATCAGTTTAGTAAGTTCACAAATTATTATTTTGTTGGGAAACTAGGTACGGAACCCTACATTGTGCGTGGTCCGACATGCACTTGGCCGGTATTTTATAAGTAAATAAGAATCACACCTTTTTTATCTAATTTTAATAAGAGCATAAAATTCTATTAATGGTACCTAGATAAGCTGTTACATTGTTGGCAGAGGTATTTAAGTACATACCACTTTCATTTTACCCTTTCAATCACAAAAAATATCACAGAGAACTCTGAAGCGGATAGGCTCGCCACCTATTATATGGGACTTGAATTTAACTGGCGAGAAATGCGAGTGTACTTTACTTGTTAGGTACAACTCTGCCCAACCCATTCGGGGATTTAAAACCGACACTGCGTTGTGGTCCTAATATGCTAACTCGTAAAAAAAGCTTAAGTGACGACCTAAGCTTTTGTGCGAGATTGGCTGGAGGAAAACGCACGGAGACAAGAGTGGTACTGTTGGTGAGGCCTTTAGGTTTATTCCCATTTGTCCCCTTCAAGCTTGCCACTAGTGTGGTGACTGGCACTAAGTAGCCCCACTCCGAGGGCAAGCTCGAAGGGGAGAAATGGAAATAAACGCCACTAGTTAATGCCAGTCACCAACCCAGTGGCAAGCTCAGAGGGGACAAATGGGAATAAACCGGCATTTACCCAGCAGTGGAACACTATGAGCTAAAAAATATTTATAAACCGTTTTTGGCGTCAGTGTCCCTTCCAGCTAGTATAGTATATAGTGTTGGAGTTGACAATATTCATAAATATTGCTAATATAATAAGTGTGTATGTCTACGACTCTACGTAGTTATCAGCAGCTAGAAATCGTATTGCAATTAGTAGATTTTTAGACAAGTATCTGCAACTTGGGTTGTGGAGGTCAGATAGGCAGTTAGGTACATAATGTTGTAAAATAGTGGTATTTACTTGCTTCCGGTTTGACTGATAGCCGACCCTAACATAATTCGGAAAAGGCGAGGCCTATAATGAAGTATCTGTAACTTAGGGTAGTTTTCAAGATAGTAATTATAATGTGAACAAACCATTTTTTTGGCATGCACAGGGGACATTGCGGTTGTTTAGAAAGTTCATTGATAGCTCATAGTTAGCGACATTATCAAGCGCTTTAGAAAAAATACGAAAATAACTTTATAAACAGTTTCGTGTATCCCTAGTAAACTGAACTGCGACATTGACGAGTTTTTGGATCGCTGGCAGTGAATTATAATTCGATACTATATTTTAGGTGTTTTATTCTTACAAAATAAAGTACAACATTAGTTTATATAATGCCGATTTTGTTGGCAACATCTAATGCGTCATAGTCCCTGGCGAGCCGTACATACGCCTTCTTCTTGCCGTCGGGCCTGCAACAAATGAACACGAAGTTAAGTATTGCAAATAAAAATTGTTTCTACACCCAGTTAACTTGATGGTATCAGAAGTGTGTTTTTTTGATATCATTATAAATCAATGAGATTCCCACAAATATATCATCATAAAAATGTTTTCATTTTTAATATTAGCTTCATTTCGAAGTGTATTTACCTGATGAGGGTGTTAACTTTCGCAACATTGATGTCATACAGCTTCTTGACGGCAGCCTTAATATGGTGCTTGTTGGAGCTGGTGTGAACAATGAATACCAAGGTATTGTTGTCTTCAATCTTCTTCATTGCCGCTTCAGATGTCAGCGGATACTTAATGATATTGTAAGCATCCATACTGTAATGTTAAACAAAGTCCATTAAATAAGAGCATTATGATAGAATAAAATAAAATTTCCACGTTTTTCCTACAATATTACACAAGTTAATGAAAATTCTAATAAGGCTCTCAGCCAAATTCAAGCATCTGTCATGTTCATAAATAAACAGGATTGTTAATAAAACTATGGTAAAGATAAGCCAAGATATACAGTTTTATGCAGTCAGTAATTGTCTGTGCTTTTGAATTTTCTTCCTGATTTTCAAAGAGTTTACGAAATGAGATGCAAAAAAATGGTACATACCGATTCCTCTTGGGAAGCGATTTCCTGGGGTACTTCGGGTGCCTTGGGGGTTCAAAAGTCTTAGGCCTGCGGAAGTGCACAGATGTGCGGATCTTGCGTACACGCTTGCCATGTTCACCTTTGACTACCTAGAAAAACAAAAAATTACACCTCATTTACATAATTACAATCCCAGATCCAGTAAATATGCTTGATTTTGATGGCTAAATAAGAAACAAAGTTATTCAGTTCACTTTGTAATTGGCAAAAACCTACCTATTTCGAACATGATAAGAAAAATTCAAGGCCCGAGGGTCCAGCATCATCATCCGCCCCACTGACCTGACTTTTGACTAAGCATTTCAAAGATATCTTTATTTCAGTGAAAATTTTAATTATTTGGGTCAGTACTTCCGAAGATAACAAACAAACAATATTACCACTTCATAATTAGCTTAGAATTTTACTTTGTGAGGCTTATGACAGTCATGTGTCACAAACACAAGACTATGATTTGTTCAAAGCCTAGTATCATTCATTAGTTAAAAAACTTTCAAGTGAAATTCAAATGATACAAATACATTTAAACTTATACACATACCTTTCTCTGTGCTTTCAGGGCCTTGGCAACAGGTTTCACCACTTGTTTCTTTTGTCCCTTGATGCCAGTCTTCTTGGGCTTGGGCGCGATTTTCAACTTAGCCGCTGCTGGTTTAGGCTTAGGTTTTGAAGCAGCTGCAGCTTTCTTGACTGAAGGCTTTGCACTAGACTTAGCTTTCAGGGCAGCAGCTTTGGCTGAGCCTGGTTTCGCAGTAGGCGCCGAAGCAGGCTTCTTCTCTGCGGGCTTTGCTGCTGCTGCTGCTGCAGGCTTGGCAGCCGGAGCTGAAGCTGGCTTGGCAGCAGCGGGTTTTGCCGCCGGAGCTGCTTTGGGGGCAGCCGCCTTAGGCGCAGGCGCTGGCGTCTTGGCTGTCGCCGGCTTAGGTGCAGGTGCAGCAGCAGCGCTAGTTGAAGCAGCTTTAGGTGCAGCTGCTGGAGTTTTAGCCGTGGCGGGCTTCTTTTCCGCTGGCTTGGATCCGGAGGACCCTACAAATATAAAAAAGTTAACATGACTACATAACCTCAATTTAAAATGCTTTCCTTGCAAGTCAAAATAAACACAAACGTTGCGTTAGCAAATATTGAATAATAGAAAGATAACAAATAAGTACCTATTTAGCCATTAACAACATAGAAAGGTAGTCGAACAGCAATACATTAATTTCGAGGTCCATATCAAGTACCTCGTGCGTGGCTCACCCAAGTAAATGTCACAATGACCGAACAAGACACATTTGTTTTACCACTTGACTTCTAGGTTTGAAATAAATCGAAAAAGCATTAATTGCTTTAAATTAACAAATCATACACGATTCACTGCTATATTTCCACAATATAGAAATACGTACCGGATTTCTCGGGTTGCTTCTTAGGAGGCATCGTGACAAAAAAGATGGTGGATTGCTATTTTTGTTGCCAGATTACATTTATTTTATGCTTCTGATTTTCACGCTGGTAACTTATTTTATAAGACCTCAACAATGTTTCGTATAATTATATAATGCTAAGTATACACACAAGTCACTGTTGGCTGATTTCAAAATCTTATGTCCGTGTTGAGATTGGTCGCGATGTCAAAAACTAAGGTGGGGAGCATCAGGGAAATAAGCGAAATCCTATTTTTCTTACAATTTGTAGGTTACTATTAGGTTGTTTGATTTCTGACCATGAAAAATATCTATTTACATAATATTGTTAAATATAAAAGAAATTGCTTCAAGGAACAACGATTCTATCGACAAAAATGTGGTACCTAGTTTTTAAACATGTCTGTTTATCATCCATCCATCTTTATCAAACAGTTAGCAGTTAACAGTTAGCGCAGACTAAAATACACCTATATCAAGAGTCATAAGCAATGGAGGCAGCAAGGAGCGAATCTTAATCATGTCTCTGAACTTGTACTATGCTATTATTTATTGGCCAAATAATATTATGTGTCACTAAATAATTTGGATACAAAGAGATTTAAGATAGGTAGCTAGTAATATTTGAATGTCTTTGTTTGTATAAGAACTTCATGTACCTATCTACCATATTTGATGCAATAAATGAATTAATTGATTGTTCAATTCTCATTGGTATTTATCCCGCGTTCCCGCCTACCGAAAAAGTGGAACAAAATGTTATTTCACATTTTTTGTCAATATACGGTTTAATAAGTGACCAACGAGAAAGTGCTTAGGCATTGACTTATATATTACTGCGTAACGACTGGGCGGACGGCATGTTAAAATGACGCCACAAACGTATTCCCAATAAGGTCTTTCCTAAGCCGAAGTGAACTAGTCCCAAAGAGTATAATAATACTAGTCCACGATC